>JAEBUP010000050.1:0-417329 GCA_023014405.1 Amanita molliuscula
TTATGTTAAGACGTTGCCTCAACACAACCGAAGGTTGGAGAAGATAATTGTATAGAGAGACCCTAGTAGTTGTGTAGGTGACACAAACTATCGTAAGGCTAAGGATTATGGCTCAGAGAGCCCTACTTATATACCCCTCGCCTCATGTCTCTTCCCATATACGGTTGCTTACCTAAGAAAAGAAAAGAAAATGAAACTAAAAACTAAACTCCTGCGTTCTTAACAGACCAGCTCATCCCAAGTATATTCAATGTCATCTCATCGAACAGCTGATTCCTCTATGTGGCATCGTCCAGGTCTGATGTTATCTTGTATTGTGAAGACAACCATCTTGTCTCGGAGCTCCGGTTCCCATGACAGGATGTCGTAGAGTGTTGGCCAGGCGGGCCAATTAAATTTGTCATAGTACTCGGCTTTAAACAGGTACATGTAACAGTACCCATTTTGCCTCCATTGATCCAGCGCGATTGGTCCCCATGCGCTTGGTCTGGGTAGGTGTGCTTTGATGCGAGCGCGCCATCCTAACAATCTGGCCTTATGGTCGTTCCAGGTGTCCTCTCCTATTTCGGACAAAAAATTGATCGAGTCCGATTGGGAGTCTAACGAGTGGCTCTGTTAAGAGGCGTTCCGGTGTGGTTGGAAGAATTTGGGCCTGGAGGTTTTGTGATAAGCAAGGGATCATATCGAATCCCTTGGCGACGTTCCTCCTCTTCTTTCTCTTTCTTCCACTTAGCATAACGAGTGGCTCGTATGTTGCCATTTTAGGGCGTGCATCCAGGCGTTCCAATCCTCATGGCTCATGACCATTCCCTCGTGTTTGTAAAGTTCTTGGACATGGTGGGCACATCGTAATCGTTCGATGGCTATTTGTATTTCCTGACTGCCTTATCTCCGTTGTTGATTAGCATCAACCATTGGTTATATTTTGACGACATAAGGGCAAGCCAGATTGGGTTGGAGGTGTCCGCCTTTGTATTGGTCCTCTAGTAACGTTATAAGGGTCTGGTAATTTCCTTTCCGCTTTATGCATGGCGTGTTCTGCGCGTAATTACTGCTTTTGTGGCAGTGCGTTCCATAAGGAGGGCCCTCCCAGGCTTCCTTCTGCTCTGACCATCTGTTGAGCTTATCGCTCCCTCATTATTTCTCACGCTTCAGCACGTTCTCGTTTCCGCTCCTCCTTGCAGTATTGCCAGTATAATCTGACGTGGTTGTCGTATCGACGAACAATGGTGTCGCCAACAAAGGATGGTGTCCTTGTTAGGACGGGTTCGATGGTATTGGCCCAGTCCGCCTCGAAGATCTGTCCGATTTCCGAGAGTGTCACCTGAGTGTATGGGAGTAGTATGCGAAATGGCAATTCATTTTATAATGAGGGATGATAGGTTGTTTCCTGTAAAATAATATCTTCAATCAAGTTCAGGCCCTCCACTGACACTTGATCCTTTCGTGCGGCAGTCGAAATCCATGCCTGTTGATGATGCCTCTTGGGAAACAAGAGGGTTGTCATCTGCAGGCATCGTGGGTCCACAAGCTATTAATTGGGCACACCCAGAAATTCGCCTCAATGTCCTTGTGCTCAGTTATCAGCCCGAAGTCAGGTAGGGCTGCTGATACAGAGGGTATGAGAGGACTTTGTCTCCGCCTTGATATGTGACACCAATTAAATTTCTTTGCTTGTTCCTGAGCTTTTCCACAATAAAGGTTTACTATACCCGGGGCGCGTCTGTGGTCTCCTGCCTACACTCTCCCAGCGAACTAGTAATCTCGTCCTTTACTGTTTTGTAGACAGGCCCAACGGGCGTATTGAGGATCTCTCGTTTGAGACCTGTTGACAGTATGTGTGTCATAGTCGATGTCGCCAACGGTCCCGGGATAATTGGGTTACAACCGTCAAGAGAAACTAGGCCTCTGATCATCAGGAGCAACTACGAGTGGCGTGCTTGGTGCTGGACGGCACAGAGGGGTTAGAGAGTAAAGTCTCTAGATTATGTCAGGACTGCCCTGAACACAACCTAAAGGACTCAAGCGGTGGTTTGTTAGACCGAAGACAATTCAATTGCTCAAGTAGCTATGTCCAGTGACAATAGACTATCTAGAGACTTAAGAGTCTCTCTACGCTAACTATGGCCCTTATATACCACTCCCCTGGTCTGTGCGCAGACAGCGTGCAGCTAAAGTCCCTCACTGGGGATCAATGCGCAGCAGCTAAGTCTGCACCCATCTAACCATTCGTGGAGAGTTTCATCCCTCCCAACTCTTGGGTTATCTGCATGCGGCCTTCCTATTGTTCAGGCTTATTGGCCGATTCCCATGCTCACCGTACTGTTGACTCGGTACTCCTCGGCGTTCCCATGTTGCCCCTCAGGCGCCATGCCGCTCATGATTCCTTTCATGGTGTAGGCCCATCATCGGGCCGCATTCCTTGTTTGGCACTTGGTCTATATCCATAGCCGATGCTGACCTAACCTCCTTCCTAATAGGGACTGCAGTTCTCGTAGGCCATCCTCCTAAGTCCCGTTGCGTAGTCTTGTTCGTAGACGTTTGAGCAAAGTAAAAATAGATAAAATGAAATGAAAAATATTCCCCAACTCCTCGTGAACGTATCTTCATGATTGTCATTGATGTCATTACTGTAAAGTTTGAAATAGGAGGTATGCTCATAACACTCACACACTGTCATTTCATACTGTTCCTGGATGAAACTCTATAATATCTGTCGAGCTCTATAGAGGTGTCCACAGTGTACAAATATCAGATTATATTTGTGATTTGGTGAGCATTCATAAATAATGAATATAATATATCAAGCTATGAGTTTGATACTCAAAGCTCCAGATCATTATTATTCAACAACAGGTATCTTCCAGGGAAAGGTGGCAGTGGATCAAGGGTACCACTGCCATGGCGTAAACGTCCTCGTTTGAGGAAGGCACCCTCAAAGGATGCGGCGTGGCTGTGTGGTGACCTGCAGCCAGTGACAGTGACGCACGGCCACGCTGTTGCCCGCTGGTGAAGTGGCGTGGCTGTGTGGTGACTGTGACTAGTGACCAGTGACGCACAGCCATGCCACGTGCCATGAGTGACGTCACTCGTAACGGTTAGTTTCAGAATCAAGCCATTGTCTTGCAATGAGCGAAGAAAACGATTTTCAAACCAACCGCCCCTATACTCTCTTTTATTACCCATCTTCCCGACTTCCACCACGCGCCATGCCGGGAAACCACCGATCCTTCAGATTTTGGTGTTTGATTTATGGCGAAGAGACGCCGATACCGTTCTCAGTTGAAGCAGACCTCGAATGGGACGTGGACAATTTAACGAAGGCAATCCAGCAGCAAAGACACGTTCTTCGAGATAGCGACATCATAGATATAGTCCTTGGAAAGTGAGGCTGTTCTACTCATCGACATAAACTTTCGTGTTCACCTGCTGTTGCAGCTGAATGAACCCATTCCAGTTGACCCCGATGATACTCTTCTCGAACGTCTTCCTAAATCAATCACTGATTCCTCTGTCAAGTTGGGAAGACGTACGCAGAAACTGTTGGATGCCTTTCCAGGTCCTCCTGAGGGCCATCTTCATATCCTTGTGACACTACGTGGTAAGCAAATGCATCGTCATTTGTATATGCGGGACTGATAACCTTTCTTCATTCCGAACTGCCCCCGTTACACCCAATTTTAATATTTGAATGTTGCTCTTGCACGCCTTCCGCTGACGCCTCTCCCACTCGTTCGCCTACCGTTCGTTTTCAACTTTGTAGGTCAGCGCCGTTCCAAGAAACCTCGCCTGGACAGTCCCGAGCCGGAGGTCTCCGAGCGTGGCCTTGCCAAGTGGAATCTGCTTTGGAACACGTTTTGGGGCAAGCAAGCCACTGAACATTTCATTAAAGCCTCTACCCGAATTCCCGATTCGAGGACGCTGGAAATGGAAACTGAGGAAACGAACTACGAGTATCTCAAACTCCCCAGCGATGACGATTTATTCCCGTGTGGTTTGTCCCGAATACTTATCACCGAAACTTACAAGTCCCTTTATGCAAAGTTGTGCGAACAGGATAGACTCTACACCGAAGTGTCGCCGTTGGAACGTCTTGTCACCCTAACGCATTCGACAGTCATAACAGGCCAGCCCGGTATAGGTGAGCGTTTGACCGCTTTTTGTATATCTCGTGCTGAACAAATGGTACGAAATTCTAGGGAAGACTGTTGGCCTCTCTTGCATTCTAGTTTGGCGGCTTCAGAAGAAGGAGCCAACTGTCTACTGTAGCAATAAGACACATGCATTCGTGTTCGCCGATACTGGAGTTCAGCGAGTGTCGCTAAGGGATGGAAAACGCATTGAAGCGCTTGATAAATCCATTCACTGCTGCGCGTTGGTCGATGTCAACGCGGATTTGTTGGAAATCCCTTCACAGTTTCATCCTTCCCAAGATCGTCGAGGCAGGGTGGTGGTTGCAACCTCTCCCAATCCAAATCACGTAATCGCCTTCAAACAGGATCACGCCGAGACTTATTACACTCCGACCTGGAGATGGGCCGATCTCTATTGCCTCAGGTAAGAAAAATAACTGATTTTTATTGGTGGTACTACCAAAATCCACAGTTCACTACGGTTCTCCTCCTTGGACCCCGAAAAACTTAGAAATGTGTACACGATATTTGGTGGAATTCCACGGAGATGCTTCCGAGCGATCTTTTCTGGTGAAGACCATGAGATGAAAGTAATCAAGGACGCTATCGATAACATTAATGACTTCCGTCAATTTTCGCGCTCGGCAGTTGGACCCATGCCATTCAACAACAATGCGAGCCATGTCCTTGTCCGAGTGGAACCAACAGATGATACATGGAAGAACCACATCACACACCTGCTGAGCGCCGATATTGCGGAGCTTGTGTATGATAGGATCAGCCTTTATAACACCATAAGCATCCGCGATTCGATAGAATATTTACTCCGCAACCCTAACGCACGTAGCTGGGGTGGCAAGATGTTCGAGAGGGCTGTGCACCATGCATTTCGCAAAGGCATTGAATTTGAACCGGAAGCCGTGCACGGTGATGTGCCTTCTCTACTACGCGTGCGGATTAAGAAAGCCGAATGCGAAGCAGGGGGTTATTTCCACACGCTATCCGTCCGAGCTAGGAAGTGGTCTCAGGACGTGGGCGACGAGTTTCTGAATCAATACTTGATTCCTCTTTCATCAACCGCAGAAACCGTTGACGCTGTTTACATCTCTGAAGATGTCACGGTCTTTTTCCAAATGACCGTCTCTTCATCTCACAGCCTCAACCTCAAAGGCATCACCGAACTCACCAGTGAACTGCCTGCCTCTGCGAAGAAAAGGATATGCATTGTATTTGTTGTCCCTGGTCATGACACAACCCACAGGCCTTATAAACGTCAAAAGATTGTCATCCCTCGTGGGGTACCTAGAGATGTGAGCGATCCAGTGGTGGCATACAAGCAATACGTACATTACTTTCCAATGGACCAACTCTGACTTCAATGTTTTTATCCTCTACATTCATGAATTTGAATAGACGCGTATAACTGTCCGTATTTATGACTATCCCGAAATGCACTCACCTGTTGTAACACTTTTTGTGACGCCTTTGTGACGCCGCGTGTGACACCCAGGATTGCCCAGGAAGAGAGAGGCTGTTCCAATAACACCTGCTCAGGTGTTGTTTAAACCATGTAGACCAGATGAACCAGATGGATCTGAGTCTGGTGATGGGGATATTTCACCATCCAAGCTAGCCTCTCAGGTAGAGGAGCTTTCCATGAATCCCTCTGCAGAGCCAGGCAAGAGAAAGGCATCAAGAGTAGCAAGATATGTCTGGGAATTTTTTGAGAAGACTGGAAGTGGAACAGGTGCAATGAGCACTTGCAAATTATGCATATGAATATTATCATAATTTAAACTTGTTCTCATGATTAACTTTGTTTCTCAGTACTGCTTGTGCAGCTGATCAAGATCATCCAGTTGCCAAATTTTGTGGTTCAACTAGTGTTTACAACCTCAGGAATCATTTAGTCAGGGTGCACTTGGAAGAGTGGAGCAAGCTATGTGATGATAAGAATATCCCCATCACTAATCCTGCAGCATTGCAGAAATTAGGAAGTTTAAGGGACAAGATGATGATGATAAGGAGGGTAGCCAGCTTCTTTCATATTCTAAGGAGGCATTTTCAAATGCCTTGGTTGAATTTGTTGTTGCTGATGATGTGGTAGGTAATAATGTTTATAATGCCTTGCAGCCTTTCTGATTGTGAAAGGCCATAAACATTGTAGAATCTCCAAGGCTCAAGAAGATATTTTTGCTCCTTAGGAAGGAGCTGAGGGAGTCTGATATCCCTGGAAGAAGTACTATTTGAAACCATATCATGAACAAGTTTTCAGATCACCTTAAAACTCTAGAAGATGATATGAGGGCAAGTTTGGAGTTGTTGGTGCCTTAATTTGGCTAACTATTTAGAAGAGATCAGTGGGAAATGTCTCCTTCACCACTGATACATGGTCAGATCCAAACTTGACCTCCTTTATGGCCATAACTGCACATTAGGTTGAGGGTATTGAAGTCAAGACAATGGCAGGGACCCAGAGGAAGTTGGAATCAAGGGCTGACCTTATTGGTTTCACAGAATCCCAGGTAGACACACTGGCAAGCTCCTTGCCCAGTGTTTTCTCTTTATCCTTGACAGATTGAAGATAACCCAAAAGGTATGGGCTTCAAGTTCAAATTGTACTTCTTACTCATTCATATGTTGATAGATTGGTTGGGTAACTTGTGATAATGCAAGCAATAATGGTACTATGATGATGTCACTCCAGTATACACTTCACAGGAGGGGGATTAAATTTGATGCTATTAAAAACAGGATTAGGTATGATTTTCACTGTGCTGATGCTCTTATTTAAATTTTCTAGATGTCTCCCTCACATTGTCAACTTGGCCTGCAAGTCAGCTTTGGGTGCCATAACTGACATGAAATATATTGAGGGGGAGGCAGAATATGTACCAGGGTTTGGTTCAAGAGACTGTGTTGCAACAGTCCACTCACTCATCAATGCAGTAATTCATCCCTATCAAATTTACACCCATTACTGATTGGACCATTCTGATTTGTAACAGCACAATGTGAAAATGCAGAGATTTTCAAAATATGTGCTGGAATCCTTCAAACAGGACTACCAGCTTATTCAAGATGTCTCAACAAGATGCTCTTCTACCCTCCTGATGATTGAGAGGGTCTAGAGGTAGGTCTGAGAATAATATAACTCAGCTTTCATTAAGATTGCATAGGCAGTTATTGATGACAATGACTTTCCTGACTTAAGTGTAACATGAGTTATGGGTGAGAGAAAGAGTGGCATCAAGTTGTGTTCATGTGATGACAAACAGCCAATCATGGATCTCAGATTTCTACATACTCAACCTTTGCTTCCATAGTTGAGCAGAACATTCCTGTCTCTGAAATTGCAGTCTTATGCAAAAAAAAAAAGGTTTAGTCAACTCCTGTGTGACAACTGTGACATTCACACTTGACACAAACCTTCATCATTGATCATAATGAACACTGGTGGATCTCTTAATTCTTCACAAGGTGCAACAGTGATAGGTTGCAGATTTATAAAGTCCATGGAGATTATGTGTGTTACTATTTTCACTGTTCACATTTGTCAAATTAAACCAAGACCAAAACTCAGAAAGTTAACATGTTTGTTGGCAATTCTGTTGACCAGATTGTCAGGACTGCCCTAGACACAACCTATACAACTCAGAGTGGGGCTTGTTAGGCCAAAGAAAAGATGTTTGCTCTGTAGCTATGTCTAGTGACACAAGACTATCTAGAGACTTAAGGTCTCCTATGCTAAACTACGGCCCTTATATACCGCTCTCCTGGTCTGTGCACAGACAGCACGCAGCTAAAGTCCCTCACAATAGAGACAATGCGCAGCAGCTAACTCTGCACCCATATTGTTATGAGCATACCTCGTCCCTATCAATTTTCACAGTAACGACACTAATGACAACTATGCAGATACAGATTAGAGGAGTCGGACTATATTTTTCTTTTCATTTTATCTACTTCACTACGCTCAAACGTTTAGATACAGGATTCAGACGATACCTTGGTTGCAGAGACAGACTATACTAGGACTGCGACCCTTATATGGAAGGTGGTTAGGTCAGCATCGGCTATGGACATAGACCGAGTGCCAACAAGGACAAATGGCCTGATGATGGGCCTATGCCATGATAGGATACATGAGCAGCATGGCGCCAGAGGGACAACATGGGAACGCCGAGATGTACCGATGACTAGGTACCAGCATAGCTGGGAATCGGCCGAGACGCACGACAATAGGCGTGGCCGTATATAGGAAACCCAGAGGGTTGGTGTGAGAAAGGATCTCCAAGTAAGGTCATATGGGTGCAGACTTGGCTGCTGCGCATTGTCTCTATTGTGAGGGACTTTAGCTGCGCGCTGACTGCGCACAGACCAGGAGATAGGTATATAAGGGTTGTACTCTTAGGTAGTGAGTCCCTAAGACTCTAGATAGTTTGTGTCCTAGACACTCTACTTGAGCAACAGGATCAGTTTGTCCTGTATCATTTCGTCTCCTTTGGCTGAACAAGCCACCACTCTAAGTCTTGAGGTTGTGTTTAGGGTCTCCCTAACACATATGACCTTACTTGGAGATCTCCTCCCACACCCAACTCCTGGGTTATCTTCATGTGGCCTTGCTATTGTCCTAGCATTCGGCCGATTCCCATGCACGCCATACCATTGACTCAGTTCTCTTCGGCATTCCCATGTCACCCCTCAGGCACCATGTCGCTCATGATTCCTTTCATGGCATAGGCCCATCATTGGGCTGTGTCCTAGTTGGCCCTCGGTATTCCTTTTAACCGATGCTGACTTAACCACCTTCCTTTCTGGGCTTGTAGTGTTAACGTAGGCCTTCTCATGAAGTCCCTATGATAGCATCTTGTTCTTCAACATTTGAGCGAAGTAAAATAGATAATAAGAAGCAAAAAATATCCCCATGTTCTTCGTACATGTATCTTCATGAATGTCGTTGGTATCATTACTGTAAAAATGAAATGAGAGGTGTGCTCATAACATCACCCCCCCCTCAAGGCCTTGCATCCTGAGAGGCTGATGTGGTGGAGTCCACATATCTTGAATCCTCCTTCATGTGTGCATAAAACACGTCCAAGCACGCTTGTTGATCATCAGGCGACAGCCTGGTGTGTTCTGAGTCGATGTCCTTGACCTCCTCAACTGTGGTTTTGTTTTTGACTGTTTTTTGGCATCTAGTGCCTGCAAGCCTCCTCTGTTGGTTGTCTTCCGACTTGCTGCTTTCCTTTGCAGCTGCTACCATCTTCCTTTTTAAGATTTTCTTGGCAAGTACTGCCATGTCTTTTCACAAGCTCTTTGTTCCTCCTCTCACTCCTCTTGTTCTGTCTTCATTGGGAAATTAAGCACAGGTTTAATCCGCCTGCTGTGCTCCAGATCTCTGGAGAATGTCCCATCAGTGTCGTCTGGCAATTTCATAATTGCCACTCGATCCCCCTTCCAGTTGCACCATCTGCGCTCCATATTTTCTAGATATTTTGGTCCGAAATGACTGTCTTCCCAGCCAAAGAGTCATTGTCTATCCTTCCAATGAGTTCCCCAACTCTTTTTGTTTTTTTGTGCAATGGGGTTCTGCTGAAGTTTCATTTCAGTATACTGAATGTATAGTATCCCATCTCGAAGATTTCTAATGAGTTTGGGTGCATCCAGATTCTCCCTATGAAACTTTTTTACTTTTGCTGGAGCGTTGATGACATTTTTCATGGGTTCCCAGGTGGACTCTTCCACCGGATAGTTTTTCCATTTGATGAGGTATTCCAACCTCACTCCTCCTTTTCCACTAATCTGGCTTTCCAGGATTTCTTCGACTTCATATTCATTTTCCTTTGATTCCTCGACCAATTGCACATCCTTACGCGCTGCTGCCTTTGCTTGCTGTTTTGGGAAAAACAGTTCCCTGTACAGTTTCAGCAGAACCTTGTTAAATACATTGTACACCTTCCAGGAGGCTGGAATTTTTAATTTATACAAAGATTCGCCCACTTTGGCAAGTACTTCCAAGGGACTGACAAACTTCCCATCCAGCTTTTTGGTTGCTTGGATTACCAGCAGGTTCTCTGTACTGAGGTAGACCTTATCTCCAGGTTTATATTCGACTGCTTGTTGTCAATGCGTGTCATAGCACTGTTTCATGATCTGCGCTGCTTTTTCTAAAGCCTTTTTTGCTTTCTCATGTACATCCTCCAATTCTTTTGCCAGCTGTTCTACAGCAACTGCCTTTGGTGCATATGTGGGGTCAAGACCTTTATTCGGATGCTGCCCATAGTTCATGTAAAAAGGAGTGAATCCTGTAGCAGAATGTACTCGATCATTGTGACAAAATTGAGCCACAGATAGCCAATCCGACCAGTTGTCCTGTCAGTTATTAACAAAAATCGTAAGGAACTCTTTTAGTTCCTGATTTACTCATTTGGTTTGACCATCTGTTTGGGGGTGATAGGCTGTAGATTGATTGGCTTTGATTCCCAACATTCCATATAAATTGTCCATAAACTTGGAGGCGAATTGAGGTCCTCAATCACTAATTACTTTCCTAGGAAGTCCATGCTCCTGAAAGACATTATCCCGGAACAACACTGCTGTTCCTTGTGAAGTGATTTCTGAAGTAGTTGGTATGAAGTAAGATTTCTTAGTGAACCTGTCTACAATGACTAGAATCATATTGTTGCCTTTGGATTCTGGTAGAGGTCCTATGAAGTTGACTGAGATAGTTTCCCAAGGTTCTGAAGGAACCTTGTTTGGTCATAAGGGGGCTGCTCAGGCAGTCCTGTCTGGCTTTGCTTTCTGACATGTTTCACAGCCAGGAATGTAGTGCTCAATGTCTTTTCGCATATTGGGCCACCAGAAGTTCCTGGTGAGCGATTCTAAAGTTTTGGCCACTCCAGAATGTCCCCATGAGTGGTGGATGGCAATAATGTCTTCTCAGAGTGCTGTTACTGTGGGTATGTATACTTGTCCCTGCCAAGTGACCAATCCTTTGTCTAGTTTATATTCTCCTCCTGCGATTTCTAGTCCTTTGGTGACCTGTGCTTCCCATTGATGACGAGGGACATCCTGGATGTCTTTGAGGATGTCTTCTATTGCTTGATCATCATCAAAAACTCTCACAAAGAGATGCTCTTTGAGCAAAATGACTCCTTCATTGTCATTTTCTCCTTTGTCATGTCCTGCTCTTTGAGATAATAGATCAGCCTTAGTGTTGGACTTGCCGCTTCGATGTTTAATTACGAAGTTGTAATCTTGCAAGTCCATAACCCATCTTGCTTGATGCCGGTTGAGGTTTTGTGCTTTTCTGAAATACATTAAGTTCTGATGATCAGTTAGAACTTCAATGGTTTGTTTTGCTCCCTTAAGGTAATGAGCCCATTCATAGAAGGCGTGCATTACGGCGAGCATTTCTTTATCATATATTTCATAGTTCCTTTCCATGTCGTTCAGCAATTTTGAGATGAAGGCTACTGGTTTCAACAATCTGTCCTCTCTTTGTTGAGATAAGATTCCACCAATGGCGAAGTTGGATGCATCTACTTCCACCCGGAAATGTCCTTCCTCGTTAGGGATGCAGAGTACTACTTCTTCCGCAATAGTTTTCTTAAGCCTTTCAAAGGCTTCATCCTGTAGCTGTGTCCACAGCCATTCCTCCTTGCCAGTGAGCCGTGTCAACGGTTTTGCCAATTTTGCAAAATCCCACACAAATGGTCGATAGAAGTTAACAAAGCCCAGAAATTGCTGGACCTCTTTTTTACTTTTTGGCTTAGGCCATTCCGATACTGCCTGGACTTTTGCTGGGTCCATACAGACTGTGTCCTTTCCAATGATGACTCCTAAGAAATCAATTTCTCCTTTGTCAAAGAAGCATTTCTCGGGTTTGAGGGACAACTTATGTTTTTCTAATTTTTCAAGTATCTGGTTAACATGCTTAGTGTGTTCTTCTTGGTTTCGTGAGAACACTAGGATATTGTCCATGTATATGACAACCCATCCTTCAGCTATTTCTACTTGAAATATGTCATTCATCATAGTTTGGAAAGTGGCCAGCAAGTTAGTGAGACCGAAAAACATGACGAGCAGTTCAAAGAGCCCTCTGTTGGTCCTGAACATGGCTTTCCATTCGTCCCCTTCCTTAATTCATATGTTGTTGTATCCCCAACGTATGTCCATTTTGGAGAAGACCTTGGCTTGCGATAGCTGGTTGACCAATTCTCCTATCAATGGTAAAGGGTAACGATTTTTGACCGTCATTTCATTTAACTTCCTGTAATCCTGTACAGGTTGGAGCTTTCCATCCTTTTTCTTTACAAAGAAAAAAGGTGAGGCCATGGGGGATTTACTGGCTTGGATTCGTCTGGAATCTAAGTTTTCTTTCAGGAATTCATCAAGTTGCTGTTGTTTGTCTCAGTTTAGCAGATAAATTTTGCAGTCAACAGGAGTTGATCCAGGGATTAACTCGATAGCATGGTCCCATCTCTGCCGTGGTGGTAGCTCATCAAAGGTTTCTTTTTCGAAGACCTTTTGGTATTTCAAGTAATGATGGGGAATTGCTTCTTCCAGCGTTTGTTTCTTTTCCTTCCCAGCCTGCTCCACAGCTATTTTTGTGGCAGTTGAGGTGAAGGCTCATACGCGCAATTTGGGTTCTCTGATGTGAACAGCCAATAAGCAATCTCCTTTGTGTAGGCAGTAGGGGATGTCGATTTCATCCTCTGGTTCTTGGACTGATGATGGTTTCCAACAGGTTCCAGGACAACGGTTGAATTCCAATGATTTCTTTTTCCAATTGATGGTTGGGTTATGATGTTCCCACTAATCGTGTCCTAGAAAAAGATCTGTTTTGCTTAGTCTTGCGACTGCACAGTCCATTATTTCCTCGTGATTTCCTATTTTTAGTTTGAACTGAACAAAGAACTCCACATTCCCTGAGCTGTTTCGAGTTCCATCTGTGTTATACACTGGTATAGGACATAATAGTTTTTTCTTGTTCATCTGATTTTTTTCTACAAATTCCTTGCTTATACAGGAGGCAGTGCATCCAGAATCTAACTGCATTGTTATGTTGGTAGACTGGAAAGTGTCCATGGTGGTGAGCATTCCTTTTAAATCTAGCTCTTGTTTCCCTATGCCCTGTACTACTTTTTTCCTTAAGTGTACCAGGTTCCAGAGGGTGTCTATTTCTGATAGTTCATTCAACTGCTGGACTAGTTTCTCATCCACTTCTTTGATTTGTTTGTCGTTTACCCATTGTTGTAGACACTCAATTGCCATTTGTTCATCCTGTTGCCAGATTCGCCTGAGTACCCACTGAGGCGTCCATGTTTTTAGCCTTTTTTCAGGTTTAATGCTCATTTCCAAGTTTCTTATGTGATGTATTTTCCCACTGCATTCATAGAGTAAATCATGCATGTTGATTTGGGAATCTTTTGGTACTAATACATCACTACTCGAAACTGATCTAGGAGCCAGTGAAACAGAGTGTTTGTCTACTGGCTTTCGCCAAAATCCGAGACCTCCTTGATTTTAGCACAACCTTCTGGGGTTGTTTCCCCTGAATCTATTGCTCATACTACCCTTTTTCCTTTTTCTCCCTGAGTAATCCTTTTCCTTTCCCAACACCTTTCCATTGGGTGTCCTTTCTTTCCACAGTTGGTGCATTTGGGTACAGGTTTTCTTCCTCGTGGCTGGGGACACCTTCGACTATAATGTCCTTCTTTTTCGCAATTGTAACACCATGGTTTGATGTCTCGTTTTTTGTCGACATCCATAGCATTTGGATCTCTGCTACTTGTTGCAAATGGAGCTGGTGCCTTGTATTGGTACTGAGGATGGGCACTAGTACTAGGCATTTGCTCCTGGTATTCTTGTCAAGCTTTTGGGAAACCATAGGTTTCATTGGCTTTCCTATAGGCTCATGCAAGCGCTGTTACTCGTGCTTGGATTTGTTGGAGGGTGGCATTATCTGTGAGTCCTCTATACTGAATAAGATCCCTTCTGAGTGCTGGGTTGAGATTATTCTGGAATTGAGAGATCAGGGCTTGATCATTCCAGTCTGTTAACAAAGTGAGGGAATTAAGCTTTATGATGTAGTCTTCGACTATCATTGTTCCCTGTTGTAGTTTCAGTAAGGCCTCAATTGCTTTTTCTTTTGTCTCAGTAGACATAAAGAAGTTGTGCATTTGATTTTTAAAATCAGCCCAATCTGTGAATGGAAACTGGTTTGTCAACAGTCTTCATACCCATGCTCGGTTGTCATCCATAGACTCTCCCTCATTTAACTGTGTCCAGTCAAGATTAGGATTCCAACCACTGTTATTGATTTTATCTTGGTACTCCTGCAGCGCTTCCTGGAAAGCTTTGAGTTTGACACCACTCCAGTCAGCAGCCCTGTCACCTTTCCCTCCTTTCATTTGATAGAGGCATATGGAGATTCACCTTTTTGGATCAGGTTCCCTTGCCAGCATGAAGTAAGTTTCCATCTGGCATAACCATCCATTGACAGTCCTAGGGTCTCCCTGGTAATAATCGGGCATTTCTGCCTTGGTGAGAGGTCCCGGCTCAGGTCTGCTACTTCATTGGTATTCGTTTATGATGGCTGTAAGGGCCTGCCCTGCGCTGGTGATTGCCCATTGCCATTCTTCTGCCTGACAAAAAATCTTGTCTTCCCTGGCTGCTACTGCCACAGCTGGTTGAGTGGCTGGAAGGGGTTCTAATGTTTCGGAGTCCATCCAATATGTTCTCCATGCTAGTAGAGCTTGGTAGGCATGGGTGACTATGTCGACTGTCAACCTGAAAGGCCCTGCACTGACTTTGTAATGTCCCATGCCTTCATGATTGAGGCATTCTATGTGGAACCATCCCCTACAGTTGCTGTTGTATTTTTCGATGTGCAATGTAGTAGGGCTCGAGTATGCCTTCCTGATAATGGTGGTGACATTTTTGTCCCGAAGATTTTTATCCCAGTTACAGATTTCTTGTAACTGTGGGTAGGCTGGCCACATGAATTCATCCCAGAACTCTTTTTTAATGAGAACCAGATAGCAGTATCCTGGGATATCTGGGTGGAACCCACTGTTGGCCCAGGACATTTTTGGATAGGGATATGGCAGCCAAGATTCTTTTTCAACAATCCTTCTCCATTCCTCAATTTGTCTTTGTTTGTGAGCATCGTTTGCTCCTTGGGGGTATTCTTCAGTTGACAACCAATCTGCTGCCGTTGCAACCCCTCCATTCCAGTGTGCTGCATCACCTCCTTGAGTGATGACTTGTGCTTTATTTTCCTTTCTGGCTTGTGCTGCTGCTGTGTATGACTGTGCTGGTTGCACAACCGGTTTAGGTTCAATTACAGCTGGGTATGTTTGTCCAGCTGCCTGGTTTATTGCCTCTTGTACAGTGACAGTTGACCTGAGGTCAACTCTCTTTATAGATGTGGTGGCAAGAGGGCGATTTTTTAACCATCGTTTTGATTTAGACTGACCCCCAAAACGTACTGTCCAGGTGTAGTGGGAAACTTTGTGGAGGTCAACCAGTTCATCCCAGGTATATTCAATGTCATCTCGTTGTACTGCTGATTCCTCAATTATGTGACATCGTCCTGGTTGAATGCTGTCCTGAATGGCAAAGACCACCATGTCATCTCAAAGTTCCGGCTCCCAGGAGAGAATATCATAAAGAGTCGGCCAGGCAGGCCAATTGTATTTGTCATAATATTCTGCTTTGAACAGGTACATGTAACAGTACCCATTCTGCCTCCACTGGTTTGGAGCAATGGGACTTCGTGCCCTTGGTCCAGGTAAGTGCACTTTGATGCCAGCGCGCCATCCCAATAATCTGGCCTTGTGGTCGTTCCAAGAGTGCTCGCTGATTTCTGATAGGAAATGATCTAATCCTATCTGAAGCTTGGTGAGCAGTTCCATGAGAAGCCGTTCCGGTGCAGTAGGGAGGATCTGCCCCAGTGGTTTGGTGATTAACAGAGGGTCATAGTGGATGCCTTGGCAACATTCTTCTTCCTCTCTTTCACGCTTCCATTTAGCATAATGAGAGGCCCATATGTTGCCATTCATGGCATGCATCCAAGCATTCCAGTCTTCGTGGGACATAACCATTCCTTCATGTTTGTATAATTCTTGAACATGATGGGCACACTGAAGACGTTCGATTGCCACCTGATACTGCTGGATAGCTTTATCACCATTGTTGATGAGCATGAGCCACTGATTGTATTTTGATGACACAAGGGCCAGCCAGATGGGGTTAGAGGTGTCGCCTTTGTACTGATCCTCCAATAACTGCATGAGAGTTTGGTACTCCTTTTCAGCCTTGCGCATTGCATGTTCTGCACATAGTACGGCTTTTGTGGCTGCTCATTCCATAAGAAGTGCCTCCCAGGCCTCCTTCTGTTCTAATTCCTGCTGGGCCTCTCGTTCTCTAAGCAGTTGTTGTGCCTCAGCATGTTCTTGCTGGCACTCCTCCTTGCGGTATCACCAGTATAGGCAAATGTGGTTGTCATATTGACAGACAATAGTGTCCCCGACGAATGTTGGTGTCCTTGTAAGGACAGGTTCGATGGTGGATGCCCAGTCTGCCTCAAAGATTTGGCCAATCTCTGAGAGTGTCACTTGGGCATGTGGTAGAATGTGTGTGAAGGAGCAGTTCATTGTGATGTGCGATGGTATAGGATTCTTTCCTGTAAAGGATATCTTCAATCAAGTTCAGGCCCTCCACTGACACTTGATCTGTTCATTTGGCTTATCCGCGCCTGTTGATGACATTTCCTGGGAAACAGGAAAGATGTTGTCTGCTGTGTCGTGGGTCCGTAAGCTCCCAACTGCGTGTGCCCGGCAATTCGCCCTAGTGTCCTTGTGCCAAGTTATCAACCCGAAATCAAGTAGGATTGCTTGTACAGAGGGTATAAAGGGACTTTGGTTCAGCCTTGATACACACTAACAATTGGTTTGTTTTGCTTGTTCCTGAGCTTTTCCGCAATCACAGTATACATTACCCTGGGTGCATCTATGGTCTCCTGCCTATGCTGCTCCTGAGCAAATTCATATTCTCATCTGTGACTGTTGTGTAGACAGGCCCAATGGGCGTATTGAAGATCTCTTGTTCGAGACCTGTTGACAGTATATGTGGTGTTGTCAGTGTTGTCAATGGTTCTGGGATAATCGGATTACTACTGTCAAAGTGATAACTAGGCCGTTGATTGTCAAGTGCAACTATGAGCGGCGTGCTCGGTGCTGAGACAGTACAATGGGGTAGAGATGAAAAGTCTCTAGATTATGTCAGGACTGCCCTAGACACAACCTATATGACTCAGAGTGGGGCTTGTTAGGCCAAAGAAAAGATGTTTGCTCTGTAGCTATGTCTAGTGACACAAGACTATCTAGAGACTTAAAGTCTCCTATGCTAAACTACAGCCCTTATAAACTGCTCTCCTGGTCTGTGTGCAGACAGCAAGCAGCTAAAGTCCCTCACAATAGAGACAATGTGCAGCAGCTAACTCTGCGCCCATATGACCTTACTTGGAGATCTCCTCCCACACCCAACTCCTGGGTTATCTTCATGCAGCCTTGCTATTGTCCTAGCATTTGGCCGATTCCCATGCATGCTGTACCATTGACTCGGTTCTCTTCGGCGTTCCCATGTCGCTCATGATTCCTTTCATGGCATAGGCCCATCATTGGGCCGTGGACATGGAGGGGGAATGTTGGAGTACCTTGTCAAGTGGAAAAATTATCCAGTGGAGGAGTTGACCTGGGAGTTGGCTGAGAATGTTGCCAATGCACTGGCAAAAGTTACAAAATTCCACAGAGAGAATCCTAATGCACCAAAACATGTAAGAAGTGTCATAACAATGCAAAGAAGGCAGAAACGCTTTGGATGGGAGGATGGTCATTTTGGATCAGAATACCTCGAAAAAATGGAGCACAGATGGCGCAAATGGAAGGGAGACTGGGCAGCAGTACAAAAACTACCTGATGATACCAATGGGATGTTCTCCAGAGACCTGGAGCGCAGTGGGTGGGTGAAACCCATGCTTAATCTCCCACAGGAGGGGAGAAAGGAACCAGAGGAGGAGTGAAGGGCTCACAAAAAAGACACTGCATGTCTTGAAAGGAAAATACTAAGAAAATCAGGGGAGGAAAAGAAAAGGGCAGCTGCAACGGAAAGCAGCAAGTCAGAAGAGGACCAGCAGAAACAGTTAAAGGGCATTGCATGCCCTGAAAGGAAGATGATCCAGTAGAAAACCACTGTTGAAGAGATTGAGGATGAAGACTCCAAACAGTCAGGGATAACCCCTGAGGAGAGGGACGAGTGGTTGGACTGCTTTTATGAAAAAATGAAGGATCCACACTATGTGGATGTGGAAATGTCAGCCTCTCAGGACACAAGGCCTTGAGGAGAGGGACATGTTATGAGCAGAAACTATTTTTCACAGTAACAATGTCAGTACAACTTATGAAGATACAGACTAGAGGAGACAGAGAATACTTTTTATTTCTTTTTATCTTTTTATCTGGACTTACAGTGACTCACAAAACTGAGTCAATGTTTGGCACATTTTGATTATGTGTATGATATCTTTAAACCTAAAACAAATACAAACAAACTGTTGGTATATGAAAAATATTATATGATCAGGGCTATGTGACAAACAAAGAATTATGTAATTCTGATCAGAAACCATGGAGATATATTCAATTTAAATCAGGAACTCATTGACTCAGTTTTGTGAGGGGGGTATCAGAATATCAGAATCTGATGCTCCACCAATTAAATAGCTGGCAACCCTTGATAGATGGTTACTATAGGGATGTTTTCTTTCATGGGGACCCAAATTGAGCTATTTAATCAAGGCTAACATTCTCAGACCTTCACAATTCTCCAATGCATCCCACCTGTTCTGCTCAGAAAGAAAACATCCTCTCTATGGCCAATAATGGCTATTCCACTTGCAATATTGCCTCCAGGCTCAATATCAACCAATCCTCAGTATCCAGGACACTTAGGAATTTCCATCCTAACCTGCATCACTCCTCTGGGGGTCGTCCTCCCAAGCTCTCATCCACCTCTCAAAGAGCCATCATCACCCAAATCACAACTGGCAAGGCATCCAATGCTGTCCAGGCCACAAATTACATCAATACCATCATCCCCAATCCAGTCTCCTCAGAAACAGTCAGAAGGGTCCTCAGGAAAAATTCATTCAAGGCTGTGGTGAAGAAGAAAAAGCCCTTGCTTAGTGCAAGGCATATACAAAGGAGGTTGGCCTTTGCTTTGAAGCACAGGGAATGGACTGTGGAGGACTGGAAGAGGGTTATTTGGTCAGATGAGACTAAAATCAACAGGTTGGCATCAGATGGCAGGCAGTGGGTTTGGAAACAGAAGGGGGGAGGAGAGAGGTGCAGGGAACAGTCAAATATGGGGGTGGAAACATCATGGTATGGGGGTGTATAGGGTGGAATGGTGTGGGACATCTTGCAAGGGTTGAGGGAAGGATGAATGCTGACCAGTATGTGACCATTTTGGAGGACCACATGCTACCTAGCCTGGAGGAGAGTGGGATTCCTGAAGAGGAGGTCATCTTTCAGCAAGACAATGACCCCAAGCACACCTCAAAAAAGGCCAAGAAGTGGATGGAAGACAACAATATCACTCTTCTGGACTGGCCTGCACAGTTTCCGGATATTGGTCCTATTGAACATCAATGGGTTCACCTCAAGAGGGAGCTTGCCAAGTACCCAACACCACCAAAGGGGGTTTTGGAGATGTGGGAAAGAGTGGCAGAGGTGTGGGATGAAATACAACCTGAAGTGTGCCAGAACTTGACTGAAAGCATGCCTAGAAGGCTGGAAGCAGTGATTAAGGCAAAAGGAGGTCATACCAAGTACTAGAATTGTATTCCTAATACCCCCTCACAAAACTGAGTCAATGAGTTCCTGATTTAAATTACATATATCTCCACGGTTTCTGATCAGAATTACATAATTCTTTGTCCGTCACATAGCCCTGATTATATAATCTTTTTTATACACCAACAGTTTGTTTATATTTGTCTTAGTTTTAAAGATATCATACAAATAATCAAAATGTGCCAAACATTGACTCAGTTTTGTGAGTCACTGTAAATGATAGGCTACAAGGCTCAGATGCTATGACGGTTGCAGGACTTGGCTATGTTAGGACTGCAGCCCTTATTAGGAAGGTGGTGAGGTAAGCATCAGCTATGGACATAGACCAAGTGCCAAAGGAATGCAGCCCAATGATGGGCCTAGGCTATGACAGAATCATAGGCCTAACAGCACCTGAGGGGCAACATGGGAATACCTGAAGGTACTGAGGGAACAGTACTGGTGTTCATGGGAATGGCTGAAGGTGCACAACAATAAGACACTGCCATATATGGGGAGAAGCGGGCTGGATATGGTTACATGTGTGCAGGATGGCTGCTGCACATTGATCCCTATTGTGCACTGATTGTGCACAGACCATGGTTGGAGTATATAAGGGCTGTAGTATAGCATAGGTAGCCCTTAAGACTCTAGATAGTTTATTGTTCCTAGAACAGTACTACTTGAGCAACACATCTCATCTTTGGCCTAACAAGCCTCACTCTAAGTCTTTGGGTTGTGTCTAGGAATAGTCCTAACAAAAGGCAAATGAGCCATGAGGAGTATTACTGCTGGAGATATGATGGCAGAGCAGTACAAGGAGCTTGGGGAGCTCCAGGGTTTTGCAGAGAGCCAGTGGGTGAGCACTCAGCGCTGCTGGCTACTAGACAGGTTTCAAACAATGGTGTACCAGTATATATGGACTCCCAAATTAAATTGCATGACTTACTTTATGAATGCAGTGGGAGCATACACCATTTAAGAAACCTGCAAGTGAGCACAAAGAAAGGAGAACAATTACAATCATGGTTGCCTCAATGGGTGTTGAGATGAATTTGGGAACAGAAGGAAGAAGTTGCAGTGGAGTGCCTACAACAGTGGGTACATGAAAAACGAGTAAAGGAAGCAGATGCCAAGTCAGTGCAACAATTAAATGAAATGGCAGAGGAAGAGTCATTATGGAACCTTGTACACCTATGGGGAAAAGTTGTACAAGGAAGTGGCAGGCAACAACTGGACCTGAAAGGAACAGTCATGACAATGGACACATTGCAGACAATCAACATGAATATGTTGTTGGATTTGGGTTGTACTGGGTCATGTGTCAATGATGAATTTGTGGGAAAACATCAGTTGGCAAAAAGGAGATTGGTGTGGCCAGTACCAGTGTATAACACAGACGGATCCAGGAACTCATCTGGAAATCTGGAATACATGGTATAGTTAAAATTACGAATTGGCCAACATGAGGAGGTAATAGAATGTGCAGTGACACATCTCGGCAAGATGGACCTGTTCTTAGGATTTGACTGGTTAAAATACCACAACCCCACAATCAATTGGAGGAAACAGTTGTTGGAATTTAACCAATGTCCTGGGACATGTTGGAAGTCTTCATCAGTCCAAGAGCTGGAGGACGAGATCGATGTGGTGCAATGCCTAAAGGAGGGAGAGTGGTTGCTGGCAGTTCACATTGGTGAACCAGAGTTGCACATTTGTGCATATGTGTCAATGGCTATAAAGATAGCAGCAGAAGAGGCAGAGAAAACAAAAAAGAGAACTCTGGAGGAGGCAGTCCCCAGACATTACTTGGGCCATCGAAAGGTTTTTGAAAAGGAAACTTTCAACGAGTTACCACCACAATGGTGATGGGACCATGCCATAGAATTGGTTCCTGGGTCTAACCCAGTTGATTGCAAAATATATCTGCTCAATAGGGATGAGCAGCAGCACCTGGATGAATTTCTGAAGGAGAATCTGGATTCTGGACAGATCCAACCAAGTAAATTGCCAATGGCATCTCCCTTCTTTGTAAAAAAGAAGGATGGGAAGCTGAGACTGGTGCACAACTACCAGAAGTTGAATGAGATGATGATAAAGAATCATTACCCACTCCTGCTCATTGGGGAGTTAGTGGACAAACTATCACAGGCCAAGGTCTTCTCCAAGATGGACATTTGTTGGGGATACAACAATGTTTGAATCAAGGAGGGTGATGAGTGGAAAGCAGCATTCAGAACAAATTGAGGGCTCTTTGAGCTGCTTGTAATGTTCTTCAGACTTACAAATTCGCTGGCAACTTTCCAAACAATGATGAATGACATCTTCAGGGTGGAGATAGCAGAAGGATGGGTCGTCATTTATATGGACAACATATTGGTCTTTCAAAAATCCAGGAGGAACATATGGTTCAGGTCAACCATATATTGGCAAAATTAGAGGAGCACAAGCTATCGCTGAAACCAGAAAAATGCTTCTTTGATAAAAAGGAGATGGACATTTGGGAGTTGTTATCAGCAAGGATTCAGTCAGGATGGAATCTGCCAAGGTCAAGGCAGTAACCAAATGGCCAACACCCATGTGCAAAAAGGAGGTCCAGCAGTTTCTGGGCTTCGTGAATTTTTACCAGTGCTTTGTGAAAGATTTTGCTAAGGCAGCAAGGCCATTGACCCAGTTAACTGGGAAAAATGAATGGAGGTGGACAGAATTACAGGATGTAGCTTTTGACAAGCTAAAGAAAACAATTGCAGAGGAAGTAGTGTTGCAAATCCCTAATGAAGACAGACAGTTTCGAGTCAAGGTGGACACCTCTGACTTTGCTATTGGAGGGATCTTGTCACAGCAAGTGGAGGATGACAAATGGAAGCTGATCACTTTCATTTCCAAATCACTCAACAATGCCAAGAGGAACTACAAGATCTATGATAAAGAGATGCTCGCAGTAATGCATGCTTTCTATGAATGGTCCCATTATCTCAAGGGAGCCAAACAGACTGTGGAGGTTCTAACAGATCATCAGAACCTTACATACTTCAGGAAGGTGCAAAATCTAAACTGATGGCAGGCATGATGGGTGACAGACTTGCAAGATTACAATTTTGTAATCAAGCATAGGAGTGGGAAGTTTAATACTAAGGTGGACTTGTTGTCATGGCAGGCAGGGCATGCCCAGGGAGAAAATGATAATGAAGGAGTGATTCTGTTTAAGGAACACCTCTTCATATGAGTGTTTGATGATGATTGTGCAATAAACGACATCATAAAGGATATAAAAGAAGTGCCTAGATGGCAGTGGGAGACCCAGGTGGTCAAAGGACTAGAAAAGATGGGGGGAGATTACAAACTAGAAAAGGGACTCATCACCTGGAAGGGGAGAGTCTACATACCAGCAGTAGTGGCTTTGAGAGAGGATATCATTGCCATTCATCACTCTTGGGGGCATTTGGGTGTTGCAAAACACTAGAATCTTTAACAAGAAACTTCTGGTGGCCGAAGATGCACGAGGACATTGAGTGCTACATTCTGGGTTGCGAAATATGTCAAAAGGCCAAACTGGATAGGCAGGCATGCACAGCCAAACAAAGTTCCTTCTGAACCATGGGAAGTTATTTTGATTGACTTCATAGGACCATTGCCAGAATCCAAAGGCAACAACATGATCTTGGTGATAGTAGACAGATTCACCAAGAAATCGTACTTCCTGCCAACCACATTGGCCATTACATCACAGGGAACAGCAGTACTTTTTAGGGATAATGTGTTCTGGGAGCATGGTCTCCCAAGGAAAGTGATTAGTGACAGAGACCCTCAGTTTGCCTCTAAATTTATGGACAACTTATATGGGATGTTGGGAATCAAGGCCAACTGATCTACAGCCTACCACCCTCAGATGGATGGACAAACAGAACTGACTATGTTTATGAATAACCAACAAGACAACTGGAGTGACTGGTTGTCAGTGGCACAATTTTGCCACAATGATTGTGTTCACTCAGCAATGGGCTTCACCCTGTTCTTCATGAACTATGGATGACACCCCAACAAGGGGTTGGACCCCACCTATGTGCCAAAAGCAATAGCAGTGGAACAGCTGGCAAAGGAAATAGAGGACATGCACACAAAGGCTAAGAAAGCCTTGGAGAAGGCTGCTCAAATCATGAAGGAGCAGTATGACACACATTGACAAGCAGTGTGTGAGTATAAACCTGGTGACAAGGTTTATCTCAGCATGGAAAATCTGCTGGTTATTCGAGCAACCAAGAAGCTCGATGGAAAATTTGTGGGTCCTTTGGAAGTAGTTGCCAAGGTTGGCAAGTCATCTTATAGATTAAAAATCCCAAAGTCATGGAGAGTGTACAATGTGTTCAATGAGGTCCTATTAAAACCATACAGGGAACTGGAGTTTCCCAAACAAAAACGGAAGGCAGTGGCATGCAAGGATGTGCAGATGGTAGAAGAGTCACAAGACAATGAATACAAGGTAGAAGAAATTGTGGACAGTCGCATCAGTGGACATGGAGGAGGGAAGTTGGAGTACCTCGTAAAATGGAAAAACTATCTGGTGGAGGAGTCAACCTGGGAGTTGGCAGAAAATGTGGCCAACACACTGGCCAAAGTAAAGAAGTTTCACAGGGAGAATCCAAGCGCACCAAGGTGCTTGAGGAACTTAGGAGGTATGGAATTCAAAACATACCAAAACTTCACAACAGTGTGGGTTCTGCACAAACTTTTCAGATGGGAGGATGGACACTTTGGATGTGAGTACCTCAAAAATATGGAGTGCAGATGGTGCAAATGGAAAGGCAAAAGGGTGGCAATTCAGGAGTTGCCAGATGATACCAATGGGACATTCTCCAGAGACTTGGAGCATGGTAGGCAGGTTAAACCTGTGCTTAATTTCCCAGTGAAGGGAAGGAGGGAGCAAGCAAAGGAAAGCAGTGAGTCAGAGGAAGACCAACAGAAAAGGGTGAATGGTGCAGTGCACTCTGAAAAGAAAAAAGAGCATTGGACAAAGTGGTGGACCACTGTAGAGGAGGTGGAAGATGAAGATTCTGACCAGGCGGGGATGATGCCTGAGGAGAGGGACGAGCAGAAGCATTGCTTCTTGGAGAAAATGAAGAAAGATCCATGCTATGTGGATGCAGGAGCATCAACCTCTCAGGACATGAGGTCTTGAGGAGAGGGACATGTTACAAGCAAAACCCAGTGGACAGTAATGACATCAATGACACTAATGAAGATACAGACTCATAGAGGCAGGGGATATTTTTCTTTTCTTTTTTATCTTTTTCTTTGGACTCAAACAATAGGTTACAAGGGCTGGGTGGCAAGACACACTCAAGGACTTGCTATGTTAGGACTGCAGCCCTTGTTAGGAAGGTGGTGAGGTAAGCATCAGCTATGGACATAGACCAAGTGCCAAGGATACATGGCCTGATGATTGGGCCTAGACTGTGATAGTGATCATGGCTAGTGTGCCTTGAGGGGTGACATGGGAATACCTGAAGGTGCTGAGGTACAGTGCTGGTGTTCATGGGAATGGTTGAGGTGTCAAACAATAGACACAGCCATCTGTGTGGGAGAAGTGGGCCACAAATGGTTAGATGGGTGGCAGTTGGTTGCTGCACCCCCTTATTGTGTGTGAGGAGTTTTAGCTGCGCACTGACAGCACAGTGACCATGTGTTGGGGTATATAAGGGCTGTAGTTTAGTGTAACCAGTCCTTAAGACTTTAGGTAGTTTGTTGTTCCTAGACAACTACTTGGTCAATCCAGAATTGTCTTTGGCTGAACAAGCCTCACTTTGAGTCTTTGGGGGTTGTTTAGGCACAGTCCTAACAATTTTCCCCAGGAGCACAGGCACAGTCCCTCCCCTTTCCAGCACCATCAAGTGTGAGATCTATGACAATTGTGCAGGTTCATGAGCCTGCTGTGCCCTTTGTTGGGACCCCTGCTGTGCTCAGCCTTGGACAATGGACAAGGCTTCACCCCAATGCAGAATTTGCTTGCAATGGGGCCACACTTCTCACCAGTGTCTCCCAACTACCCTGGTGTGTGCACTATGCCAGCAACCACCCATCTGCAGCTCACAATGCTGCTGCTGCAGATAGAAAATTGACCCTTGCATTGAAATGCCTTAACTGTGATGGCAACCATTCCACCATCTCTCATACCTGCCTGTTCTATGGGGCCTGTTTTGAACCAGAGCCACTGGCAGCTTTAGAGGCCCAGCACATTGCTTGTGTCAAGGAAAATTGGATTGCCAAAACTCATCAGGATGCCAACACACACCTTGCCTGTAGTCTGCCCCCTCATGCTGAGGCATCATAAATGCCTCTTGCCTGTTATCCATATCATGTGCACAGGTCTAGATCCTGCCACATTTACACATAATTCCCACCACAAGCAGGTCCCACTGTCTGGTACACAGTAGATATATATATTGTCCCTCCTTATGGGAAATTTGCAGTACATAGGTTGCTACAACCAATATATTTCTATTAATAAAAAGATTTAAAAAATAAAAGTGCAGCTACAGCAAAAATCTGGGTTTGTTGATGTGTGACATGCAAGACCTGGCTGCTGGTATATTTCTGCTGCATCACACTGATTACACAACTATGGATCAAACTCAAATAAATGCATTAGATTATAATTTTACTCTACTCTGAGCTATTTGAATGTAGTGATAAGGGAGAAAGCAATTGGGTCAAGATTTCCGCGCGTCACACAAGCGTCACACAAACGTCACACGTGTCACGGTCAGTTCTACCCACGTGCCATGAGTGACGTCACTCGTAACGGTCAGTTTCAGAATCAAGCCATTGTCTTGCAATGAGCGAAGAAAACGATTTTCAAACTAACCGCCCCTATACTCTCTTTTATTACCCATCTTCCCGACTTCCACCACGCGCCATGCCGGGAAACCACCGATCCTTCAAATTTTGGTGTTTGACTTATGGCGAAGAGACACCGATATCGTTTTCAGTTGAAGCAGACCTCGAATGGGACGTGGACAATTTAACGAAGGCAATCCAGCAGCAAAGACACGTTCTTCGAGATAGCGACATCATAGATATAGTCCTTTGGAAAGTGAGGCTGTTCTACTCATCGACATAAACTTTCGTGTTCACCTGCTGTTGCAGCTGAATGAACCCATTCCAGTTGACCCCAAGGATACTCTTCTCGAACGTCTTCCTAAATCAATCACTGATTCCTCTGTCGAGTTGGAAAGACATACGCAGAAACTGTCGGATGCCTTTCCAGGTCCTCCTGAGGGCCATCTTCATATCCTTGTGACACTACGTGGTAAGCAAATGCATCGTCATTTGTGTATGCGGGACTTATAACCTTTCTTCATTCCGAACTGCGTTCCACCCAATTTAATATTTGAATGTTGCTCTTGCACACCTTCCGCTGACGCTTCTCCCACTCGTTCGCCTACCATTCGTTTTCAACTTTGTAGGTCAGCGCCGTTCCAAGAAACCTCGCCTGGACAGTCCCGAGCCGGAGGTTTCTGAGCGTGACCTTGCCGAGCGGAATCTGCGCCGTTCCAAGAGACCTCGCCTGGACAGTCCCGAGCCGGAGGTCTCTGAGCGTGACCTTGCCGAGTGGAATCTGCTTTGGAACACGTTTTGGGGCAAGCAAGCCACTGAATGTTTCATTAAAGCCTCTACCCGAATTCCAGATCCAAGGACGCTGGAAACGGCAGCTGAGGAAACGAACTACGAGTACCTCAAACTCCCCAACGACGACGATTCATTCCCGTGTGATTTGACCCAAATACTTATCACCGAAACTTACAAGTCCCTTTATGCAAAGTTGTGCGAACAGGATGAACTCTACACCAAAATGTTGCGGTCACAACGTCTTATCTCCCTAACGCATTCGACAGTTATAACAGGCCAGCCCGGTACAGGTGAGCGCCTGACCGCTTTTGGTATTTCTTGTGCTGAACAAATGATACGAAATTCTAGGGAAGACCGTCAGCCTCTCTTGCATTCTAGTGTGGCGACTTCAGGAGAGGAAGCAAACTGTCTATTGCAACAATAAGACACATGCATTCGTGTTCGCCGATACTGGAGTTCAGCGAGTGCCGCTAAGGGACGGAAAACGCATTGAAGCGCTTGATGGATCGACTCACTGCTGCGCGTTGGTCGATGTCAACATCGACTTATTGGAAATCCCTTCACAGTTCCATCCTTCCCGACGTCGTCAAGGCAGAGTGGTGGTCGCAACTTCTCCTAATCCAAAACACGTAATCGCCTTCAAACAGAATCGCGGCGAGACTTATTATACTCCCACCTGGAAATGGGCCGATCTCTATTGCGCCAGGTAAGAAAAATAACTGTAGATCTTTGTTGGTGGTACTACCAAATTCCATAGCTCACTACAGTTCCCCTCCTTCGACCCCAAAACACTTAGGAATGTGTACACGAAGTTGGGCGGAATTCCACGGAGATGCTTCCTAGCGATCTCCTCTGGTGAGGACCATGAGATGAGAATAATCAAGGACGCTATTGATAACATTACAAACATCGTCCAATTTTCGCTCTCGGTAAATGGACCCATGCCATTCAACGACAATGCGAGCCATGTCCTAGTCCGCGTGGAACCAATAGATGACACGTGGAAGAACCATATCACACACCTGCTGAGCACCCATGTTGCAGAGCTTGTGTACGATAGGTTCAGCATTTGTAATACCATAAGCATCCGCGATTCGATATATTTTTTACTCCGCAACCCTAGCGCACGTAGCTGGGGAGGCAAGTTGTTCGAGAGGGCTGTACACCGCGCATTTCGCAAAGGCATTGAATTTGAACCCGTCGCCGTGGATGATGATGCGCCTTCTCTACGCGTGAAGATTAAAGAAACCAAATGCGAAGCAACGGGTTATTTCCACAAGCTATCCGTCGGAGCTAGGGAGGGGTCTCAGGACGTGGCCGACGAGTATCTGAATCAATACTTGATTCCTCTTTCATCAACCGCAGAAACCGTTGATGCCGTTTACATCTCTAAAGATGTCACAGTCTTTTTTCAAATGACCGTCTCTTCATCCCACAGCCTCGACCTCGAGGGCATCACTGAACTCACCAATGAACTGCCTGCCTCTGCGAAGAAAAGGATATGCATTGTATTCATTGTCCCTAGTCATGACACTACTTGCAAGTCTTACAAACGTCAAAAGATTGTCATCCCTCATGGGATATCTAGGGATGTGAGCGATCCGGTGGTGGCATACAAGCAATACGTACATTACTTTCCAATGGACCAACTCTGACTTGTTACATTGATGAATTTGAATAGATGTCTGTGTGATTAGTGATATGTTTAAAAACCGCCACTTCTCACTGAGAGCCATGAGAAGTAGGGATTGGCATGGGTTGCAGGTGTGGGTAGGGATGGGTACACGTACGAGTATGGATTTCCCAACCTGCACAAAACCCATACCCACCCAAGCTCTGGGGCTGCAGACTCTTGCTCATCCCTCATTTATGCATTGTGGATTATGACCCACTGCTCTTGACCTACTTCACCATCATTCCCATGGAGCTGGACAGCATTGCATGGCTACGAGTGCCACAGGGCAGCATATAAAAACCCACTTGCATCCTAACTTGGACAACATCTCTTGGACTTCTTTCTTCCACACTGATCAAATTGATTAGCAATCTGCCCTTGAAGCTTGACCATTGAGCCTCAACTTCAGGCTTTCTCTTTCGAACCATGATCATTGTTGAATCTGACTCAAAACATGGCTCTGGCTGCAACAACATCATGGGAAAGAAATAGCGACAGAGAATGGGTTTGGAGGAACATTGGTGACTCACATCATTCGAGAATATTAGAATGTTTGGCCAATTATAGAATAATATGTCATGGGGAATGTGATGAGATAAAATGTTGGGAAGCAATGCAAGTAATCTGATCTTTGATGGCAGTGATGCAGAGCTGGGAACTTATATTTAGTTCAGGCACTATATACTTATATAGTCTTAGATACTTAAACTCCGCATTTGGCAATACATGGTGATCCTTGGACATATCTGATGCTTGCATATTCCTAACACTCCCCCTCAAGCTTAGGATATTCCAAGCTCAAGTTTATGTTGTTTAAATTTATCTTTTGAGAGTGGTTTTGTTAATATATCTGCTGTCATTAGTTGTGTAGAGCAGTATTGAATACCAATAGAACAATCTTTGATCTGTTCTCTTATGTAATGATTTTTCATTTCAAAGTGTTTAGTGCGCTTATGGTATGTGGGATTTCTTGCTATAACTAGCAAGCTCATATTATCTCCATATATTAGTGTGGGTTTATTTAGATCTGTACCCAATTCTTTATGAAGATTTCACAACCATGTGGCTTCTCTGGCAGCATCTGATAAACATGTATATTCAGCTTCCATCAATGATAGAGTAGTCGATGTTTGTTTTTTGGATGCCCAAGTGATTGTGCCTCCTGCAGCTATATAAGTATAACCTGACACAGATAATGTGTCATCCTTTGATGCATAACTGGCATCTGAATAGCCATAAAAGGGCAATTCCATAGTATTTTTAGATGGCCAATAAGTTATACCTTCATGCCAGGTTCCAGATAAATATCTGAGAACCTGTTTGCAGCCATCCAATGCTCTAAGTCAGGTTTTGCCATGTATGACACTAAGTGAAATACAGCATAAGCTATATCTGGACACATGGCTACTGCAATAAACATTAATGATCCTATTAAGGATGTGTAAGGGTTACTGTGATCCTGAGGATCATTAGACTTAGTAGGTGGAACAAATTTATGTTCAGGATTCATGGGTATTTGAATGCCACTAGCATTGTCCAATCCATACTTCCAGAGGAAGTTCTCAATATAATGTACTTGAGATAGTTTTACTTCTCCAGTTTCTGAATTGATATTTATTTCAATCCTGACCAATTTGCTTGGCTCGCCTAAATCTGTAACTTCAAACATGTTATTTAGGTCATTAACCATTTGCTCCATCATTAGATCATCAGTAGCAAATAAAACTAAATCATCCACCCAAATGGTAACAAAGCCTATGCACTCATTTTCAATGCATTTATAGACACAGCAATCAGATATGAATCTCTGATAAATCTTCTGCTCTTCTTCAGTTAATTTATCATTAAATTCATTATTCCATTCATGTCCAGCTCGTTTTAAACCATAGATAGACTTTAGTAACTCACAAACCTTATTGGTTCCATCTTTGAAACCACTTGGCTGCTCCATATAGAGCTGTTCATGTAAGTGCCCATTTAAATATGCGCCTTTAACATCCATTTGGTGCATTTTCCAGCGCTTCTGAACAGCTTCTGCTATGAGTGCACGTAGTGTCTCTAGACATACCACAGGAGCATATGTTTCATTATAATCTATTCCAGGGATTTGGGAATATTGTTAGGGACGACCTAAACACAACCTAAAAGACTCGGAGTGTGGCTTGTTCAGCCGAAGACAAGACAGACAGATCAGTCAGGATAAGATCAAGACTAAACCTGTTGCTCAAGTAGAAGTGTCTAGGACACAAACTATCTAGAGTCTTAGGGACTTGCTACCTAAGACTACAACCCTTATATACCTGTCTCCTGGTCTGTGCGCAGTCAGCGCGCAGCTAAAGTCCCTCACAATAGAGACAATGCGCAGCAGCCAAGTCTGCGCCCATATGACCTTACTTGGAGACTTCCTCCCACACCCACACTCTGTCCTTCCATATACGGCCATGCCTATTGTTGTGCATCTCGGCCGATTCCCATCTATGCCGGTACCTAGTCATTGGTACATCTCGGTGTTCCCATGTTGCCCCTCAGGCGCCATGCTGCTCATGATTCCTTTCATGGCATAGGCCCATCATCAGGCCACTGTTCCTGTCGGCACTCGGTCTATGTCCATAGCCGATGCTGACCTAACCTCCTTCCATATAAGGGTCACAGTCCTAATGTAGTCTGTCCCTGCAACCAAGGTATCGTCTGAGTCCTGTTTCTAAACGTTTGAGTGCAGTGAAATAGATAAAAAGAAAAGAAAAATAGATTCCAACTCCTCCAGATCGTATCTGCATATTTGTCATTAGTGTCGTTACTGTGAAAATTGAACGGGATGAGGTATGCTCATAACATCACCCCCCCCTTAAGGCCTCGCGTCCCGAGAGGCTGATCCTGCAGAGTCCACATAGTGTGGATCTCTTTTCATTCGTTCATAAAAGCGGGCTAGCCGCTCAGCATGTTCTTCAGACGTCAAGCCTGTCCATTCTGAATTGATATCTTCCACCTCCTCAATGGTGGTTTTCCATTTTTTCTGTGTAGGGCGTGCAATGCCCTTGATCCTTTTTTGTCAGTCCTCTTCCAACTCACTGCTTTCTTTTGCAGCTCCTAGTGTATCTCTTTTTAAGATTTTCTTCTTAAGACACTTGGTGTCTTGTTCGTGCGCTTGGCGCTCCTCATCCAATTCTTCCTTCTCACCCCTCTGTGGGAAATTAAGCATGGGTGATCACCCGCTGCACTCTAGGTCTCTAGAGAACATCCCATCGGTATCGTCTGGCAATTCCATGATTGCCCTCCTGTCTCCTTTCCAATTGCGCCATCTGTGCTCCATATTTTCTAAATATTTTGGGCCAAAACGGCCATCATCCCAGCTGAAAAGTTGTTTATCCTTCCAGTGAGTTCCCTGCCTTTGTTTGTGCTTTGATGCACTAGGGGTGGATTGGGGAACTGTTTCGGTATACTGAATGTACACCTTTCCATTTTTTAGGTTCCTAATGAGCTTAGGAGCCTTGGGGTTTTCTTTGTGGAATTTTTTGACTTTTGCCGGTGCGTTGGCAATGTTTCTGGCTGGTTCCCAGGTGGATTCTTCCACTGGGTAGTTTTTCCATTTTACAAGGTATTCCAACCTTGCTCCTCCTCGTCCGCTTATGTGGCTCTCCATGATTTCCTCAACTTCATATTCGCCCTCCTGGGACTCCTCTACCATTTGCACGTCCTTGCGCGCTGCTGCTTTTGCTTTTTGTTTGGGAAACTCTGGTTCCCTATATGGCTTTAACAAGACTCCATTAAAGATGTTGTAGACCTTCCATGCTGCTGGTATTTTTAATTTATAAGATGACTCACCGACCTTGGCAAGGACCTCAAGTGGACCGACAAATTTTCCATCAAGCTTTTTGGTTGCTCGAATAACCAGGAGGTTTTCTGTGCTGAGATAAACCTTGTCACCAGGTTTATATTCCTTTGCTGCCTGTCGATGGCTATCATACCGCTCCTTCATGACTTGAGCGGCCTTTTCTAATGCCTTCTTTGCAGTCTCATGCACCTGTTCCAGTTCTTTTGCCAATTGTTCCACAGGCTACTGCCTTTGGCACGTAGGTAGGATCTAATCCTTTGTTGGGATGCCGTCTGTAGTTCATGAAGAAGGGCGTGAAGCCCGTCGCTGAGTGCACCCAATCGTTGTGGCAGAACTGTGCCACCGACAGCCAATCACTCCAATTGTCCTGGCGATTGTTTATGAACATGGTCAGGAATTCCTTTACTTCCTGATTGACTTGTTCTGTCTGTCCATCTGTTTGTGGGTGATAGGCCATTGATCGATTGGCCTGAATCCCCAACATCCTGTATAGGTCATTCAGGAATTTAGAAGCGAACTGTGGTCCTCTGTCACTTATTACTTTTCTTGGGAGTCCATGCTCCCGGAATACATTGTCTCTGAACAGCTCTGCTGTTCCTCATGATGTTATTTCTTTGGTGGTGGGTAAGAAGTACAACTTCTTAGTGAATCGATCCACCACTACCATTATTGTGTCATTTCCTTTTGACATGGGTAAGGGTCCCATGAAGTCAACCGAGATGACCTCCCATGGTTCTGCTGGAACCTCATTTGGTCTGAGTGGGGCTGCGCGTGCTTGTCGATCCAGCTTTGCCTTTTGACAGGTTTCACAACCCAGAATATATTTCTCAATGTCTTTGCGCATGTTAGGCCACCAAAAGTTTCTTGTTAGAGACTCCAACATTTTTGCGACACCTGAGTGTCCCCATGAATGGTGTATTGCAATAATGTCTTCTCGCAATGCCACAACTGCTGGTACATAGACGCGTCCTTTCCAAGTGACAAGTCCTTTTTCAATTTTGTATTCTCCATTGGCCTTTGCAAGGCCATCGACAACCTGTGTCTCCCACTGCCACTTGGGCACGTCCTTAATGTCCTTCATGATGTCATCTATTGCACAATCATCATCGAATACTCGTACAAAGAGGTGTTCTTTCAACAGAACTACCCCTTCATTGTCGTTTTCCCCACAGGTATGTCCAGCCCGTCTAGATAGCAAGTCTGCCTTTGTGTTGGACTTTCCACTCCTATGTTTTATGACAAAGTTGTATTCCTGCAAGTCCATCACCCATCGCGCCTGTCGTCGATTAAGATTTTGCGCTTTTCTGAAGTATGTCAGGTTTTGATGGTCTGTCAAAACCTCAACTGTGTGCTTAGCCCCTTTGAGATAGTGGGACCATTCGTAAAAAGCGTGCATTACTGCGAGCATCTCTTTGTCATAGATCTCGTAGTTTCGCTCGGCATCGTTTAGGGATTTTGATATGAAAGCCACAGGCTTCCATACATTGTTTTCTGTCTGTTGTGACAAGATTCCCCCAATGGCGAAGTCAGAGGCATCCACCTCTACTCAGAACTGTCCATCTTCGTTTGGGATTCGCAACACCACCACCTCTGCTATAGTTTTCTTCAGCATATTAAATGCTGTATCCTGAAGTTCCATCCATTTCCATTCAGTCTTTTCCTGTTAGACGAGTCAAGGGTTTAGCGGCTTTGGCGAAGTCTTTTATGAAGCGTCAATAGAAGTTTGTGAAGCCCAGGAACTGCGGAACTTCTCGCTTGCACATTGGCTTCGGCCAATCCATTACTGCTTTTACTTTTGTGGACTCCATCCACACTGAGTTTTCGCTGATGACGACTCCAAGGAAATCCATTTCCTTTTTGTCGAAAAAACATTTTTCCGGTTTTAATGAGAGCCTATGCTCTTCTAGCTTTGCCAGGATACGGTTAACTTGTACTGTATGCTCTTCCTGATTTTTTGAAAATACAAGGATGTTGTCCATATATATAACGACCCATCCCTCTGCTATCTCCACTCTGAAAATGTCGTTCATCATCATTTGAAAGGTGGCTGGCGAGTTGGTAAGTCCAAAGAACATGACCAGTGGCTCGAAGAGCCCTCTATTAGTTCGAAAAGCCGCCTTCCATTCATCTCCTTCCTTGATCCGTACATTGTTATATCCCCAACGTATATCCATTTTGGAGAAGACCTTTGCTTGTGATAATTTATCCACCAGCTCTCCTATCAGTGGTAGTGGATATCGGTTTTTGACCGTCATTTCGTTGAGTTGCTGGTAGTCTTGTACTGGCCTAGACTTTCCGTCTTTCTTCTTAACAAAGAAGAAAGGTGATGCCATGGGCGATTTACTTGACTGGATTCGCCCAGAATCCAGGTTTTCTTTTAAGAATTCATCCAGTTGTTGCTGCTCATCTCGATTGAGTGGATAAATTTTGCAATCAACTGGGTTAGACCCGGGAATCAATTCTATGGCATGATCCCATCGCCGCCGTGGTGGTAATTCATCGAAAGTCTCTTTCTCGAAGACTTTTCGATGTCCCAAATAGTGTCTGGGGACTGCCTCCTCCAGAGTTCGTTTTTTCATTTTCTCTGCTTCTTCTGCCACTATCTTTGTGGCTGTTGATGCATAAGCCCGAACGTTGAGTTCTGGTTCACCAATGTGAACTGCTAATAGTCGATCCTCTGCCTTGAGGTCTTCTGTTATGTCCATCTCGTCCTCAGGCTCCTGAACTGAGGAACCCTTCCAACATGTACCTGGACAGCGGTTAAACTCCAGTGTCTGCTTTTTCCAGTTGATGGTTGGGTTGTGTTTCCTCAACCAATCGAAACCTAAAAAGATGCTTGTTTTTGAGAGATGCATCACTGCGCATTCGATGACTTCCTCGTGTTTACTGACGCGTAGTTTTATCTTTGCCATGTACTCCAAGGCGCCTCTCGAGTTTTTTGTACTGTTGGCATTATATATTGGTATGGGTCATACCAATTTTCATTTGGGTATTTGATGTTTTTCTACGAAATCGGTGCTTATGCATGTTCCCGTTGCACCAGAATCCACCAACATTTTTATTCGGATACTCTTAGATCCGTCCAGTTTTGTGATGACCCCTGTTAAATCTATTTCGTGGTAACTGGTCCCTTGCACTGTTTTTTCTCGTAAGTGCACCAGATTCCACATGGCGTCTGCTTCCATCATAGCATTTAGATCGTCTACTAGGTGTCCATCCACCTCTTGTACCCTTTTATTGTCTACCCATTGTTGTAGACATTCCACCGCTATCTGTTTGGTTTGTTCCCAAATCCTTCTCAGCATCCACTGAGGGGTCCATGCTTGTAATCTTTGTCCTTTCTTTGTGCTCACTCTGAGGTTTCTTAAGTGATGTATGTCTCCACTGCATTCGTATAGTAATTCATGCATGTTTATCTTGGAGTCTACTAGTACATCACTATTTGAACCCTGAGTAGCAGCCAGCAGCACTGAGCGCTCGCCTACTGGCTTTCTGCAAAATCCGAGACCTCCTCTATATGGCCGACTGGGGTTGTTTCCCTTTTGTCGACGTATCTGACAACCTGCTTTCCTTTATCACTGGTTGTAATTTCTTTTTTGCACTTCCATGCTGTGTGCCCTTTTTTGCCGCACTTGTAACAAGTGCTGTTTTTCTGTCTACACTCTTCCACTGAGTGGTTCCTCATTTTGCAATGGGAACAAAATTTCTGTGTATCGACGTCCATAGCGTTTGGATCAGATCGACTTCCAGACGCAACTGGTGCAGGTGCTCTGTATTGCCACTGAGGGCGACCATTATGAGCCGGGGTTTGCTCTTTGTACTCCTGCCATTGTGCAGGGGATCTGTAAGCCTCATTGGCTTTGCAGTAGGCTCTTGCGAGCGCTGTGACTCGTGTCTGAATTTGATGAAGAGTGGCATTGTCTGGTAATCCTCCATATCGGATTAATTCTCAACCAAGAGCTGGGTTAAGATGGTTTTGGAACTGCGAGATCAGAGCTTGATCATTCCAGTCGGTCAACGAGGTCAGGGAATTGAACTTGATGATGTAGTCTTCTACAATCATCGTTCCCTGTTGTAGTTTTAATAGTGCCTCAATGGCCTTTTCCTTTGTTTCAGTGGACATGAAGAATTCATGCATTTGATTTTTGAAATCTGTCCAGTCCGTGAAAGGAAATTGGTGTTCCAAGGGTCGTCTGACCCATGCTCGATCATCAGTCGGTTGACTGTCCAGCGTTGAGCTGTTCCCAATCTAATTCTGCACTCCAGCCACTGGTTTCCTGTTTGTCCTGAAACTCCTGTAGTGCCTCCTGAAAGGCTTTGAGTTTCACTCCACTCCAGTCAGCTGCTCTGTTTCCTTTTCCACCCTTAATTCTGTAGAGGCAGATTGAGACCTTTCGACATTCTTCTGTTTCATGGGCCAACATGAAGTACATTTCCATCTGTCATAGCCATCCGTCCACTGTTCGGGGGTCTCCCTCGTAAAATGCAGGCATTTCTGCCTTGGTAAGAGGTCCTGGTTCCCGGCGGTTGGATTGTTGGTACTTGTTGATCATTGCAGCAAGAGCTTGGCCAGCACTGGTAATTGCTTGCTGCCTCTCCTCTGCTTGTTGATGTATCTCATCTTCTTGGGCAGCAACTACTGCTGCTGGTTGTGTTGCAGGGAGTGGTTCGATTGTTTGAGTATCTTGCCAATACTCCCACCATCCCATTACTGCATGATAGGCGTGTGTGACCATGTCGACTGTTAGTCGAAAAGTCCCAGCGCCAACTTGGATTTCTTTGTGGCCACTGGTGAACAGTATCTTCACCATGTCCCATCCATTGATGTCAGCCATTTCTAGGCCGACGTGTACCACATCGGTTCGTTCTGTGGTAGTCCATCTTGTGTGGATCCCTTCATTTTGGTATTCCGCTTCCATCTCCCATATGGCCACAATTGTAGGATAAGCAGGCCATTCGTACTTGTTCCAGTACTCGGGTTTTATAAGATTAAGGTAGCAGAATCCTGGTACCGATGGTGCGAGTTTTTCTGGGATGGGGCCCATGCAAATGGTCCACCAGAAGCCAGGTGATATGTTCCCATTTATAGCGTGCATCCATGCATTCCAATCTTCATGACTCATGGTCATGCCTTCATGCTTGTACAGTTCCTGTACGTGGTGCTGGCACTGTAGTTTTTCCATTGCTATCTTGTATCGGTGGATAGCTTTGTTGCCATCGTTTATCAATATGAGCCACTGGTTATATTTCGACGAGACCGGGGCAAGCCAGATGGGGTTGGAGGTGTTGTTGTTGTATTGGACCTCCAATAACTCCATGAGTGTGCGGTATTCTTTTTCTGCTTTCCGCATAGCGCGCTCTGCTCACAAGACTGTGCAAGCAGCAGCTCGTTCCATAAGAAGGGCCTCCCAGGCTTCCTTCTGTTCCAACTCCTGTGTGGCTTCTCGTTGCCTAAGGAGTGACTGCGCTTGAGCGTGTTCAAGTTGTCGTGACTCTTTCCAGTGTTTCCAATACAGCCAGATATGATTGTCGTAGCGGTGAATGATAGTGTCGCTGATAAATTCTCTCAGTCCTGTTGTGACCATGTCGCTGATTGTAACCCAGTCTGCCTCGAAGATGCACCCGATCTCTGAGAGTGTCGCCTGGGCATAAGGTAATATGTATGTAAATGCGCACTGCATTGTGCTAAACATGTGTGTTGAAGCTGTAAAAGAATCTTCAACCAATTTCAGGCCCTCCACTGACAACTGGTCCATTCTATCAGCTGTCCAGTTTGGAATCCACGCCTGTCGATGATGCCTCTTGGGAAACAAGAGGGTTACTGTCTGAATGTCGTGGGTCCGAAAGCTATCAATTTACGTGTGCCTGGCAATTTGCCTCAATATCCTTGTGCCAAGTTATCAACCCGAAATCAGGTAGGGTTGCTTGTACAGAGGGTATGAGAGGACTTTGTATCAGCCTTGATACACAATGTATATCAAGTGTTTTCACTTGTTCCTGAGCTTTTCGGCAATAACAGTGTACTACACCCGGGGCGCATCTGTGGTCTCCTGCCTACGCTCTCCCAGCAATGCTAGTACTCTCGTCTGTTACTGTGTGTAGACTACCCAAGTAGGGTTTGTCATCAGGCCCAATGGGGCATATTGAGGATCTCTTGTTCGAGACCCGTTGACAGTAATATGTCGTGCGTCGATGTCGCCTGGAGAGGATGCGGGCTATGTGATTACTTCCTCTCAGAAATGAAACTAGGCCATTGGCACTGTGAGCAACGATGAGCCAAACGTGCTCGGTGCTGTAAGGTCCAATGGGGTAGAGTGGTAAAGACTCTAGATTATGTTAGGGACAACCTAAACACAACCTAAGACCCTCAGAGTGTGGCTTGTTCAGCCGAAGACAAGACAGACAAGACAATCTGACTAAGACTATCCTGTTGCTCAAGTAGAAGTGTCTAGGACACAAACTATCTAGAGTCTTAGGGACTCGCTACCTAAAACTACAACCCTTATATACCTCTCTCCTGGTCTGTGCACAGTCAGTGCGCAGCTAAAGTCTGTTACGACTTCTCTTTCTTACGCTTATCTATTATGGTAACCTTTCTGCACTTCGTCGCTATGCTTTGATACCTGTTTCGTCTGCCTGAACTACCCCTCAGTTTCACTTCCTTTTACACTTCTTCATTGTTCTCCAGACAGTATATAAACCCCCACATGTACCGTAGTTCTTTAGTTCCAACTTAATCGAGTATTGTCCTTTACTGAACAACCCTCTTGCTCTCGTCCTCTCTATCACTCGAGCTACCTTCGTCGCTGCCTAGCACAACATCGAACAGCTTTCTTGTCCAGTGACTGGGATTAGACCGAGACTCTAGTCATCATTGTTGACTCGATAACAAACCAAGGGCATTGATCCTAACACAAGTTGGAACTCACTGAACCGCTTAGTGCATCGTCACTAGCTAGACAATATAGATCCGAAACGACCCGAAACCAGACTCTCTAACCAGAGACCACCAAACAATTCCTTTCTCTTTAAAGGAACATATTATCTAGAAAGACAGGAGCTCTTTTTCTCGACACTAAATAAACGTTGGGAATTTCGAGGAGTAGGAAAGAACAAGAACACCCCAGTACCTGACGAATACTTTGAAGGGGATTACATTGAAGGAGACGAACACTCACTACCTGGAAAACTTTGGGTTGAGTGGAGAAACGAACAAAAAGAACCAGAAGAAGAACCGGAACTATATTTCGAGAGACCCAAAGAAACCCTTTGGTGGGAAGAGTACTGTGACGCGGAATTTGATTTCGACGGCACCGATCCATACTACTCTCTCTCTGAAACATCCATAACAGGGTGGAACACCTTTTTAGAACAAAAACAAATCGAATACGAACTAGAAAACCCGAGACCTGAAACAGACACCAAAACAGACACAAAACAAATGGCAACTAATGTTGAAACCACCGACACCCCTAGGGGAGATATCAAACCAGTCTCAGCACGAATTTTCACAGGAGATCGGACTGAAGCTAAATCATTCATCAACTGGTTTAGCGATTTCTTTGCAATAAACGCCCACAACTATGAAGGGAAACATGAAAAGAAAATCAGATACGTCCTCCAATGCCTAGGAAAGGAACTAGATGACTGGAAAGAAATAATCCGCGACCAGCTGGATGAAAAAGATGGACTTACTTGGGAAAACTATGACACCTTTGTCAAACGATTCCTCGACGACTGGGGAGAAGTCAACACTGCAGTTAGGGCACTGAATGAGCTCACTAAATTACAAGTTGGAGGAGAGATCACTGTCCCGATCTACGTCCGAAAATTTAGAATGCTCATAGGATCCTCCGGACTAACCAGAATCACCACCCAACTTCAGGCATTCGTCCGAGGCCTACCAACCACCATTGCCGCCAAGATCCTCGAAGGACAAAGCGACTTTAAAACTGTCACAGATGCCTACAGGAAAGCGGAACAACTCAATGCAGCATGGGAAATGATGAAAGCATTAGGAAAAACTGATACAGGGCGTCGATTCAATAAAACAGGGGGACCTAAAACAATCTATACCATACAGACCAGACGCCTTACTGATGGGCAACGAGAAGAATATATGCGTTCTGGGAAATGTTTCAGATGTGGAACCATTGGTCACTTATCCCGAAACTGCCCAAAGAAAGATACTACCAGGAACCCGCCCCCTTCAGGACGATTCACCAGAACAATCACTGAGGATAACGATGCTAAGAAAATTCGCACTATGATTGCGGCTCTCAGCACAGAGGAACGAGAAACTCTCCTCACTGACCTGGAAACTGAGGGTTTTTAAAGCGGAGGAACCAGAAAGTGGTTGGAACCTCCAAGAACAATTATGGACAGTTAGCACTCGACTCTGTAATAGTAAGATCGAATAATAATCAACAACTCTCAATAACTGTCCAATCACCCGAACTACCCGCTGAGATATCTGCCCTCATTGACTGCGGAGCAGAAGGAAACTTCATTGACGAGACTATAACAAAAAACATGAACAAGAAACTACTAATTCAACCGATACGAGTTAAGAACGCCGACGGAACAGTAAACTTAAATGGAATGATCACGCATAAAGTCAAGATTCCCTACCACATCGGAAATCTACTAATCGAAACAAGCTTCCTAATCACTAAACTGGGGGATCAAAAACTTATACTTGGACTCCCCTGGTTAGAAAAACATAACCCAGCAATAAACTGGAAGGAACGGACCCTCAAGCTCGATCACCAACCCCTACACAAACCGACAAAGCAGATAGAAAGGAACCTGGATCAGGAAATCGACGAATACTGGATCAGGGTTAAAACTTCGGCATCACAAGCGCTAGAACACACACTACACAAAGAAACCATAACGATGCTACCAGACGAGTACCAAGGATGGAAATCTACCTTTGAAAAGGCGCCTTCAGAACGATTCCCAGTCAGACGCACATGGGATCATGCAATCAATCTCAAAAATGGATTTACCCCAAAAGTCAGCAAAATCTATCCACTATCAATAAAAGAGCAATCATCCCTCGACGAATGGATCACAGAACAGCTAGCTAAAGGATACATTAGACCATCCAAATCCCCACAAGCCTCGCCATTCTTCTTCGTCGCAAAAAAGGAAAGCGGAGCGCTCTGGCCATGTCAAGACTACCGATACCTAAATGAATGGACAATAAAGAATGCATACCCATTACCATTGATCTCTGATCTAATGACCAAACTATCTGGCGCTCAATATTTCACAAAACTAGATCTCCGATGGGGATACAACAACGTTTGGATAAAAGAAGGAGATGAATGGAAAGCAGCCTTCATAACGAACAAAGGACTATACAAACCAACAGTCATGTTCTTTGGCCTATGCAACTCCCCATCTACGTTCCAGACAATGATGAACGAATACTTCCAAGACATGATCAACGAAGGATGGTTAATCATTTACATGGACGACATTTTAATATGTGGAACAACACCCAAAGACTTAGAAACTCAGACAAAACGCGTCCTAGAACGACTGAAAGAAAATGACTTATTTCTCAAACTCGAAAAATGCAAGTTCTGCACTCAGGAAATTGAATTCCTCGGAATGATCATTAGACCTGGGGAGATAACAATGGACCCGATCAAACTGGCAGGAATAGCAGATTGGCCGACACCAACAACGGTCAAGCAAGTATGATCCTTCCTAGGATTTGGGAATTTCTACCGACGATTCATTGGGAACTTCGCAACCCTCGCTCGACCACTTATTGATCTCACAAGAAAAGATGAAGCGTTCCTCTGGACACCAGAACGACAGGTGGCATTTAACAACCTAAAAAAACGCTTTACAACAGCCCCTGTACTCCGAATGCCAGATGTCACCCGACCATTCATCCTGCAAACCGATGCCTCGAATAAAGCAACAGGAGCAGTACTGAAACAAGCCGATGAAGCAGGACTCCTGCACCCTTGTGGCTTCATCTCACATGCCCTAACCACGACAGAGCAAAACTATCAGATTTACGACAGGGAACTACTGGCAATCGTCAAAGGACTTGCAGCATGGCGACACCTTCTTCACGGATCACCTCATACCACCATCGTTCACTGTGATCACAAGAATTTATCCTTTTATTGAACCCCACAACGCCTTACCCCTAGACAAGCCAGATGGTCCTCCTTCTTAAGCGAATTCGATCTCCGAATAGAGCACGTCCCTGGAACTAAGATGTTTGAAGCAGATGCCCTATCTTGACGACCAGACCACATTGGAATGGACGACATCCCAGAAGAAACCATGGTGTTACCACCTGAGCGATTCATCAGGCTTATAGCAGACGACCTAGCAGAGAAGTTGCGCAAAGGCATGATTAAAGACGACTTTGGACAAATACTAGTCGAAGTAATCCAAAATCATCGAGCACCACCAATAAAATCGAAGCTGCAAGACTGGACATATGTCAACCACATCGTACATTACCAAGGAAAAACCTATGTACCCGATCAAGATGGATTGCGCACTCAACTCATTAAACTAACACATGAATCACCTACATCTGGGCACCCCGGATGATTTAAAACTCTAGAATTACTCAAACGAAACTACTGGTGGCCCGGAATGAACAAGCATACCAGAGAATGGATCGAAGGATGCGCGCTCTGCCAGCAAATGAAAGTAAACACTCACCCCAACACCCCTGCCCTACAACCGATCAAATCTAATGCCACCTGACCCTTCCAACAAGTCACAATTGACTTCATCACAGACTTACCAGTCGCTGACGGCTTTGACTTGATCATGGTCACGGTGGACCATGGACTTACAAAGGGGGTAACCTTTTCCCCTTGTCACAAAATGATCGACGCACTAGGAACCACAGACCTATACATAAATGAAAACTTCAAACGATTTGGTTTACCGGATATCCTCATATCTGACAGAGGACCGCAGTTCGCATCTAAAGTATTCCGAGAAATAGGAAAAGTGCTGGGAATAAACCATAGAATGAGCACAGCCTACCACCCCCAGACAGATGGTGAGACAGAATGAGTCAATCAAGAACTAGAAGTCTACCTCCGAATGTTCTGCACAAACGAACCACACAGATGGAAATCGCTACTGCCAATTGCGGAATTCACTCACAATAACCGACACCACGATACCATCAAAGCATCACCGTTTCAGCTAATGTATGGAGTAGACCCTGTCGCTATTCCCACAGCCGCATCCCCTATGACGACCCCAGCAGCTGAAAACCGACTACGAATGCTACAAAAAGCTAGAGAAGAAGCACTCGCCGCGCACAAACTCGCTAGACAAATGGTAGCGCTCAGAACAAAAGACAAAAGTATCAGATTCGAGAAAGGAGACAAAGTCTGGCTCGAAAATCGAAACCTCCGAATACCCTATGAGTCAAGGAAGCTAGCGCCCAAAAGAGAAGGACCCTTCATGATTGAGCAAGTACTAGGACCTGTCACCTACAAACTGAAACTCCCCAAACAATGGCGCATCCACCCCGTGTTTCATACTACATTGCTAACTCCATATAAGGAAACCATGGCACATGGACCAAACTTCATGAAACCACCCCCTGATCTCATCAACGGACAAGAAGAGTTTGAAATAGAAGCAATCATCACACACAGAAAACGAGGAACTGGCTATCAATACCTAGTCAAATGGAAAGGGTATGGACTGAACAAAAACTCATGGGAACCTGAAACAAATCTGAAAAACGCTGCGGACATCCTTAGAGCATATAAGAACCGCCGAGACCTGCTATGAAAACCATGGTCCAGTATCGCAACAAACAGATCCTCAGACAGAATACTAGACATACCAAAAACATCGCTTCCCCCTTCTCCTGATTCTCTCCCAGACAATCTATCCCAAAACTTAGACACCTAATCATCCAACTCCCTAATCGAACCCATCCTCACCAAGGACGACGCGCAATAGGAACAGCCTTCATTGAACTACGCAAAATCCTGCTTTATCGAACAAAAGTACCGTCACTGCACCCAGTGTATAAAACACAGATCAGCCCCGACTCCCAGACACCAACTGACACCATCAGCAGAGATTGCCATATCAGGCAAGTGCGAAGAGCACTGGCCCTATGGATCATTGACCAGACAAGAGACCTGGAAGTGGTGGGAGTGACCTGCCTACACCGGACAAAGGCACTATTCCCAGACAAAATCAACTTCCCACCCAGTGGACCGCTGAACTTTAACCTACCCCCGCACTACCTATACATCCCGCACGGAGGAATACCACCTCCATACCCGAATCTGCCACCACCGCCCCACTACCGCGACTTTGAATGGGAACCTGGATATCCAATGATCACGGGCATCATTCATCACACAAACCAGGGAACGATTACGCATCGAATTCCACCTAGACCACTACACGAACCATATTTGGCTGAAAGACCTCCCACACGACCTAATACTCCCAGACCAGAAGCATTGGCCAATCAACTCTTACGAAACATCCTCTCTATTGACGCAGACGATTCATACTGGGACGAGGAATACTTTGACGAAGTCAACCTATAAAAGAACGAGATTCCCACTTCCTAGCCTTCCAACCAACGTCACAATCGCCAAGATGTTCTTGCTCGTCGCCATCCTCGTCGCCCTCGTCTCCACCCTCTTCCCCTCTGTCCTCATTGGAGGGCTCGTTCTCGCCACCCTCCTCACTACCCTCGCCCTCGCCTATTCTTTTCCCGAAAAGCTCCCCAACCTTGACGTCCTCACACCACCCCTCGAAATCTTCGTTGAGACCGAAACGACGACCCATACCAACGATGATCTGCACATCCACCTGCCTGAACTTGTCGAGGAACCACCTATCGCAGAAGAAGTCATTCCCACACCTATCCCCAGATCAAATCCCCTCATTGCCGCCGCCTCTCTAGAAGCCTCATACATTACAGCCAATCTCCGAGACCTCTCCGCCCCACTTGGAGCCCTCGTAGGACTCACCCTCACTACCGACCCCAATGCCATGACCTACGCTGAACGAGATCTAGCACTCCGTGAACTTCGTCAATTGAAAGTCACCCTCGACTCCGTATGATGGCACATAGACACAGCACAGAAGGACGTCGAAAACATCATCCACTGGTACGAGTCTAGAGCAGACCATGCCTGGACAACTCAAGGGTGGCCTTAAGAAGTCGGTGACTTCTCGCATAGGGAGGGGGTAATGTTACGACTTCTCTTTCTTACGCTTATCTATTATGGTAACCTTTCTGCACTTCGTCGCTATGCTTTGATACCTGTTTCGTCTGCCTGAACTACCCCTCGTTTCACTTCCTTTTACACTTCTTCATTGTTCTCCAGACAGTATATAAACCCCCGCATGTACCGTAGTTCTTTAGTTCCAACTTAATCGAGTATTGTCCTTTACTGAACAACCCTCTCGCTCTCGTCCTCTCTATCACTCGAGCTACCTTCGTTGCTGCCTAGCACAACATCGAACAGCTTTCTTGTCCAGTGACTGGGATTAGACCGAGACTCTAGTCATCATTGTTGACTCGATAACGAACCAAGGGCATTGATCCTAACAAAGTCCCTCACAATAGAGACAATGCGCAGCAGCCAAGTCTGTGCCCATATGACCTTACTTGGAGATCTCTTCTCACACCAACACTCTGTCCTTCCATATACGACCATGCCTATTGTCGTGCATTGATACGCAGGTGGCGCACCTAGTGCGGAGTCGAAACAGATGGGTACTAGCGTTATCGAAGCAAGCGCTGAAGCACTCGAAGTCTCAACGGAGTTCTGGAAAGGATAGTGGTACTGGCAGTTACAGGGTCAACAAGCTCATCGAAGATCATTCAGGCTCGAAGGGGGATCAGTGATAGGCAAGCACAGTTGAAGTTCGAAACTTGATCAGCTTCGAATTGGCATCTCGGCACCAACTGATGGTTGATCAAGCATATCGATCCCAGCTATTTTAAACGTGGCTGTGGGGCTGCTATGCCCATACAAGTGATCCGCATCTGAATTGCAGCCCTGGCACATCAAGAAAAGACAAATTCGGTCCCTGAAAAGTTTGTGACTGTCGCCTTGCGATTCTAGCCTGTCCTTGCCTACGCCCACATTGGAACCAGCACACCTTTTTGTTCCTAGGTCTTCCTTATACCATGCCGTCAATTATCAGACCTGTAAATGGCCATTCAGGACCTGTCGAGGCAGGTTTGCTCCTCGAAAGACTGTCAAGCTCGTCTTTGCCCTCGCTAGTGTCCAGAATCTCTAGTTGACCTACTTCCCCCGATGTAGATCCCAATCTGTTGATGCAGAATGCCTCAGAAGGCGCTCTTTCTCGTTCCTCGTACCTCGAACCCGAGCCAGGTTTATTCTGGAACCCCATGGGTCTGCCTGGCATACTGCAGGGGATTCCAGTGCTCAAGCAGTCGACTATGTTACTCTTGGAGTCGATTGGATATCATTTTGGGGAGTCGAACACTCGAACGAGTTACCTAAGCAATGGGATTGCATGTCACATTTGAGCTAGGGGAGGTCAAGAGCCCATGTTCTATGATAGGGGTGAGCCTTCATTTTTACAGGCACCTTTGGACCGTTTTCACGAAGATCAGTTCCACTTGGAGCTGTTAAATTGCTCCACCAATGCCAGAGACACCGATTCGAACTTTCGTGCTTTGTTCACCCTCGGACAAGTCATATGGCGCATCGACCGCATAGCTGATGCAAGAGGATGGCACAGAGAAGTCCTACCAAATGGCCCATTCGTCATCATAGCACAGGAAGTCATCAGTGGACGCGACGAACATTATGTTCTAATTGATAGATTCGGTTCCCTGCATCCTAGACCCGTCTCAGCGCACAGTTTGATCCCATATCAGTCTACAGTGGCACACAGTCAGGCTCCCCAGGAGTTTATCCCATCACCCAAGTGTACTGGCCCTACTTCGAATGCCACTAAGCCCATAATTGATTTCGACCACCTTCAACACCACGTCGCTTAGCATAAAAGGCTGTACTAGGACCATCAGATACGATGGAGATGTCGGGTGGCAGCTGTTTTCAAACGGTTTCAGTATTTGGTTTCATTCCTTTATTTTGGCCTTTGTTCCTGGCCCAATTCCTTGTTGCCTTCAGCAGTGCGGTATCCCAGAGGTATCCAACATACCCTTGCTTGACGCTCCGGTTTTGGACTATTTTTATCTTTCATCCTTTATATATATATCCTCCTGTCTTTGAAATAAAACAGAGAAGAATCGCCCATTGTTCCCCTCTCCCTTGGCGTCTCAGAGCTTGTCTGGGTAGCGTCTTGTGTTCTCACCTTGTCCTCGACTTGTCTCACCTAGCCCTCATCTTGATTAGCCTCGCCTCGCCTCAACTTGCCTTGTCTAGCTTCGTCTTGTTTAGTCCCCCTCGTCTGCCACACTCGCCCTCCTTGCCACGCTTGCCGCTTTGTTCCCCTATTTGAATTCGCCTAGTCTTTGACTTGTCACCTTGACTATCGCCCTCGCCCTCTTCGATTTGACTCGCCTAGCCCTCATCTTGACCTCGTCCTGCCATTATTCAGCCCCTACTTGCATTACTCGCCCTCGTCTTTGTCTTTTAGTCCAGTATAAGTCTGGTTCCCTGAAACAGCCTCGCATTTTGCAGTTTTGAGTTAGTTGTAACCTCAGCCACCCTCGAGCCTGCTTCGGACAGCTTTGGTTGTTTTCCCTGAAGGAGTGCCCATGCACCTCAGTTGAAGAGGTTAGGTGTGTTGAGCTTGACGCTGCGCATCAGCGTCTCAGCTGATTCCCATCTACGCTGGTACCTAGTCATCAGTACATCTCAGTGTTCCCATGTCACCCCTCAGGCGCCATGCCGCTCATGTATCCTATCATGGCGTAGGCCCATCATTGGGCCGTCCTTCCTGTTGGCACTCGGTCTATACCCATAGCCAATGCTGACCTAACCTCCTTCCATATAAGGGTCGCAGTCCTAATGTAGCCCATCCCGCGACCAAGGTATCGTCTGAGTCCTGTATCTAAATGTTTGAGTGAAGATAAAAAGATAAAAAGAAAAGAAAAATAGATCCCGACTCCCCAAGACTGTATCTTCATAATCGTCATTAGTGTCATTACTGTGAAAATTGTATGGGACGAGGTATGCTCATAACAAGATATCGCAGGGAGAAACTGAATAAAACGCCACAGGAGAACACTAACAAAATGGAGAATGCTGGTCTGAACTGAGTGAGATCGACAAAGGGGGATCTTCTTATTCTAGTACCCTACTACTATATATATGTAATTCAAAATCTCAAGGCATGGAGAACAAATTCTTCTGTATTGAAACACAAAAGCCCATGAGGCCAGGGCACTGCCCCGCCTAATCCAACAGGCAACATGAAAAGTAATGCTCCACATATTTCAAATAAAAACATGAATTGGGAAATAAATCACCAATGTCTACACAGGGCATCTTCGGACTTCAGTTGGATATGTATACAGTCTAGGGGACTTGATAATTCTTTTAAGATCATGACAAAAGGAGAGCACTGGGTGCTATGGAGAATGGCATTGTTATTGCTTGCCTTCAAGAGAGATTGATCCTATTTGAGGGGGTCGTTTTTATGTGTGAGAAGGTCCTGGCCAGAGATCCTGCACATCGGAGTGGTGTTCAAGTTCCGCAGGGAGGGAAACAACATGCCAAGTGGTTGTACAAGGGACAATGCAATGGGCTGGAACCAGAAATGGATATCAGTGCCCTCAACAGTCGAGTAGGGCATAGTGGTTTATCTCTGTGCTGGCAATATTCCACTGTGAACCTTGGATACCCACTCTTGAATTTACTCCTGATTGTCCCATTCAATCTTGTACCTCAGATCCAGGTCGCAGGTTATGCAATTTAAAAGCAATTTCAAATGGCCATTTTGAGGCTACCTGATGTCTCACGAGTGCTCACATTGAACCTGAAGTATTGATATTGTGCACTTTTGATGAAACTGAGAGCTTGAACTGCCTCATCTAATATTGCACATCTTGAAATGGTCCCAGATCTTGCTTAAGATCCAGTCCAGCCAGGTAGCATGCTCATCATCCTCCTCTTACTGAAATTCTGACTGTCCTCAGTCACATCCAAGGGCTCCAAGTCACCATTGAATACCAGTTGCCATATTTGGATGATTGCCACAGCAAGATCCGCAATTGAACAAGCCCAACTGAACCAAACATAATGCTGTCTTCTTTTTAAACATGGAGGGCCATTTCTTCCTTCCTTTCATTCCCATGTCTCAGCCTGTTGACACAAATACTCCCTCCATTGTTCAAACTCCTGTCCCTGCCACCATTGAACCAACTTCCTCAGTGGCTGGTCTGCTTCCTTCTTCTACACCTGTAACTGCTGAACCCATGCCTTCAGCTGCTATTGTCACTCAAACTCAGATCGTGGTGCCTCTTGCAAACAAGACACATCATCCCTTCAATTCTTCAACTATGTTAAGTGCTGCCGATGTGTCTCATCCTCAGTTTGGTCCACCCAGCTTGACAGAGGACAAAACTGCTCTCGCCATTGTTGTCAATAAAGGCAAAGGTAAGGAGGTTGAGGTGTGGCCCTGCCCTCAGATTCATTTGGTGAAGCAAGCATTGGCTACTCCAGCACCTACTGTCAAGAAACCCATGCACCACTGATGAGCATCATTCCAATGTGGTGGTGTATAGGGATCAGACAGACTAGTCCCAGCACTAGATGTTAGAAACCTTACCCTCACTAGGATTATACATGCCCTGACCCCATTGCTTAACATCTGTACTCAGCCAAAGTCTTCCGCAGGTCTTCTGTGCTAGCTTTGAGCAACTCTGCCAACTCCATGATTATCCACTATAAGGAAAGTGTCGCCCATGCTCAATGGCCAAGTTGTCTCCCATGTAAGCCATCCAAACCCCGCACTAGTTGGTTGTGCGCCTCCTATAAAGCACCCCATCAGCCAATCCACATAAAACTGTCAGCTGGCACAGCTTAGATCACCAGAGAAGGGACCATCACAATATCTGCATTAGGAAAGGATCTGCATTCTACAATCCCAGGGTCACCCATACATGGAAGCCATGTCAGCCATAGTGACACACCAACATAGTGGATCAGGACCTTAGCGGACAAGTAAACCCATCAGCCAACAACCCACTACAGTATAGACCAGTCAGGTCCATGGAAAATAGAAAACAGGGATGCATCAAGCCAGATGAATCCCGGAGCTGCTGCCAATAGCAGTCAGCAATGTCTATTTCCAGTTTATGACTCTATTAGTGTCCCACATTAGGTTGCAATATTGGTTCTCACTGTGGCACTCCTATACCACCATTGTGTCCCTCAGCTAGCCCCATTGTGTGAAGACTTTCAAGACAGATTTGGATATATGGTTGCAAGGTGAAAATTTGCAGAGTTACCTTGTTATTAGTAGGATAGAAAAATGTATATAAGCTCATGTACAACAGATAGAAAAATAGAATATAGTACACCCCAGTTCTCCTCGAGTCTCAGCTCCCATTCACGTCCTCTAAGTCTCATCTATGTCCTCTGTCTTGCTCTACTCCGCATTTTGCACTCTCATCACTATGCACCTGCACAACACATATAACATTATTATCTGCAAACTCTGCCAGTTCTGCACAGTGTAACATTGTCATTGAGTGCACTGGAGTTGACGGGAACTCTTTCATGACCTCACCCCTACCCTTTCCTCCCTATTTTTAATAGCAGATCAAACATATCAAATTGGCTGCCCCAGTGAGGCTTCTGAAAGAATTACACTGTCAACACCACCCAAGTCACCCTGGGTCCAGGAATTCCCTGGTCACTGGGGACTTGGCATTTAACTGAGCTGCCACCTGATAGAAAACCAATTAAGAATAAATGGGTATTCAGAAATATAATAAAGAAGGAATACTTACAAAATATAAGCATGCCTTGTCACAAAGGGATATTTGTTATGAGCATACCTCATCCTGTTCAATTTTCACAGTAACGACACTAATGACAAATATGCAGATACGATCTGGAGGAGTTGGAATCTATTTTTCTTTTCTTTTTATCTATTTCACTGCACTCAAACATTTAGAAACAGGACTCAGACGATACCTTGGTCGCAGGGACAGACTACATTAGGACTGCGACCCTTATATGGAAGGAGGTTAGGTCAGCATCGGCTATGGACATAGACCGAGTGCTGACAGGAACAGCGGCCCGATGATGGGCCTACGCCATGAAAGGAATCATGAGTGGCACAGCGCCTGAGGGGCGACATGGGAACGCCGAGATGTACTGACGACTAGGTACTGGCGTAGATGGGAATCGGCCGAGACGCATGACAATAGGCATGGCTGTATATGGAAGGACAGAGTGTGGGTGTGGGAGGAAGTCTCCAAGTAAGGTCATATGGGCGCAGACTTGGCTGCTGCACATTGTCTCTATTGTGAGGGACTTTAGCTGCGCGCTGACTGCGCACAGACCAGGAGACAGGTATATAAGGGTTGTAGTCTTAGGTAGCGAGTCCCTAAGACTCTAGATAGTTTGTGTCCTAGACACTTCTACTTGAGCAACAGGTTTAGTCTTGATCTTATCCTGACTGATCTGTCTGTCTTGTCTTCGGCTGAACAAGCCACACTCTGAGTCTTTTAGGTTGTGTTTAGGTCGTCCCTAACATAATCTAGAGTCTTTACCACTCTACCCCATTGGACCTTATAGCACCAAGCATGTTTGGCTCGTCGTTGCTCACAGCGCCAACGGCCTAGTTTCTTCTGAGAGGAAGTAATCGCGTAGCCCGCATCCTCTCCAGGCGACATCGACGCACAACACATCACTGTCAACGGGTCTCGAACGAGAGATCCTCAATACACCCCATTGGGCCTGACAACAAACCCTACTTGGGTAGTCTACACACAGTAACAGACGAGAGTACTAGCATTGCTGGGAGAGCGTAGGCAGGAGACCACAGACACGCCCCAGGTATAGTACACTGTTATTGCCGAAAAGCTCAGGAACAAGTGAAAACACTTGATATACATTGTGTATCAAGGCTGATACAAAGTCCTCTCATACCCTCTGTACAAGCAACCCTACCTGATTTTGGGTTGATAACTTGGCACAAGGACATTGAGGCGAATTGCCAGGCACACGTAAATTGATAGCTTTCGGACCCACGACATTCAGACAGTAACCCTCTTGTTTCCCAAGAGGCATCATCGACAGGCGTGGATTCCAAACTGGACAGCTGATAGAACGGACCAGTTGTCAGTGGAGGGCCTGAAATTGGTTGAAGATTCTTTTACAGCTTCAACACACATGTTTAGCACAATGCAGTGCGCATTTACATACATATTACCTTATGCCCAGGCGACACTCTCAGAGATCGGGTGCATCTTCGAGGCAGACTGGGTTACAATCAGCGACACGGTCACAACAGGACTGAGAGAATTTATCAGCGACACTATCATTCACTGCTACGACAATCATATCTGGCTGTATTGGAAACACTGGAAAGAGTCACGACAACTTGAACACACTCAAGCGCAGTCACTCCTTAGGCAACGAGAAGCCACACAGGAGTTGGAACAGAAGGAAGCCTGGGAGGCCCTTCTTATGGAACGAGCCTGCTGCTTGCACAGTCTTGTGAGCAGAGCGCGCTATGCGGAAAGCAGAAAAAGAATACCGCACACTCATGGAGTTATTGGAGGTCCAATACAACAACAACACCTCCAACCCCATCTGGCTTGCCCTGGTCTCGTCGAAATATAACCAGTGGCTCATATTGATAAATGATGGCGACAAAGCTATCCACCGATACAAGATAGCAATGGAAAAACTACAGTGCCAGCACCACGTACAGGAACTGTACGAGCATGAAGGCATGACCATGAGTCATGAAGATTGGAATGCATGGATGCACGCTATAAATGGGAACATATCACCTGGCTTCTGGTGGACCATTTGCATGGGCCCCATCCCAGAAAAACTCGCACCATCGGTACCAGGATTCTGCTACCTTAATCTTATGAAACCCAAGTACTGGAACAAGTACGAATGGCCTGCTTATCCTACAATTGTGGCCATATGGGAGATGGAAGCGGAATACCAAAATGAAGGGATCCACACAAGATGGACTACCACAGAACGAACCGATGTGGTACACGTCGGCCTAGAAATGGCTGACATCAATGGATGGGACATGGTGAAGATACTGTTCACCAGTGGCCACAAAGAAATCCAAGTTGGCGCTGGGACTTTTCGACTAACAGTCGACATGGTCACACACGCCTATCATGCAGTAATGGGATGGTGGGAGTATTGGCAAGATACTCAAACAATCGAACCACTCCCTGCAACACAACCAGCAGCAGTAGTTGCTGCCCAAGAAGATGAGATACATCAACAAGCAGAGGAGAGGCAGCAAGCAATTACCAGTGCTGGCCAAGCTCTTGCTGCAATGATCAACAAGTACCAACAATCCAACCGCCGGGAACCAGGACCTCTTACCAAGGCAGAAATGCCTGCATTTTACGAGGGAGACCCCCGAACAGTGGACGGATGGCTATGACAGATGGAAATGTACTTCATGTTGGCCCATGAAACAGAAGAATGTCGAAAGGTCTCAATCTGCCTCTACAGAATTAAGGGTGGAAAAGGAAACAGAGCAGCTGACTGGAGTGGAGTGAAACTCAAAGCCTTTCAGGAGGCACTACAGGAGTTTCAGGACAAACAGGAAACCAGTGGCTGGAGTGCAGAATTAGATTGGGAACAGCTCAACGCTGGACAGTCAACTGACGATGATCGAGCATGGGTCAGACGACCCTTGGAACACCAATTTCCTTTCACGGACTGGACAGATTTCAAAAATCAAATGCATGAATTCTTCATGTCCACTGAAACAAAGGAAAAGGCCATTGAGGCACTATTAAAACTACAACAGGGAACGATGATTGTAGAAGACTACATCATCAAGTTCAATTCCCTGACCTCGTTGACCGACTGGAATGATCAAGCTCTGATCTCGCAGTTCCAAAACCATCTTAACCCAGCTCTTGGTTGAGAATTAATCCGATATGGAGGATTACCAGACAATGCCACTCTTCATCAAATTCAGACACGAGTCACAGCGCTCGCAAGAGCCTACTGCAAAGCCAATGAGGCTTACAGATCCCCTGCACAATGGCAGGAGTACAAAGAGCAAACCCCGGCTCATAATGGTCGCCCTCAGTGGCAATACAGAGCACCTGCACCAGTTGTGTCTGGAAGTCGATCTGATCCAAACGCTATGGACGTCGATACACAGAAATTTTGTTCCCATTGCAAAATGAGGAACCACTCAGTGGAAGAGTGTAGACAGAAAAACAGCACTTGTTACAAGTGCGGCAAAAAAGGGCACACAGCATGGAAGTGCAAAAAAGAAATTACAACCAGTGATAAAGGAAAGCAGGTTGTCAGATACATCGACAAAAGGGAAACAACCCCAGTCGGCCATATAGAGGAGGTCTCGGATTTTGCAGAAAGCCAGTAGGCGAGCGCTCAGTGCTGCTGGCTGCTACTCAGGGTTCAAATAGTGATGTACTAGTAGACTCCAAGATAAACATGCATGAATTACTATACGAATGCAGTGGAGACATACATCACTTAAGAAACCTCAGAGTGAGCACAAAGAAAGGACAAAGATTACAAGCATGGACCCCTCAGTGGATGCTGAGAAGGATTTGGGAACAAACCAAACAGATAGTGGTGGAATGTCTACAACAATGGGTAGACAATAAAAGGGTACAAGAGGTGGATGGACACCTAGTAGACGATCTAAATGCTATGATGGAAGCAGACGCCATGTGGAATCTGGTGCACTTACGAGAAAAAACAGTGCAAGGGACCAGTTACCACGAAATAGATTTAACAGGGGTCATCACAAAACTGGACTGGATCTAAGAGTATCCGAATAAAAATGTTGGTGGATTCTGGTGCAATGGGAACATGCATAAGCACCGATTTCGTAGAAAAACATCAAATACCCAAATGAAAATTGGTACGACCCATACCAATATATAATGCCAACAGTACAAAAAACTCGAGAGGCGCCTTGGAGTACATGGCAAAGATAAAACTACGCGTCAGTAAACACAAGGAAGTCATCGAATGCGCAGTGATGCATCTCTCAAAAACAAGCATCTTTTTAGGTTTCGATTGGTTGAGGAAACACAACCCAACCATCAACTGGAAAAAGCAGACACTGGAGTTTAACCGCTGTCCAGGTACATGTTGGAAGGGTTCCTCAGTTCAGGAGCCTGAGGACGAGATGGACATAACAGAAGACCTCGAGGCAGAGGATCGACTATTAGCAGTTCACATTGGTGAACCAGAACTCAACGTTCGGGCTTATGCATCAACAGCCACAAAGATAGTGGCAGAAGAAGCAGAGAAAATGAAAAAACGAACTCTGGAGGAGGCAGTCCCCAGACACTATTTGGGACATCGAAAAGTCTTCGAGAAAGAGACTTCCTGGATATTGCTACCTCTGGTTGGTAAAACGAGAATACTGGAACTCGTACAAATGGCCAGCATATCCCATGATCAGGGAAATTTACGGATGGGATCTGGAACTCATGGATGAGTACTGACCCATATACTGGAGGAGGGCCAAAGGATGCAACCACATGTGGCATTGTGTCCAAGTCTCAGGAGAACCTGGCAGGATGGCTGTGGATGAAGGTGATGATGTGGCAAGGATACAGTTCTCATCAAGTTGGCACCGGAACCTTTCGACTTACAGTCGAAATGATTACACACGCCTATCATGCAGTAATGGGCTGGAGGGAATATTGGCAGGACACCCAAACAATTGAACTGCTACCAGATACCCAACCAGCTGCAGCAGTAGCAGCACGAGAGGATGAAATCCATTGACAGGCAGAGGAAAGACAGTGAGCTATCACTAGTGCTGGGCAGGCTCTTGCTGCAATGATCAACAAGTACCAATGATCCAACCGTTGGGAACCTGGACCTCTTACAAAAGCCGAAATGCCTGCCTTCTATGAAGGAGATCCTCGTACAGTGGACGGATGGTTGCATCAGATGGACACATATTTCATGTTGGCCAACAAAACAGAGGAACGTCGAAAGGTCTCAATCTGCCTCTACAGAATTAAGGGCGGAAAAGGAAACCGAGCAGCTGACTGGAGTGGGGTAAAACTCAAAGCCTTCCAGGAAGCACTGCAAGAGTTTCAAGACAAACAAGAAACCAGCGGCTGGAGTGCAGAATTGGGTTGGGCACAGCTTAATGCTGGACAATCAACTGATGATGATTGAGCTTGGGTCAGACGACCCTTAGAACACCAATTTCCTTTCACGGACTGGACAGATTTCAAAAATCAAATGCATGAATTCTTCATGTCCACCAAAACAAAGGAGAAGGCCATCGAGGCACTACTAAAACTACAACAGGGAATAATGATTGTAGAAGACTACATCATCAAGTTTAATTCCCTGACCTCGCTGACCGACTGGAACGATCAAGCTCTGATCTCGCAATTCCAAAACCATCTCAACCCAGTACTTGGTTGGGAACTAATCCAATACGGAGGGTTACCAGAGAGTGCCACTCTTCATCAAATTCAGACATGAGTCACAGCGCTCGCTAGAGCCTACTGCAAAGCCAATGAGGCTTACGGATTCCCTGTGCAATGACAGGAGTACAAAGAGCGAGCCCCGGCTCATAATGGTCGCCCTCAGTGGCAGTACAGAGCACCTGCACAAGTTGCGTCTGGAAGTCGATCTGATCCAAATGCCATGGACGTCGATACACAAAAATTTTGTTCCCATTGCAAAATGAGGAACCACTCAGTGGAAGAGTGTAGGCAGAAAAACAGCACTTGTTACAAGTGCGGCAAGAAAGGACACACAGCATGGAGGTGCAAAAAGGAAATCACAACCAGGGATAAAGGAAAGCAGGTTGTCAGATACGTTGACAATAGGGCGGCTACCCCAGTTGGCCACATAGAGGAGGTCTCGGATTTTGCAGAAAGCCAGTAGGCGAGTGCTCAGCACTGCTGGCTGCTACTCAGGTTTCTAGTAGGGATGTATCAGTAATAGATTCCCAAATTAACATGCATGATTTACTTTATGAATGCAGTGGGAATATACATCACCTAAGAAACCTGAGAGTGAGTGCAAAAAAGGGACAGAGATTACAAACATGGACACCTCAGTGGATGCTGAGAAGGATTTGGGAACAACCCAAACAAATAGCAGTGGAATGTCTACAACAATGGGTAGACAATAAAAGAGTAAAAGAAGTGGATGGACACCTGGTGGATGATTTAAACGCTATGACAGAAGATGACACTATGTGGAACTTGGAACACTTATGGAAGAAAACAGTGCAGGGGACAGGATACCACGAAATAGACCTAACCGGGGTTGTAACAAAAATGGACGGATCAAAAAGCGTCCGTATTAAAATGTTATTGGACTCTGGTGCAACTGGAACCTGTATTAGCACCGATTTCATAGAAAAACACCAAATCCCCAAACAATGTCTGGTTCGACCTATACCAATATATAATGCTGATGGAACAAAAAACTCGAGAGGTGCCTTGGAATACATGGCAAAAATAAAACTACATATTGGTGAACATGAGGAAGTCATCGAATGCACAGTAACGCACCTCTCAAAAATGAGTATCTTCTTAGGTTTTGACTGGTTGAGGAAGCACAACCCAACCATTAACTGGAAGAAGCAAACTCTAGAGTTTAACCGGTGTCCGGGTGCATGTTGGAAGGGTTCTTCAGTTCAAGAACCGGAGGATGAAATGGACATAACAGAGGACCTCGAAGCAGAAGATAGATTGCTGGCTGTTCACATTGGTGAACCGGAACTTAACGTCAGGGCCTATGCATCCATGGCCACAAAAATAGCAGCAGAAGAGGCAGAGAAAATAAAAAAATGAACTCTGGAGGAGGCAGTCCCCAGACACTACTTAGAACATCGGAAGGTCTTCGAAAAGGAGACTTTTGACGAACTACCACCATGGCAGCAATGGGATCATGCTATTGAGTTGATCCCTGGGTCTAACCCAGTTGACTGTAAAATCTATCTGCTAAACAGGGATGAGCAACAGCAACAGGATGAATTCTTAAAAGAAAACCTGGATTCTGGAAGAATTCAGTCAAGCAAATTGCCTATGGCATCTCCTTTCTTCTTTGTAAAGAAAAAGGATGGAAAACTAAGGCCAGTACAGGACTACCAGCGACTCAACGAGATGATGGTCAAAAACCGGTATCCACTACCACTGATAGGAGAGCTGGTGGATAAGTTGTCACAAGCCAAAGTCTTCTCGAAGATGGATATACGTTGGGGATACAACAACGTACGAATTAAGGAGGGAGACGAGTGGAAAGCAGCGTTTCGAACCAATAGAGGGCTCTTCGAGCCATTGGTCATGTTCTTCAGACTCACAAATTCGCCGGCCACTTTCCAAACTATGATGAACGACATTTTCCGAGTCGAAATAGCAGAAGGATGGGTCGTCATATACATGGATGACATTCTTGTGTTCTCAAAAAATCAGGAAGAACATACGGTACAGGTTAACCATATATTGGCAAAACTAAAAGAGCATAAGCTCTCACTAAAACCAGAAAAATGTTTTTTCGACAAAAAGGAAATGGATTTCCTTGGAGTCGTTATTAGCGAAAACTCGGTCTGAATGGAGTCTGCCAAAGTCAAGGCAGTAACAGAATGGCCCAAGCCAACTTGCAAGCGAGAAGTCCAACAGTTCTTGGGCTTCGTAAACTTTTACCAACACTTCGTCAAGGACTTTGCAAAGGCCGCCAAACCCTTAACTCGTCTTACTGGAAAAGACGAATGGAAGTGGACGGAACTCCAGGACACAGCATTCGACATGCTGAAAAAGACAATTGCAGAAGAGGTGGTACTGCGAATCCCCGATGAAAACGGACAATTTCGAGTAGAGGTGGACGCCTCTGACTTCGCTATTGGGGGAATTTTGTCACAGCAAACAGAAAATGAGGTGTGGAAGCCTGTGGCCTTCATATCAAAATCCCTAAACGATGCCAAATGAAACTACAAGATCTATGATAAAGAGATGCTTGCAGTTATGCACGCTTTCTACGAATGGTCCCACTATCTTAAAGGGGCCAAACAAACAGTTGAAGTTCTGACAGATCACCAGAACTTGACATACTTTAGAAAGGTGCAAAATTTAAATCGACAGCAGGCAAGATGGGTGACGGATTTGCAGGAATACAATTTCGTCATAAAACACAGAAGTGGGAAATCCAATACAAAGGCGGACTTGCTGTCACGACGGGCAGGACATACCCGTGGAGAAAATGATAATGAAGGGGTAGTTGAACACCTCTTTGTACGAGTTTTTGATGATGATCGTGCAATTGACGACATCATGAAAGATATTAAAGATGTGCCCAAGCAGCAATGGGAGACACAGGTTGTCGAGGGCCTTGGAAAGGCCGACGGAGAATACAAATTCGAAAAAGGACTCATCACTTGGAAAGGGTGAGTATATGTACCAGCGGTTGTGGCATTGCAAGAAGACATTATCGCAATCCATCATTCATGGGGACACTCTGGAGTTGCCAAAACTTTGGAGTTGCTAACAAGGAACTTTTGGTGGCCGAATATGCGCAAGGATATAGAACGCTATATTCCAGGTTGTGAAACATGCCAGAAGGCAAAACCGGATTGACAGGCATGTGTGGCACCCCTCAGACCCAATGAAGTCCCAATGGAACCATGGGAAGTCATATCAGTCAACTTCATGGGACCCCTCCCTATATCAAAAGGGAACAATACGATCATGGTGGTGGTGGACAGGTTTACAAAGAAGTCGTACTTCTTGCCCACCGTAAAAGAAATTACATCACAAGGAACAGCAGTGCTGTTCAGAGACCACATATTCCGGGAGCATGGACTCCCAAGAAAAGTTATAAGTGACAGAGGACCTCAGTTCACTTCAAAATTCATGACGGATCTATATGGAATGTTGGGGATTCAGGCCAATCGATCGGCGGCCTACCATCCCCAGACAGATGGACAGATGGAAAGAGTTAATCAGGAAGTAAAGGAATTCCTGACCATGTTTGTCAACAATTGCCAGGATAACTGGAGCGATTGGCTGTCAGTGGCACAGTTCTGCCACAATGACTGGGTACATTCAGCAATGGGCTTTACACCCTTCTTCATGAATTATGGACGACACCTGAACAAAGGTCTGGACCCCACCTACGCGCCAAAGGCGGTAGCTGTGGAACAACTGGCAAAGGAAATGGAAGACATGCACAAAAAGGCAAAAAAGGCGCTAGAAAAAGCCGCTCAGATCATGAAAGAGCGATATGACATGCATCGCCAAATGGCACGAGAATATAAACCTGGTGACAAGGTTTATCTAAGCACCGAAAACTTACCAGTCATTTGAGCAACCAAGAAGCTCGACGGAAAATTCGTCAGACCATTAGAAGTCCTTGCCAAAGTTGGCGAATCCTCATATAAACTAAAAATACCAGCAGCATGGCGGGTCTATAATGTTTTCAACGAAGTCTTGTTGAAACCGTATAGGGAACTGGAATTCCCAAAACAGAAAGCAAAGGCGGCAGCGTGCAAGGATGCGCAAATGGTGGAGTCCCAGGAGGACAAATATGAAGTTGAAGAAATTATGGAGAGCCACATTAGTGGACGAGGAGGGGCAAGGCTGGAATACCTTGTCAAATGGAAAAATTATCCAGTGGAAGAATCCACCTGGGAACTGGCCAGAAACGTAGCCAATGCACTGGCTAAAGTTAAAAAGTTCCATAGAGAAAATCCTAAGGCTCCTAAGCTCATTAGGAACCTAAAGAATGGGAAGGTGTACATTCAGTACACAGAGACAATTCCCCGACCAACCCCTAGTGCACCAAAGCACAAACAAAGTCGGGGAACACATTGGAAGGATAAACGACTCTTCAGCTGGGATGATGGCCGTTTTGGCCCAAAATACTTGGAAAACATGGAGCGCAGATGGTGCAATTGGAAAGGAGACACGTGGGCAATCATGGAATTGCCAGACGACACTGATGGGATGTTCTCCAGGGACCTGGAGCGTGGCAGGCAGTCACCCGTGCTTGATTTCCCGAAAAGGGGAGAAAAGGAAGAATTGGAGGAGGAGCGCCGAGCGCATGAAAAAGACACAGAGTGTCTTCAAAAGAAAATATTGAAATGGACAGGGAAACCAGTAGCTGCAAAGGAAAGCAGCGAGTCGGAAGATAACCAACAGAAAAGGATCAAGGGCATTGCACGCCCTGCACAGAAAATATGGAAAACCACTGTAGAGGAGGTAGAAGATATAGATTCAGAACGGTCAGGCTTGACGCCCAAAGAACAAGTGGAATGTCTTGCCTGCTTCTACGAACGAATGAAAAGAGATCCACACTATGTGGACTCAGCTAGTTCAGCCTCTCGGGATGCGAGGCCTTAAGGGGGGGGTGATGTTATGAGCATACCTCGTCCCATACAATTTTCACAGTAACGACACTAATGACGATTATGAAGATACGGTCTTGGGGAGTCGGGATCTATTTTTCTTTTCTTTTTATCTTTTTATCTTCACTCAAATGTTTAGATACAGGACTCAGACAATACCTTGGTCATGGGATGGGCTACATTAGGACTGTGACCCTTATATGGAAGGAGGTTAGGTCAGCATCAGCTATGGGTATAGACTGAGTGCTGACAGGAAGGACGGCCTGATGATGGGCCTACGCCATGATAGGATACATGAGTGGCATGGCGCCTGAGGGGTGACATGGGAACGCCGAGATGTACCGACGACTAGGTACCAGCGTAGATGGGAATCGGCCGAGACGCACGACAATAGGCGTGGTCGTATATGGAAGGACAGAGTGTTGGTGTGAGAAGAGATCTCCAAGTAAGGTCATATGGGTGCAGACTTGGCTGCTGCACATTGTCTCTATTGTGAGGGACTTTAGCTGCGCACTGACTGCGCACAGACCAGGAGAGAGGTATATAAGGGTTGTAGTCTTAGGTAGCGAGTCCCTAAGACTCTAGATAGTTTGTGTCCTAGACACTTCTACTTGAGCAACAGGATAGTCTTAGTCAGATTGTCTTGTCTGTCTTGTCTTCAGCTGAACAAGCCACACTCTGAGGGTCTTAGGTTGTGTTTAGGTCGTCCCTAACATATCTAGTTATACTGTGAATTCAGTGGCTTCAGTGTACCCAAGTTCGGTTTGATAGCAATTGAGGCTCCAAACTTATTCAACAAGACAATTAGCAAAGTTTCAAATTATAACCATTAACAAGCTATTTTGAGGCTCATTCGAGACTCTACCACCTCCCCCCTGCGTTTTTATTAGCAATTTCCTATGAGACTGCTAGGACTTTTCTGGGACTCACACCCTTGCTCACCCTCGGACACACTCTCATTCACCATCACACTCCCTCATATTACACATCAGGCACTAAGGTGGTGCTTTGCACTCCCATCCCCCAGTTTGTAGGGTTGGGTTTGTTGGCATATTTTACACTAGGCAGCATCCCAGGGTACCTATCACCGGACTCTCTTGCACATGTTTCCTTCAGTGCTCTTGATTGATGTGACTGACTTTGTCTGTTTCCTACCTGATTGGCTGGACCGTGCAGGCAGAGAATGTGGGGTGGCACTTCTTGAGGAGGGCATAGTTGTTATGAGCACACCTCTTATTTTCAAAACCTTTCAAACTATCACAGTAACGACATCACGATAACTATGAAGACATGCACTTAGAAGCCACGCTATCAATAGAAGATCAGAGGATACGGACTTGGAGAGTTGGAGGATATTTTCCTTTTCTTTTTATCTATTTTATCAAGCTCAAACGTCTATGAGCAAGACTACGCAACGGGACTCAAGGAGGATGGCCTACGTGAACTGCGGTCCCTATTAGGAAGGAGGTTAGGTCAGCATCGGCTATGGAGATAGACCGAGTGCCGACAGGAGTTGCGGCCCGATGATGGGCCTACGCCATGAAAGGAATCATGAGCGTCACGGCGCCTGAGGGGCGACATGGGAACGCCGAGGAGTACCGAGTCTACGGTACGGCGTGCATGGGAATCGGCCGAAGTCCTGAACAATAGGAAGGCCGTATGAGGACAACCCAGGAGTTGGGTGTGAGAGGATCTCCCCATAGAAGGTTAGATGAGCGCAGATCGGCTGCTGCACATTGATCCCGGCTTGAGGGACTTTAGCTGCGCGCTGACTGTGCACGGACCAGGGGAAGTGGTATATAAGGGCCGTAGTTTAGCGTAGGAGACTCTTAAGTCTCTAGATAGTCTATTGTCACTAGACATAGCTATAGAGCAATCAGAATCGTCTTTGACTTAACAAGTCACCGCTCTAAGTCGTTTAGGTTGTGTCTAGGGCAGTCCTGACATAATCTAGAGACTTTATTCTCTACCCCGTTGCTAGCTGTCCAGCACCGAGCACGCCGCTCAGTAGCTGCAAAGGACATTCAATGGCCTAGTTTCTAACTTTGACGGTTGTAATCCGATTATCCTGGAACTGTTGGCGACGTCGACTACGACATACTTTGGCGGTTGTAACCTGATTATCCCAGGACCATCGGCGACTTCGATTTCGACAAACATACTGTCAATGGGCACTCGATTTTAGTGTCCTCAATACACCCACAGGGGCCTGGCGACAAACCCAAACTTGGGTAGGCTACAAACAGTAAAGGACGAGAATACTAGTTCGCCGGGGTGAAGCGTAGGCAGGAGACCATAGACGCGCCCTGGGTATAGTATACCTTTATTGCGGAAAAGCTCAAGGAACGAGCGAAACAACTCCATTGGTGTTGCATATCAAGGCTGAACCCAAGTTCCTCACATACTCCCTGTACTAGCACCCCTACCTGATTTCGGGGTGATAACTAGGCACAAAGATAGTGAGGCGAATTGCCGGGTGCACCCAGTGGATAGCTTGCGGACCCACGACACTGCAGACAATATCTCTCTTGTTTCCCAAGAGACGTCATCGACAGGCGTGGATTTTTTCGACTGCTGCAAAGAACAGATCAAGTGTCAGTGGAGGGCCTGAACTTGATTGAAGATTGTTTTACAGGAACGACCTATCTTCCCTCATCACAAAAAATGAATTGTCATTTTCACTACGTACTCCCATACGCCCAGGCGACACTCTCAGAGATAGGTCAAATCTTTGAGGCGGACTGGGCCGACACCATCGAATCTGTCCTTACAAGGACACCCACTTTTATCGGCGACACCATCGTACGCCGCTATGACAACCACGTCAGACTATACTGGCGTCACCGCAAAGATGAGCGGAAGAAGGAACGCGCGGAGGCGCAAAAATTACTACGAGAAAAGGAGCTCAGTCAAGAGCTCGAACAGAAGGAAGCATGGGAGGCCCTTCTGGCGGAACGAGCAGCAAGCAAAGCTGTTTTACGGGCAGAGCGCACGATGCGCAAAGCCGAGAAAGAATACCAAACTCTCATTACCTTATTGGAGGAACAATATCAAGGCAATACCTCTAACCCTATTTGGCTTGCCCTTGTCTCGTCAAAATACAATCAATGGCTAATGTTGATCAACAATGGCGACAAGGCAATAAGGAAATATCGAGTGGCGGTGGAACGACTTCAGTGTGCCCACCATGTAGAGGAACTATACGCCCACGAGGGCATGACCATGTCACACGAAGACTGGAATGCCTGGATGCACGCCATGAATGGTAACATACGGGCCACTCGATATGCCAAATGGAAGCAACAAAAAGAAGAAGAGGAACGTCGTCAGGGGATTCGTTATGATCCCTTACTTGTCACCAAACCACCGGGACGAATCCTACCTACGACACCGGAACGCCTTCTTACGGAACCATTGCTGAAACTTCAAATCGGACTCGACCATTTTCTGTCCGATATAGGAGAGGATACCTGGAATGATCATAAGGCCAGGTTGTTAGGATGGCGTGCCCGCGTCAAGGCATACCTACCCGGACCAACAGCAAAGAGTCCGATCGCTCCAGACCAGTGGAGGCAGAATGGGTACTGCTACATGTACCTATTTAAAGCCGAATACTACGACAAGTTTAATTGGCCTGCCTGGCCCACCTTGTACGATATTATAAACTGGGAACCAGAACTTCGCGACGAAACGGTGGTTTTTGCTATTCAAGACAGTATACGACCAGGACGATGTCATATCATTGAAGAATCTGCCGTACGACGGGATGACATCGAATACACATGGGACGAACTTGTAGATCTTCACAAGGTCTCCCACTACACCTGGACGGTACGGTTTGGAGGACAATCAAAGTCTAAGCGTCGAATGAAAAATCGACCTCTCGCCACCACGTCTATCAAACGGGTAGACTTACGATCTACGGTTACTGTACAGGAAGCAGTAAACCAAGCAGCCGGACGAACATATCCGGCAGTAAAAAAGCAGGAACCAGTAGTGCAACCAGCGCGATCATACGCAGCGGCAGCACTAGCTGGAGGAGAAAGCACAGCCAAAGTTATCAACGTTGGGGGAGACGCAGCTCATTGGAATGGCGGGGTTCCCACAACAGGCAGACTGGCTATCAACCGAGGAGTATCCTCAAGGGGCTAATAACGCCCATAAAAGATGACAGATCGACCAGTGGAGACGAAACGTCGAAAAGGAATTCTGGCTTCCTTATCCATACCCCAGAATGTCTTGGGTCGACAGCGGGTTACATCCCGACATACCGGGCTATTGCTACCTGGTACTAATTAAAAAGGATTATTGGAACGAATTCCTGTGGCCAGCCTATCCACAGTTACAAGAAATTTGCAACTGGGACAAAAGCCTTCGAAACGAGGATGTCACCACCATCATACGCAAAACCTACTCCCAATCCAAAATGTTACACATCGAAAAATACAACAGTAACACGAGGGGATGGTTTCATGTGGAATGTCTAGAACAAGAAGGCATGGGGCACTACAAAATAGGAGCAGGAAACCCCGAGGAAGGCGAAATGATAAGCCTAGGGGAAGGAAGCGATACAGGATCACCAGAGCAACCAGCGCGATCAAACGCAGCGGCAGCTCTGGTAGAAATAGACCCTTGTTTAAGAAACGATCGTCCAGGTTTAACGGAGCAGCAGCAGAACAAGTTACACCCGAAATATCCGGGATATTGTTACTTGTGGTTAGTAAAACGAAAATACTGGAACGCTTACAAATGGCCTGCATATCCAACAATCCGGGAGATATATGGATGGGATCCGGAACTCATGGACGAAGATCGACCTATCTACTGGAGGAGAACCGAAGGATGTAATCGCATGTGGCACTGTGCCAGGGTATCAGGAGAACCAAATGGGTGGCCATGGATGAAAGCCATGATGTGGCAAGGATACGGTTCACATCGAGTCGGCGTCGGAAACTTTCGACTCACAGTAGACATGGTCACGCAAGCCTATCATGCAATACTCGGCTGGAGAAATCATTGGATGGACACCGAAACTCTGGAACCTCTTGCGGACACCCAACCTGCAGCAGCAGTAGCAGCAAGGGAAAACGAGATCCACCGCCAAGAAGAGGAACGACAAAGGGCTGTCACCAGCGCTGGACAAGCCCTCGTCGCTATAATAAACGAATACCAGAGGAGTTCGCGTCCTGAACCAGGACCTCTAACTAAAGCCGAAATGCCTGATTACTACCAGGGGGATCCGAGGACAGTCGACGGCTGGTTGCGGCAGATGGGGACCTATTTCATGTTGTCAAGGGAAACAGATCCTAAACGAATGATTTCCATATGCCTATACCGGATGAAAGGTGGAAAAGGAGATAGAGCAGCGGATTGGAGCGGCGTTAAACTCAAAGCGCTCCAAGAAGCACTACAGGAGTTTCAAGATAAAATCGACAACAATGGCTGGAGTCCGCTTCTCAATTGGCAACAACTAAACGAGGGAGAATCCACAGAGGATAATAGAGCATGGGTGCGACGACCATTAATAAACCAGTTCCCATTCACAGACTGGACGGACTTCAAAAATCAAATGCACGATTTCTTCATGTCCACGGAAACAAAAGAAAAAGCAATCGAGGCTCTATTGAAGTTGCGACAAGGCACAATGATGGTGGAAGACTACATCATCAAGTTCAACTCTCTCACTTCGCTTACAGACTGGAACGACCAGGCTCTCATATCCCAATTCCAAAGCAATCTCAATCCATCACTGGGGTGGGACTTAATTCGATACGGGGGACTCCCTGACAACGCTACTCTTATTCAAATACAAACGCGAGTAACTGCATTGGCCCGAGCATACAGAAAAGCCAATGAAGCGTACGGCTTCCCAAAAAGCCGACAAGAATACAGAGAGCAAACTCCCAGTAACAACCCCCGTCCCCAATATCAGTATAAAGCACCAGCCCCATTCGCGTCGGGAAGTCGAGACCCAAACGCCATGGATGTAGATAAGAAACGAAATATCAAACCATGGTGCTACAATTGTGAGAAGGAAGGACATTACAGTCGCCGATGCCCACTGCCAAGAGGAAGAAAACCTGTACCAGAATGCAACAACTGTGGAAGGAAGGGACACACGGTGGAAAGATGCTGGAAGAAGGAAGCCGCCAAGGATAAGGGAAAAAGGGTGGTACGAATGATAGATAATGGGGAAACGACCCTGGAAGAAGGATGCGCCAAGATCGAGGAGGTCTCGGATTTTGGAGACAGCCAGTGAACAAGCGTTCTGTTCAACTGGCCTCTAGCTCAAACTCTTGTAACGGTGTATTAGTACCGGTAGACTCTGCAATTGATGTACAAGATTTACTCTATGAATGCAGTGGGAACATACACCGTGTAAGAAATTTGGAAATGAGCGCAAAACCTGAGAAAAGACTAAAAACATGGACGCCTCCTTGGGTATTAAGGAGGATCTGGCAACAAGACGAAGCCACAGCAATTGAATGTCTACGGCAATGGGTAGACGACAAACGAATAAACGAAGTAGATGGGAAACTAGTCCGACAGTTAAACGCCTTACCGGAAACCGATGCCCTATGGAACCTGGTACACTTAAGAGAAAAAGTAGTACAAGGAATTGGGAAGCAAGAGTTAGACCTAAAAGGCGTACTCACCACTATGGACACCTTCCAGTCTGCCAACATCACCATGCTACTAGACTCCGGATGCACCTCTTCATGTATAAGCGAAGAATTCGTGGAAAAACACCGGATGAACAAAAAGAAGCTACTGTGCCCGATCCCAGTATACAATGCGGATGGAACACGCAACGGATCTGGGAGTGTAGAGTACTTTGTCCAGTTCAAGCTATGAATAGGAACGCACGAAGAGATAATGGACTGCGCTGTAGCCCGACTTAGCAAAACTGATCTTTTTCTGGGACACGACTGGTTAGAACACCACAATCCGACCATTAATTGGAAAAAGAAATCTTTGGATTTTAACCGATGTCCCGGTACTTGCTGGAAGCCATCCTCTGTACAAGAACCAGAGGACGAGATCGACGTGTCATATCACTTGAGTGAAGGGGAGCACCTCCTAGCCGTACATATAGGGGAACCGGAACTACGAATCCGAGCTTTCGCCTCAACAGCAACAAAGATAGCTGCAGAACAGGCAAAGAAGGAAAAGAAACGGACATTAGAGGAAGCGGTTCCTCGACATTACCTGAAGCATCGAAAAGTTTTCGAGAAAGAAACCTTTGATGAATTACCCCCAAGGCGGCGCTGGGATCATGCAATAGAGTTAATTCCTGGCTCAACTCCGGTAGATTGTAAAATCTACCCCCTCAATAGAGACGAACAACAACAACTCGATGAATTCCTGAAGGAGAACTTGGATTCTGGACAAATCCAACCAAGTAAATCACCAATGGCGTCTCCTTTCTTCTTTGTCAAGAAAAAGGATGGGAAACTTAGGCCTGTACAGGATTACAGGAAGCTGAATGAAATGACGGTCAAAAACCGTTATCCCCTACCTTTAATAGGAGAACTTGTGGACCAATTATCCCAAGCTAAAGTGTTTTCAAAAATGGATATATGCTGGGGCTACAATAATGTTCGTATAAAGGAGGGAGATGAATGGAAGGCCGCGTTTAGAACCAATCGAGGATTGTTCGAACCACTGGTCATGTTCTTTGGGCTTACCAATTCACCCGCAACCTTCCAAACCATGATGAACGACATCTTTCGAGTCGAAATAGCTGAAGGATGGGTAGTCATTTATATGGATGACATCTTGGTGTTCTCGAAGAACCAAGAAGAACATACCAAGCATGTGAATCGAATATTGGAAAAATTGGAGAAACATAAACTTTCACTTAAACCGGAGAAATGCTTCTTTGATAGAGACGAAATCGATTTCCTCGGAGTAATCATCGGGAAGGATACGGTACGAATGGACCCTGCTAAGGTTAAGGCAGTATCGGAGTGGCCGAAGCCAACGTGCAAAAAGGAAGTTCAACAGTTTCTGGGCTTTGTCAATTTCTATCGACGATTTGTCCGGGATTTTGCGAAACTGGCCAAGCCGTTGACACAGCTCACGGGAAAAGAGGACTGGTTGTGGACACAGCTGCAGGATGAAGCCTTTGAGAGGCTTAAAACGACAATAGCAGAAGAGGTGGTGCTTCGGATCCCCAGTGAAGAAGGACAGTTCCGGGTGGAAGTGGACGCCTCAGACTTTGCCCTAGGAGGAATCTTATCCCAGCAGACGGCGGACGGATTATGGAAACCAGTAGCGTTCATTTCAAAATTGCTCAACGACGCTGAGCGCAACTACGAAATATATGACAAAGAAATGCTTGCGGTAATGCACGCCTTCTACGAATGGGCGCACTACCTCAAAGGAGCAACTCAAACCATTGAGGTTCTGACGGATCATCAGAACTTAACATATTTCCAAAAAGCGCAGAATCTAAATAGGCGACAGGCGAGATGGGTTACCGATTTACAAGACTATAATTTCACAATAAAGCACCGAAGTGGGAAGTCAAACACCAAAGCGGATTTATTATCTCGAAGGGCAGGACATGACAAAGGAGAAAACGACAATGAAGGTGTCATTCTCCTTAAAGAACATCTCTTCATCAATGTCCTCGATGACGATAGAGCAATAGACGATATCATCAAGGATATCAGAGAAGTTCCTCGACGACAGTGGGAGACCCAGGTGATAAAAGGATTAGAAACCGCAGGAGGAGAATACAAAATCGACAAAGGATTGATAACTTGGCAGGGGCGTGTTTATGTGCCGGCAGTACCAGCGCTACGAGAAGATATCATAGCCATTCATCACTCGTGGGGACACTCTGGAGTGGCCAAAACGTTGGAATCACTCACCAGGAACTTCTGGTGGCCCAATATGCGCAAGGATATTGAGCGCTATATCCCCGGTTGCGAAACATGCCAAAAAGCAAAGCCAGACAGGACTGCCCGGGCAGCGCCCTTACGACCAAACGAAGTACCCTTGGAACCATGGGAGATTATTTCAGTAGACTTTGTTGGACCATTACCAGAATCAAAAGGAAATAACATGGTCCTGGTCGTTGTAGATCGCTTCACCAAGAAATCCTATTTCCTACCAACGACATCAGACATTACCTCACAAGGCACAGCGGTGTTGTTCCGGGACAACGTTTTTAGAGAGCACGGGCTCCCTAGAAAAGTCATTAGCGACCGGGGCCCTCAATTCGCCTCCAAATTCATGACGGATTTATATGGAATGTTGGGAATAAAAGCCAACTGATCCACGGCTTACCACCCGCAAACGGACGGACAGACGGAGCGAGTCAATCAAGAACTGAAGGAGTTCTTAACCATCTTTGTCAACAATCGACAAGATAATTGGTCTGATTGGTTGTCGGTGGCTCAATTTTGTCACAACGATCGCGTACATTCCGCTACGGGGTTCACCCCCTTCTACATGAATTATGGGCGACACCCAAATAAAGGTCTCGACCCCACCTATGCACCAAAGGCAGTGGCAGTCGAACAGCTGGCCAAGGAACTGGAGGAGGTACACGCCAAGGCAAAATTGGCATTAGAAAAGGCTGCGCAAGTCATGAAGCAGCGCTACGATACACACCGAAAACAAGCCATAGAATACAAGCCTGGTGATAAAGTATATCTCAGTACGGAGAACCTACCGGTCATCCGAGCCACGAAAAAACTAGATGGGAAATTCGTAGGACCTTTGGAGGTTCTCGCCAAAGTTGGCGAATCCTCATACAAACTAAAAATTCCGGCCTCATGGAAGGTCTACAACGTCTTCAATGAAGTTCTCTTGAAGCCGTATAGGGAACCGGTTTTCCCAAAGCAACAGGCGAAAGCAGCGGCGCGCAAGGACGCGCAGATGGTGGAGGAATCCCAGGAAGGGGAATATGAAGTCGAAGAAATCTTAGAAAGCCGAGTCAGCGGCAGAGGAGGAGCGAGGCTGGAATACCTCGTGAAGTGGAAGAATTACCCAGTGGAGGAAGCCACTTGGGAACCAGTCAAGAATGTCGTTAACGCACCAGCAATCGTGAAGAAATTCCATAAAGCCAACCCGGACGCCCCTAAACTCGTCAGAAACATCCGAGACGGGCTCCGATACATCCAATACACAGTTACAGAATCAAAGAAAAGTCCGACCATTCCCAAACAAACCACTAGTACACCGCGGCACAAAAAGGGAACACATTGGAAGGACCGTCAAAAGCTGTTTGGGTGGGACGATGGCCGTTTTGGGCCAAGATACCTGGAAAACATGGAGCGCCGATGGCGCAACTGGAAAGGCGAAAGGGCAGCAATCATGGAGCTGCCGGACGACACCGATGGGATGTTCTCCAGAGACCTGGAGCGTGGCGGGCGGTCTGTACCCGTGCTTAATTTCCCTCAAACGACGGAAGTGGAGGAGCTAGCGGAGGAGAAAAGAGCTCAAGAAAAAGATATGGCAGTACTTGCCAAGAAAATATTAAAAAAGGAGACAGTAGTGGCTGCTAGGGAAAGCAGTGAGTCGGAAGAAGACCGACAGAGGAGGATCAAAGGCGCAAGGCGCCCAGAAAAACCATTGGTCGATTATAGGACCACCATTGAAGACGTCGAGGACGTCGACTCAGAACGATTCGGGCTGTCGCCCAATGAACAACAAGCGCGCTTGGCCGCGTTTCATGCAAGGATGCGGGAGGATCCGAGATATGTGGACTCCGCCACGTCAGCCTCTCGGGACGCGAGGCCTTGAGGGGGGGGTGATGTTATGAGCACACCTCTTATTTTCAAAACCTTTCAAACTATCACAGTAACGACATCACGATAACTATGAAGACATGCACTTAGAAGCCACGCTATCAATAGAAGATCAGAGGATACGGACTTGGAGAGTTGGAGGATATTTTCCTTTTCTTTTTATCTATTTTATCAAGCTCAAACGTCTATGAGCAAGACTACGCAACGGGACTCAAGGAGGATGGCCTACGTGAACTGCAGTCCCTATTAGGAAGGAGGTTAGGTCAGCATCGGCTATGGAGATAGACCGAGTGCCGACAGGAGTTGCGGCCCGATGATGGGCCTACGCCATGAAAGGAATCATGAGCGTCACGGCGCCTGAGGGGCGACATGGGAACGCCGAGGAGTACCGAGTCTACAGTACGGCGTGCATGGGAATCGGCCGAAGTCCTGAACAATAGGAAGGCCGTATGAGGACAACCCAGGAGTTGGGTGTGAGAGGATCTCCCCATAGAAGGTTAGATGAGCGCAGATCGGCTGCTGCGCATTGATCCCGGCTTGAGGGACTTTAGCTGCGCGCTGACTGTGCACGGACCAGGGGAAGCGGTATATAAGGGCCGTAGTTTAGCGTAGGAGACTCTTAAGTCTCTAGATAGTCTATTGTCACTAGACATAGCTATAGAGCAATCAGAATCGTCTTTGACTTAACAAGTCACCGCTCTAAGTCGTTTAGGTTGTGTCTAGGGCAGTCCTGACAATAGTCATGGGTTGCAATGCAGATGTGCCAATGTGATGTGAGAGCTTATATGGTAGATCACATGAGGATCAACAGCACATCACTTTGACACGTCCAAGTGTCACATGTCACAAGGCCACAGTTTAAATATAAGCCCAGGACTCCACATCGAGTCCCAGTCAATTCCCGGCAATTTTAGTTGTAAAAATGGGGTTCCAGCACCCCCTCTGCTGTCCTGGGAATGACCAGGAGTCCACTGGGAATGTGTGGGGCACCATAAAGAGCTCGGGTTGACTTGGCCAGGACATGATCTAGACTAGGACTTGACCAGGAGTCCTGGTTGGTTCCTGCACTCAGCAGTTTAGTTTACTATAATACACAGTGTTCTTGCAGCAAGAGATGTCATATTCATCAAAATATATGAGTATTATGCTTGGGCTAACATGGATAAGACATGGTCAGGACCTGGTCAGGAGTCCTGGTTGGTTCACCAGGACTCAACCAGGAGTCCACCAGGACAAGTGGGGCAGTGTAAAGTACTGGAAACATGCCCCATAGAACAGGCATGTGCAAGAGATGGTGGAATGAGTGCCATCACAGTTGAGACACTTCAAGGCAAGATGTGATTCACTGCCTCCAGCTGCTGCATTGTGTGCTGCAGAGGGGTGGTTGCCAGTGCAATAAGTGCACCAGGGGAGGCAGGAGATGCACCAGTGAGTGGTATGTCCCCATTGTAAGCATACACCACATTGTGGAATAGCCCAATCTGTAGTCCAGGGCTGGGCATGGTGGGGGGTCCCAATGAAGGACATGTCCATTTGTAGAAGTTGGTGGGCTCTGGAGCCTGTGCAGTCATCATAGATTTCGCACTTGACAGTGCCTGAGAGAGGGGGGATGGCCCTGGTGCTCTCGGGAAAAACAAAGGCAGGAGCCTTGAAGAAAACAATGTTGGCCCATTTTGGGTGGGCAGCAATGCATGCTTGTATGTCAGAGTTTGTGAAACTGGTTCTGTTGGGAATAAGTGAGCATCAGATATATCCATGTATGATGCAAGTTTCCATAAGCAGTGAAGTAAATCAGAATTAGCTATATAAGGTACATAGTGCCTGAACTAAATATAAACTTTGGCTCCACATCACCACCATCTCAGACCAGTTCTCACACATAACATCCCACCTTTATTCACATGCAACACACCCTTGTCCTATTCAATTATATTCACATGATTATTCTAAAAGGTTATGGGCCCTGGTCATGCACTTTAAACAACCTCAAGAAGTTGCTTGTCTATTATTAGGAAAAGAAGCATCGTTACAATATGTCTCAACTGATTAATCAGCCTGATCCAAGTGATGTGACTGTTATGTCATCAACATCAGCACCAGCCACAGCCACTATGCCTTCTTCATTGGTGAATGCTCTCATGTGCAATGATGCACAAGTTGATGAAATATATTCCCATAATGATGTAGCCAGTTATACATCAGCCATGACTAAAATGGAGAAGCTCAGCCCAAATAATTGAAGGAGTGCATGTTATATGTGCTCAATGCTTGTGGTGCTTTTGGATTTGCTACAGGTCTAATTGAACAGCTGGATATATCAATTAGTCCCATCACTTCCCAACAGTGGAAGAAAATGGATGGTGCCATTTCAACCCTGATTATTACTGGGATAGAAGATGAACAAATGATTCATGTTCCAAAACAGCAACTTGATGGCACACCTGTTACATCTGCAGAGTTATGGAAAGCGCTCAGGGATGTTAGGAGGACCCTAAACACAACCCTCAACTCCCACAGTGATGGCTTGTTAGGCCAAAGACAAATGCAATTGCTCTGCTAGTAATGTCTAGGTGACAAAAACTATCTAGAGACTTAAGGGATGTCTACAGTAAACTACAGCCCTTATATACATCTCCCTATGGTCTGTGCGCAGTCAGTGTGCAGCTAAAGTCCCTCACAACAGAGACAATGCACAGCAGCCAAGTCTGTGCCCATGTAACCATATCCATCTCAATCTCCCCATATACAGCAGCATCTTATTGTATAGCACTATCAGCCATTCCCATGAACACCAGTACCACTCTGTCAGTACCTTCAGGTATTCCCTTGTTGCCCCTCAGGCACCATGCCGCCCATGATTCCTTTCATGGCGTAGGCCCATCATCAGGCATCCTAATTGGCACTTGGTATGTCCCATAGCCGATGCTGACCTAACCACCTTCCTATTAAGGGCTGCAGTGTTCGCATAGGCATCCCTCCATGAAGTCTCGTCATCCAGCCCTTGTATCTATATGTTTGAGTCCAGAGAAATAGATAAAAAGAAAAGAAAAATGAATCCCCACTCTCCGAGTCCATATCTTCATAATTGTCATTGACATCATTACTGTGAAAATAGTAGGGAATGAGTTATGCTCATAACAAGGGAGGCAAATCAGCCACAAGGTGTGGTAGCCATACTCATTATGCTTGGCAATTTTTGGGCCAAGTGTGCTACTCAAGGAGATGACATCATAACTCATATCAATTGGATGAAGGAATATCATGCAGAACATCACCCCCCCCTTAAGGCCTCGCATCCCGAGAGGCTGACATCTCCGCATCCACATAGTGTGGATCTTTCTTCATTTTTCATAAAAGCGGTCCAACTGCTCGTTCTTCTCCTCAGGCATCAAGCCTGTCTGTTCAGATTCCTCTATCTCCTCAACAGTGGTCTTCCACTGTACAATTTTTATTGTAGGGCATGCAACACCCTTAATCCTCTTCCATCGGTCCTCCTCCAACTTGCTGCTTTCTTTTGCGACTGCTGGTTTTACTGCCTTTTTCAAGATTTTCTTTTGAAGACACTCGGTGTCTTTCACATGCACTCGGTGCTCCTCTTCCAACTCCTCATCCTTCCCCTCCTGTGGGAAATTAAGCATGGGTACAACCTGCCCACCGCACTCCAGATCTCTGGAGAACATCCCATCAGTGTTGTCAGTCAATTCCTGAATTCTTGCCTGACTCCCTTTCCAGTTGCACCATCTGCGCTCCATGTTCTCAAGGTATTCATGCCCAAAGTGCCCATCTTGCCAACCAAAAGTTTCTTTTGCCTCTGCTCCTGCAGAGTCATCCTATAAGGGTTATGCTGTATCCCCATGTTTTATATGCACTTTGGTGCGCAAGGGTTTTCTCTGTGAATTTCTTTACTTTGGCCTGTGCATTGGCCACATTTTCTGCCAGTTCTGAGGTAGACTCTTCTACCAGATAGTTTTTCCATTTTATGAGGTATTCCAACCTCCCACCTCCATGTCCACTGATGTGACTGTCCATGATTTCTTCTACTTCGTATTTGTCTGCCTGGGACTCTTCTACCATCTGCACATCCTTGCATGCTGCTGCTTTCACCTGCTGTTTGGGAAACACTGGTTCCCTGTACAGCTTCAACAAGACTTCATTGAAGACATTGTACACCCTCCAAGATGCTGGGATTTTCAATTTATAAGATGATTCGCCAACCTTGGTGATGACCTCTAGTGGACCGACAAATTTTCCATCAAGCTTTTTAGTCGCTCGAATAACTGGTAAGTTTTCTGTGCTAAGATAAACCTTGTCTCCAGGTTTATACTTGTGTGCCTCCTGACGGTGCATGTCATAGCACTCCTTCATGATTTGAGTGGCTTTTTCCAAGGCCTTTTTTGCCTTTGCATGCATGTCTTCCAGTTCCTTAGCCAATTGTTCCACTGCTACTGCCTTTGGGGCATAAGTAGGGTCCAACCCCTTGTTGGGGTGTCGTCCATAATTCATAAAGAATGGGGTGAATCCTGTTGCTGAGTGAACACAATCATTGTGGCAAAATTGCACCACTGACAACCAATCACTCCAGTTGTCCTGTCAGTTGTGCCTGTAACAATAGGGGTGTCTCCCTCCTTTCTGGTATACTGATGGCTCCCTGTCCTGCCATTGTCTCATAGTCTGATGAACACTCCCATGCCTTGATGCATGCAAAGTGTTCCCCTGGTCTTCTATGACAATCCCCGACTGTCTCCTGCCTTCCCACAGTGGTCCCTGACCACTAGAATGAAAAATAAAAAGTGACTGCTAGGATCTGCTCCTAACACACACCAGCAGAATGCTCTGATTTGTTTTTAGAGCCAGATGCCAGCCTGCCAGCAGCATGCCCAAGCTTATTCTTAGTACCAACAGGCCTTCCTTGAGGCATATCTGCCTTTATGATGATCTGGTGAACAGGGAAAGATGAGGGGACAAGCAATAGATGTAGTGAAATGATGCTGCAACACTTTGTTCCAGAATGTGGGAATATATTCCTAAGTTGGGCAACATCCAAAACAAGCACTAAACAGTGCTAAAAGCAGAAGTTGGACAAAGAAGCACTAATTAGTGCCACTTTTGGCACTAAAATATCCCAGACATGGTCTCAGAACCAAATTCTTGAACTAGACAAATGTGGTGGAGTGGCTCTCTGTCTATTCCTGAACTATCTTACTATATACATACTATTGCTAACTGAGCAATTCTATTTTTGCCAAGTAATGTGAAGCAGGATACAGAGTTTTCTGACTAGGCATACACAGTCATATAAATATTCCTAGTATTTCCATCAAGATTAAAATATATTTCATCTAAGTCCATTGTTAACTTGAGTGAGAGTAGAAATTCTTTGTTTGCTAGCAGGAAGGGTGCACAGCCACTATGGCCATTTTTGTATGTGGCTGTGACCTTTTTGTATGTGGCTGTGACCTCTTCCAGCTGGCAGGAAGGTTGCATAGCCACAGAAAATGCAAGTAACTTTTGGTGGCAGTGCACATCACCAAATAAGGAAGGTCTCTAGACTATGGCTTAAACATTATTCTGCTCATATCTCATGAACTAGACCACCAATTTCTTAGCTGTTTCAGGGCTGACATATATGATATATAAGCTATCAAATGGTATACTTACATTGAAAGAAAAATGGTTCTCTGTTATACCTATATATCTATAAACTCTGTATTAATAAGAGGCTATAGGAAGAAAAGAAAGAAAGTTGCTTACCTTGACAGCATTGTTTTGTGTCCGACCTGCTTGATTGAGTAGTGGATCCTTGCATTCATAATGACTTTTGTATTCGGCAAAATCCATGATCAGAAGGAGAACCCCAGTTAAAGGCTCAGGCAATGGAGAACGAGATGGTGTAGGCAACATTATGCGGCGCACGGGTCCCTTGACAGGAGGTGCTGGAGTGGCCAATGCTTGCTTCACCAAACAAATCCAAGGGTGGGGTCACGCCTCAACCTCCTTACCTTTGCCTTTATTGATGACAATGGCGAGAGCAGTTTCATCCTCCATTGAGCTGGGTGGACTGAACTGACGATGAGAGGCGTCGGTGGCACTTAACATAGTCAAAGAATTGAAGGGAAGATGTGTCTCATTTGTGAGAGGCACCGCGATCTGAGTTTGGGCGACAATAGCAGCTGAAGGCATGGGTTCATCAGGTATGGGTGTAGAAGAAGGAAGCGGACCAGCCACTGAGGAAGTTGGTTCGGCAGTGGCAGGGACAGGAGTTTGAACAATGGAGGGAGTATTTGTGTCAGCAGGCTGGGACATGGGGATGAAAGGAAGGAAGAAATGGCCCTCATTCCAAGACCCTCCATGTTTAAAAAGAAGACAGCCTTATGTTTGGTTCAGTTGGGCTTGTTCAATTGCAGATCTTGCTGTGGTGATCATCCAAATATGGCAACTGGTATTCGATGGTGACTTGAAGCCCTTGGACGTGACTGAGGACAGTCAGAATTTCAGTAAGAGGAGGATGATGAGCATGCTACCTGGCTGGGCTGGATCTCAAGCAAAATCTGGGACCATTTCAAGACATGCAATATTAAATGAGGCAGTTCGAGCCCTTGATTTCATAGAAAGTGCACAATAGCGATACTTCAGGTTCAACGTGAGCACTTGTGAGACATCGGGTAGCCTCAAAATGGCCATTTGAAATTGTTTCTAAAATTGCGTAACCTGTGACCTGGATCTGAGGTAAAAATTGAATGGGACGATCAGGAGTAAATTCAAGGGCAGGTATCTGAGGCTCACAGCAGAATATTGCCAGCATGGAGATAACCGTTTAGGTGCAATCCACTATAGCATTGTCAGAGCTATAAAGAGCAGTGACCAGCTTGGATTTGGGTAACCTGTCCTTGTCTGCACTACAACATAATGCCTGTCAACAGAGTCCATCATTACACGAGAGAAACCAAGTCATGATCCTTAGCAGATAGATTGTCATCACCAGTCCCAGAGCTAGTTGATGACAAAGAAGATTTAGTCCTCGAGTATCCCCTGGCTTCCATTTATGTGGATAATCACGCAGGAACACAACATTATCAATGGTACTCAAGGCCTCACATTCCTTTGATCCGACCTCCCCCTCCAAAATTAATTATTCCTACGTGACAACTAGTGCATTATCAGTATCCCACTTCAATCAGATGAGAATTTCTATGGGAGGACCTCTTTTAACGTTGCACGAGCATCTCAAACCAGTTAGACCCTCTGTCTCGGGAACAGAAGTCAGCGTTGGACAGTTGGCTTGGAAAGTATCTATTGAAGTCTGTGCCAATGGATGGGATGTACAAATTGATGGAGGAGGACCCTACCCTGTTATTGGATGCAATATCAACCATTATGCCCTACTTGACTGCCAAGGGCACTTATATCCATTTCTGGTTCCAGCCCATCGCATTCTCCCTTGTACAACCACTTGGCATGTTGTTTCCCTCCCTATGGAACTTGAACACCACTCCGATGTGCAAGATCTTCGGCCCGGACCTTCTCACACATGAAAATGACCCCCTCAAATAGGATTGATCACTCTCGAAGACAAGCAATAACAATGCCATTCTCCATAGTGCCCAGTGCTCTCCTTTTGTCATGATCTTAAAAGAATGATCCAGTCCCCTAGACCATATACATATCCAATTGAAGCCCGAAGATGTCCTGTGTAGACATTGGTGATTTATTTCCCAATTCATCTTTTTATTTGAAATATGTGGAGCATTATTTTTCATGTTGCCTGTTGGATTAGGTGGGGCAGTGCCCTGGCCTCATGGGGTTTTGCTTTTCAATACAGAAGAATTTGTTGTCCATGCCTTGACATTTTGAATTACATATATATAGTAGTAGGGTACTAGAATCAGAAGATCCCCCTTTGTTGATCTCACTCAGTTCAGACCAGCGTTCTCCATTTTGTTAGTGTTCTCCTGCAGCGTTTTATTGAGTTTCTCCCTGCAATATCTAGTTATACTGCAAATTCAGTGGCTTCAGTGTACCCAAGTTCAGTTTGATAGCAACCAAGGCTCCAAACTTATTTGACAAGACAATTAGCAAAGTTTCAATTATAAACCATTAACAAACTATTTCGAGGCTCATTCTACCGCTCCCCCCCCTCGTTTTTACTAGCAATTTCCTACAAGACTGCTGGGACTTTTCTGGGACATGCACCCTCACTCACCCTTGGACACACTCTCATTCATCATCGCACTCCCTCATATTACACATCAGGCACTAAGGTGGTGCTTCACACTCCCATCCCCCAGTTTGTAGGGTTGGGTTTGTTGACATATTTTACACTAGGCAGTGTCCCAGGGTACCTATCACCGGCTAGGCCAGACAAGTTGAATGGAAACAGACTTTGAAACTAGCTTCACTTAACTTGTTGCCTAGGCATTTGGCACCAGATTAGTATATTAGTGCACAAAGACAGCGCATCCAGCTAGGCCAGACAAGTTGAGTAGGTTGGTCAGCTATGCATTTCATTTTCAAAGTCTGTGTGTCTATTCAACTTGTCTGGTGTAGCTGGCTGCACCTGTCTTTGTGTACCAATATACTGACCTGGTACCAAATGTGGATTTTCAGGCAAAGATAGTGCATGCAGCTTGGACAGACAAGTTGAATAGACACATAGACTTTGAAAATGAAATACATAGCTGACCAACCTACTCAACCTGTCCAGCCTAGCCGGATGCACTGTCTTTGTGCACTAATTAGTGATGTCAATGGCTATAGCCGGTTTTTTTAAACAATCACTATATCTTTTTTTTTTTTTTTTTTTGCGAATAGAAATGTGCTATTAAAATCTAGGTAGCTACAAGCTACATAAACTCCCGAACGGACCTGGCCATCGGACTAACTAGGGACCGAGCCCTAACTACACCTAACAGTTTCTTCTTCATCCTGGTTTACAGTGTGAAACAGTAGATACTCAATCCTCAAATGCAACGAGGGCCCATTCTACCCCCGTCTATAGTCCAAAACCTGCCAGTGCTTAAGTGGCACTGGAAGCGAATCCTATAGCCTCGTGTCGAGAGGCCAAACGGGCTGAGGGTTTTACGAGGCAGGCCCCACAACTGCGACTGCTGACTGGAGGTTTTCGACGGCCCTTGCAAACGCCAATAGGAGGTTATCTAGAGCAACCCTATTCATGCTCAAAAAAAGCAGTTCCCCAAAACGTGCAGACTAGCTGGCTCTTGGTGTGAGGATGACACCGCTAGTTGTATGAACCGCATGCTACTCTTTACTGCTCCAAGCGGACCTAAAAAAAAAAAAAAACGGACTACAGTTCCCCAAAACGTGCGGACTAGCTGGCTCTCGGTGTGAGGATGACACCGCTAGTTGTATGAACCGCATGCTACTCTTTACTGCTCCGAGCGAAATGAAAAGGTGGTATCGTCAACAGATCGATGAGATCAATTAACACGTGTCCTAGCGAGGACTGCAACAGAAGCTGCCTGTCGATAGGCAAATGAGTGGACAGCCTGAGGCGAAGGGCCAGGGATCAGGACAACCAGCCAGAGGGGAGGAAAGGGGCTGGATTCGAAATCAAGAGGGCGGATGAGGAAGGGATGATGGTGGTCAGAGTTCAAGGAGCGCCTGAATCACTATATCTAATTGTAGAAATTGCCTAAAACTCTGAGATCATTTGAGCAGATAGTTCAACCAAAAGGACAATGGATCCTCTGCCAACACTAAGCAATCCACAAAGCTGGCTAGCCTAATGATGATATGCCTACTAATCTGGAACCAGATTAACACACAAGACAGTGCATCCAGCTGGGCCAGACAAGTAGAATGGATACAATGATGCTCATGCACAACCTTTTTTAAAACATTTTAAGGTGCATTGTGGGCAGCCAGTAATTCATCAATTTAGGGCCAAAAACATGTCTGAGGCAAGATACTTAATGTCACCATTAGCAGGTAAAGACTGTGCATCCAGCTAGGCTGGACAGCAAGTGGAGAGAAGAATATTAGTGGCATATCAGCAGGAAAGGACAGTGCATCCAGCTGGGGCACAGACCTACCCACTCAACTTGTCTGGCATAGCTGGATGCATCTGTCTTTGTATACTAATCTGGTGCCAAATGTGGATTTGCAGGCAAAGACAGTGCCTCTGGCTTGGCCAGACAGGTTGAATAGACACACAGACTTTGAAAATGAAATATGCAGCTGACCTACTACTCAACTTGTCCAGCCTAGCCAGATGCACCTGTCTTTGTGCACTAATATACTAATCTGGTGCCAAATGGATCTGACTAGGCCAGACAAGTTGAATGGAAACAGACTTTGAAACTAGCTTCACTTACTTAACTTGTCTGGTGTAGGCATTTGGCACCAGATTAGTATATTAGTGCACAAAGACAGTGCATCCGACTAGGCTGGACAAGTTGAGTAGGTGGGTCAGCTACATATTTCATTTTCAAAGTCTGTGTGTCTATTCAACTTGTCTGGCCTAGCCAGCTGCACCTGTCTTTGTGTACCAATATACTAATCTGGTGCCAAATGTGGATTTGCAGGCAAAGGCAGTGCATCCAGCTAAGCCAGATAAGTTAAATAGACACACAGACTTTGAAAATGAAATACATAGCTGACCGACCTACTCAACTTGTCCAGCCTAGCTGGATGTGCCTGTCTTATTTTCACAGAGCCCTTGTGTCCATTCAACTTGTCTGGCTTAGCCAGATGCACTGTCTTTGTGAACTAATATATTAATCTGGTGCCAAATCCCTAGGCCAGACAAGTTAAGTAAGTGAAGCTAGTTTCAAAGTCTGTTTCCATTCAACTACTTGTCTGGCATAGCCAGATGCACCATCTTAGACAGCTAATGTTGATATATGACTAAATCATTGCATCCACCCTTTGTCCAGCCTAGCTGGATGCACTGTCTTTGCTGGCTAATTGGGCATATGGCACAAGATTAGTAGGCATGCCCCCAGATTAGCAGGTAAATGTTACCATTAGCATGCAAAGACAATGCATCTGGCCAATGGGGTGCAGGAGAGAGACATGGTGGTGGACATATTTGATCCATCCATCTACTATGTCTTGGAATGCATCCAGCTAGGCCAGACAAGTAGACTGGACAGGTTCTGACACTGTCAAATGAATATTCTACCCCCTTGCCTTCAGTCTGAAAGATGGTGCATCTGGCTAGGCTGGATATGAATGTTTGACTATGTGTCATGAGTTGTGTCTCAGGACTAACTGTGTGATGCCAAGTCTTATCCTCAGATATCTGCCCTTGTGGTTCCAATATCAGGTGAACCCCAATTAGCTGGCAAAGACAGTGTATCTGGCTAGGCCACACAAGTAGAGTTGATGCTCATATGTACATGACTTGCTTTTTAACATCTGAAGGTCAGTTGTGGGTGGCAGTCATCTAGCCAGGCTGGGTAAGGTGCTGGTCACATTTAGGTATTGTATTTCAGTCTCAATTATCTGATTTAACCTTGTAAGCTATTGATTACTATTATCTAAATGTGATTTACTTAAGCACACAACATTTTAAATCTAGTTTGAGTAAAGGTGTGCAAGGCATCCATCCAGGCCAGATTGACTGATATGGATCATGTCCAAATACTGGATAGAGTCTGTACCATGTACATTGAGCACTTCAGCACCCATGTCATGACTCTGTATGCATGCTCTGGGTGTGTCCAGGATGACTACACCCTTCAATTGCTCCAACAACATCCAACATCCATGCCATGGCTCTGTAGGCATGATTTGGCTATAATGGTGTGAGGCTGGGTGAGTATGCTGGTCTGAGCACTCACCCCTGCCAGCTAGCCAGAATGCTTAACCCTAAATTAGGAGATAGGCCTTTTTTGCAACCCTGGGACAACCCTAGGAACTCTTATCAACCCCTACTGGCACACCCCCATATTTGTCAATCATGACACTTGGTGACATCACCTTCACAGCCCAGCAGCTTGGCCAATTTACTTGCAACCCTAAGCCATGCCATTGGACTGCTGTCAAGCATGTATTCTGTTACTTAAAGGGGACAAGTAACATGCTACTATGCTATAATGGTAGTAAAGGTAGAGACAACCCTGCTATTTACTGTGACACAGATTGGGCATCTCAGGCCAGCCACAAATCTGTCAGTGGCTACATGATCACCATTGCAGGGGGAGCAATCACGTGGAGTTCCAAACAACAAGGCTCAGTCGCCCTATTGACCACCGAGGCTGAATATGTCACCATTACGCATGTTGCCAAACAAGTACTATGGCTTCAGGCACTACTTACCAAATTAGGCATCTCAATACTGATGCCTACTATTTTTAGCAACAACCAAGCAGCCATTGCGATCGCGCATCACCCAGAATTCCACATGTGCACTAAACACATCAACACACCCTTACAGTTCATATGCAACTACATAAAGAAGGGACACCTTTATGTCCACTATGTCAATACTGCCGAGAACCTAGCCAACATATTCACAAAGGGGCTACCACAACAACCACATGACAAACTGAGACAGGAGATGGGTTTAGAAGCTGATTCAAGGGGGAGTGTTGGGAATGATGAATCACCCGATGGAACACGTATGTTATGAGCACACCTCATATTTTCAACTTTACAGTAATGACATCAATGACACTTACGAAGATACGATCACGAGGAGTCGAAGGATATTTTTCATTTCTTTTTATCTATTTTACTTTGCTCAAACGTCTAAGAACAAGACTACTCGATGGGACTCTAGGAGGATGGCCTACGTGAACTGTGGTCCCTAATAGGAAGGAGGTTAGGTCAGCATCGGCTATGGGAATAGACCGAGTGCCAACTAAGGGAAACGGCCTGATGATGGGCCTACGCCATGAAAGGAATCATGAGCAGCATGGCGCCTGAGGGGCAACATGGGAACGCCGAGGAGTACCGAGTCAACGGTATGGCGTGCATGGGAATTGGCCAACAAGCTTGAACAATAGCAAGGCCGCATGCGGACAACCCAGGAGTTGGGTGTGGGAGGAACTCTCCACGAATGGTTAGATGGGCGCAGAGTTAGCTGCTGCACATTGATCCCCAGTAAGGGACTTTAGCTGCATGCTGCCTGCGCACAGACCAGGGGAGCGGTATATAAGGGCCGTAGTTTACAGTAGGAGACTCTTAAGTCTCTAGATAGTCTATTGTCACTAGACATAGCTACAGAGCAATCAGAATCGTTTCAGACCTAACAAGTCACCACTTGAGTCATTTAGGTTGTGTCTAGGGCAGTCCTGACATAATCTAGAGACTTTACTCTCTACCCCTTTGTACTGTCCAAGCACCGAGCACGCCGCTCATAGTTGCTCCAGACAATCAAAGGCCTAGTTTTTTCTTTGACGGTAGTAACCCAATTATCCCAGGACCATTGACGACGTCAACCGTGACATACTTTAACAGTTGTAATCCGATTATCCCGGAACCGTTGGCGACTCCAATTTCGACAGACCACTGTCAACGGGCACTGTTTAAGTGTCCTCAATACGCCCACAGGGGCCTGGCAACAAACCCAAACTTGGGTGGCTACACACAGTAACAGATGAGAATACTAGTTCGCTGGGGTGAAGCGTAGGCAGGAGACCATAGACGCGCCCTGGGTTTAGTATACTGTTATTGCCGAAGAGCTCAGGAACAAGCGAAACAACTTTATTGGTGCTGCATATCAAGGCTGAACCCAAATTCCTCACACACTCCCTGTACTAGCAACCCTACCTGATTTCGGGTTGATAACTAGGCACAAAGATAGTGAGGTGAATTGCTGGGTGCACCCAATAAAAAGCTTGCGGACCCACAACACTGCAGACATCATCTCTCTTGTTTCCCAAGAGATGTCATCGACAGGCATGGATTAATCGACAGCCAATTGAACAGAACTATTGTCAGTGGAGGGCCTGAAATAGTTTGAAGATTCTTTTACAGGAAAATCCTACACCATCCCTCATCACAATGAATTGCACATTCAAATATATACTACCTCACGCCCAGGTGACACTTTCGAAGATTGGATGCATCTTCGAAGCGGACTGGGTAACCGATAACAATAGGGTCTCATCTAGACCAAAAGAAATAACCAGCGATCTCATTTACCGCCAATACGATAACCATATACGATTATGGTGGATGTTCCTGAAGGAACAAAAACGAGAAAGACGTGCATGTGCACAACAAATTATCCAGCAACGTGAAGCCCAGGAGACGAGGATCCAGGAAGAGGCATGGAACGCCTTACTGGAACAACGGGCAGCAAACCGAGCTGTGTTACGGGCAAAACAAGCCCTAGAAAGAGCAACGAGGGAATACCTTACCCTCACCAATTTACTGAACAACTCGTTCAAAGGGGACGCATCCAGTCCCATCTGGAAAGCCATGATGACATCAGGATACAATCAATGGCTTATGCTTATCATCGATGGAGAAAAAGCTATTCGAACTTCAGGGATAACACCCCACACAATACAATATGAATGCCATACAAAAGAATTGTATGAGCATGAAGGCATGACCATGAGTCATGAAGATTGGAATGCGTGGATGCACGCTATAAATGGAAATATCTTGCCAGGCTTCTGGTGGACAATTCGAATGGGCCCCATTCCCAAACAACTTGCACCTATGGTTCCAGGATTTTGTTACCTCTGTCTCATCAAGCCAGAGTACTGGAACGAATACAAGTGGCCCACATACCCAACCATCAAAGCTATCTGGCAGATGGAGAAACAATTCCGTGAAGAAGGAATTAGAACAAGGTGGACCACCACAGAATGACCTGACGTTGTACATGTAGGCCTGGAAATGGCTGATACCAACGGATGGAACATGGTGGAAAGATTACTCACCAGTGGTCACCGAACGCTCCATGTAGGAGCAGAACAAACAAAAAACCCCGAAGTAGGCGAAATAATAAGTCTAGGGGAAGAAAGCGATATAGGACCACCAGAGCAACCAGCGCGATCAGACGCAGCGGCAGCTCTGGTAGAAATAGACCCTTGTTTACGAAATGGTCGTCCAGGTCTAACAGAACAGCAACAAAACAAGTTGCACCCGAAACATCCAGGATACTGTTACCTATGGTTGGTAAAGCGAGAATACTGGAACGCTTACAAATGGCCAGCATATCCAACAATCAGAGAAATATACGGATGGGATCCGGAACTTATGGATGAAAACCGACCTATATATTGGAGACGAACCAAAGGATGCAATCGCATGTGGCATTGCGTCAGAGTGTCAGGAGAACCAGGAGGATGGCCATGGATGAAAGCCATGATGTGGCAAGGCTACAGATCGCACCGAGTAGGAGTCTTTCGACTCACTACGGATATGATTGTCAGTGCATACCAAGCAATACTTGGATGGAGGGAAAACTGGATGGACACCCAAACCATAGAGCCACTTCCACAAACCGCACCTACCGAAGCATATGCGGCTCGAGACAATGAAATCAATTGTCAGGCAGAGGCAAGACAACAAGCCATTACTAGCGCAGGACAAGCCCTCGTCACCATCATCAATGAGTACCAACGAAGTAGTCATCCTGAACCAGGACCCCTTACAAAGGCAGAAATGCCAGATTACTACCAAGGAGACCCTCGAACAGTAGACGGATGGTTACGCCAGATGGAAACCTATTTTATGCTGGCTAGGGAGATTGACGGCAAAAGAAAAATCTTGATTTGCCTATACCGCATGAAAGGAGGCAAAGGCGACCAAGCCGCGGATTGGAGTGGAGTAAAGCTCAAAGCTTTCCAGGAGGCATTACAAGAGTACCAGGATAAAATCAATAACAATGGTTGGGATTCCAGCCTCGACTGGGCACAATTAAATGCCGGAGAGTCCACTGAAGATGATCGAGCATGGGTACAATGGCTGTTAAACAACCAGTTCCCATTCACGGACTGGACCGATTTCAAAACCCAGATGCATGAGTTCTTTATGTCTACCAAGACCAAAGAAAAGGCGATAGAGGCGCTACTCAAGTTACGACAGGGGACAATGATAGTTGAGGACTACATCATAAAATTCAACTCCCTCACCTCGCTAACAGATTGGAACGATCAAGCACTGATCTCTCAGTTCCAAAATAACCTCAATCCAGCCCTTGGAAGGGACCTTATTCGATATGGGGGATTAGCGGACAATGCTACGCTTCAACAGATACAAGCAAGGGTAACTGCCCTTGCACGAGCATATAGAAAAGCCAATGAAACGTATGGCTTCTCAAAAACACGTCAGGAATACCGAGAGCAGACTCCGAGTACAAACCCTCACCCCCAATATCAATACAAGGCACCAGAACCATTTGCAACCAGTAGTCGAGACCCAAATGCAATGGACGTGGACAGAAAACCACGAAACAAACTATGGTGTTATAACTGTCAAAAGCAAGGACATACTAGGTGGAGGTGTCCACAACTCAGACAAAAGACAGTACCAGAATGTGCCAACTGTGGCAAAAAAGGACACCCAATGGAAAGGTGTTGGGAGAGAAAAAGAATCATGGCCAGAGATAAAGGCAAACAAATTATACGAGCAACCAGCATGATTAAACGCAGCAGCAGCTCAGGGGAAACGACCCCAGAAGGATGTGCCAAAATAGAGGAGGTCTCGGATTTTGGTGAAAGCCAGTAGACAAGCGCTCTGTCTCACTGGCCTCTAGTTCAGTTTCAAAAAACGATGTATTAGTACCAAAAGATTCCACAATAAACATGCATGATTTACTCTACGAATGCAGTGGGAACATACATTGTATAAGAAACTTGAAAACAAGCATGAAACCTGAAAAAAGGATAAAAGCATGGACCACCCTTTGGGTGCTAAGATGCATCTGGCAACAACCCGAGCAGACAGCAATTGAATGTCTAAGACAGTGGGTAGAACCGAAATGAATAAAAGAAGTAAATGGGAAATTGGTCCAACAATTGAACGCACTATCGGAAACTGACGCCCTATGGAACCTAGTACACTTAAGGGAAAAAGTAGTACAGGGAGTCGGGAAACAGGAGTTAGACCTGAAAGGAATGCTCACCACAATGGATACCTGTCAATCAGCCAACATAACAATGTTATTGGATTCTGGGTGTACCGCCTCGTGTATAAGCGAGGAGTTCGTCGAAAAACACAAGATGAACAAAAAGAAGTTATTACATCCAATACCAGTATACAATGCAGATGGAACCCGAAACAGGTCAGGAAGTGTGGAATACTTCGTCCAGTTCAAATTACGAATAGGGTCTCATGAAGAAATTATGGACTGTGCTGTCGCTACACTCAGTAAGACAGACCTATTCTTGGGACACAATTGGTTGGAACACCACAATCCAACCATTAACTGGAAAAAGAAATCGTTGGAGTTCAACCGCTGTCCTGGAACCTGTTGGAAGCCATCTTCAGTACAGGAACCCGAAGATGAAATTGACGTTTCATATTGCTTACATGAGGGAGATCGCCTTCTAGCTGTTCATATCGGAGAGCCCGAGTTACAAGTACAAGCCTTTGCCTCAACTGCAACAAAGATAGCAGCAGAACAGGCAGGAAAGGAAAAGAAGCATACACTTGAGGAGGCAGTTCCTCATCATTACTTAAAACATCGGAAGGTGTTTGAAAAGGAAACCTTCGATGAGTTACCACCACGACAACGATGGGACCATGCAATTGAGTTAATTCCTGGGTCCACTCCGGTGGATTGCAAAATCTACCCTCTTAATCGTGATGAACAACAACAGTTGGATGAGTTCCTGAAGGAAAACTTGGATTCCAGACAAATCCAACCAAGCAAATCACCAATGGCATCACCTTTCTTTTTCGTCAAAAAGAAAGATGGAAAACTCAGGCCTGTACAGGATTACAGGAAGTTAAACGAGATGACAGTTAAAAACCAATACCCTTTGCCTCTCATAGGAGAACTCGTGGATCAGCTATCACAAGCCAAAGTCTTTTCCAAAATGGATATACGATGGGGATACAACAACATCCAGATCAAGGAGGGCGATGAATGGAAAGCTGCCTTCCGAACCAATAGGGGGCTGTTCGAACCACTCGTCATGTTCTTTGGCCTCACAAATTCACCCGCTACCTTCCAGACTATGATGAACGACATATTCTGAGTCAAAATAGCGGAAGGATGGGTGGTTATTTACATGGATGACATCTTGGTGTTCTCCAGGAATCAGGAAGAACATATGAAACATGTAAACCGCATCCTAGAAAAACTGGAACAGCATAAGTTATCTCTGAAACCAGAAAAATGTTTCTTTGATAAACATGAAATCGACTTCTTGGGAGTTATCATTGGAAAGGACACTGTTTGCATGGATCCTGCAAAAGTTAAAGCAGTATCCGAGTGGCCGAAACCAAAGTGCAAAAAGGAAGTCCAGCAGTTTCTGGGCTTCATTAACTTTTACTGGCGATTTGTAAAAGACTTCACGAAATTGGCAAAGCCGTTGACACAGCTCACAGGAAAGGAAGAATGGCTGTGGACACAGCTGCAGGACGAAGCCTTTGATAGGCTTAAGAAAACCATAATGGAAGAGGTGGTCCTTCAAATTCCAAACGAAGAAGGACAATTCCGAGTGGAGGTGGACGCCTCAGATTTTGCCATGGAGGAATACTGTCACAACAACGAGAGGACGGTCTATGGAAGCTGGTGGCCTTTATTTCAAAATCACTCAATGATGCTGAACGAAATTATGAGATATATGACAAGGAAATGCTTGCGGTAATGCATGCCTTTTACAAGTGGGCACATTACCTTAAAGGAGCAAAACAAACCATCAAGGTTCTGACAGATCATCAGAACTTAACGTATTTCCGAAAAGCACAGAACCTTAATAGGCGTCAGGCGAGATGGGTAACCGACCTACAGGACTACAATTTCATAATAAAACACCGAAGTGGAAAGTCGAATACTAAAGCAGACCTATTGTCCCGACGAGCAGGACACGATAAAGGAGAAAATGACAACGAAGGCGTCATCCTACTTAAAGAACATCTTTTCATCAGAGTATTTGACGATGATCGAGCAATAGATGCTATCATCAAGGACATAAAAGAAGTTCCGCGACGACAATGGGAAACACAAGTAGTTAAAGGACTAGAAATCACGGGCAGGGAATATAAGCTCGAAAAGGGATTGGTAACATGGCAAGGACAAGTATATGTCCCAGCAGTAACTGCACTTCGAGAAGATATCATCACAATCCATCACTCATGGGGACATTCAGGAGTTGCTAAAACTCTGGAATCGCTTACCAGAAACTTCTGGTGGCCCAACATGCGCAAAGATATCGAATGTTACATTCCTGGTTGCGAGACATGCCAGAAAGCGAAGCCAGACAGAACTGCCTGAGCAGCCCCTCTTCAACCAAATGAGGTCCCAACTGAACCTTGGGAAATTATCTCAGTCAACTTTGTTGGACCACTCCCCGAATCCAAGGGAAACAACATGGTTTTGGTTATTGTAGATAGGTTTACCAAGAAAACCTACTTTATACCCACTACATCTGAAATTACTTTGCAAGGAACAGCAGTGCTGTTCAGAGACAACGTATTTAGAGAGCATGGGCTCCCCAGGAAAGTGATCAGTGATCGAGGACCTCAATTCGCCTCAAAATTCATGAATGACTTATACGGGATGCTAGGGATCAAAGCCAACAGATCCACGGCCTATCACCCTCAAACGGATGGGCAGATGGAAAGGGTCAATCAAGAGCTAAAGGAGTTTTTGACTATCTTTGTTAACAATCGACAGGACAACTGGTCTGATTGGTTATCAGTGGCTCAATTTTGCCACAACGATAGGGTTCACTCGGCAACTGGTTTCACCCCCTTCTATATGAATTACAGACGGCACCCAAACAAGGGACTTGACCCTACCTACGCACCAAAGGCAGTAGCGGTTGAGCAATTAGCAAAAGAATTGGAGGACGCCTGAGGGGCGACATGGGAATGCCAAGGAGTACCGAGTCAACGGTACGGCATGCATGGGAATTGGCCGACAAGCTTGAACAATAGCAAGGCTGCATGCAGACAACCCAGGAGTTGGGTGTGGGAGGAACTCTCCACAAATGGTTAGATGGGCGCAGAGTTAGCTGCTGCGCATTGATCCCCAGTAAGGGACTTTAGCTGCGCGCTGCCTGCACACAGACCAGGGGAGCGGTATATAAGGGCCATAGTTTACAGTAGGAGACTCTTAAGTCTCTAGATAGTCTATTGTCACTAGACATAGCTACAGAGCAATCAGAATCATTTCAGACCTAACAAGTCACCACTTGAGTCGTTTAGGTTGTGTCTAGGGCAGTCCTGACAACATAGCAGAATGGGAAGGAAGGAGAAGGGGAGTTTGGGCTGTAGGAGATGGGATAGGAATGGAGATTAGGGAGGAGTTGAGGTCGTGACAAGGAAACGGCACAGGACACCAAGCTCAAACTTACAATGCTTGCTGGTACAAGCATCACCATGTTGTTAAGCATTAGATATATATTGCGTATGTACTATACGAATAAGCATTCCTTTCCTCCTCTTCCTCTCGTGCCCTCCTATATTCTCAACAGTTAGCTATGACTTTGGTAAAAAGTTTACCAAGGGTATTGAGGAGCACTATGGGGCGGTAAGCCTTCGGGACGGTATAATCGGTTTTAGGGAAATTGCTTTTTTCCATTCCTCCAGCGGTGAGAAGCTATTTACCTCCCTTCTACTATGCACAAAGAACCGTATTATACACCCCGTAGACGCCTACCTACATATACTGGTTATAGTAAGTACAAGTGAAAGAATGAGTTAAATAATACTTGAACCTTGAGTGCTGTTTTGAAAAGAGACAGCAGCTCACAGCTATAAGTGTAAGCATTTTAAGTCGATATCAGCAGACTCCTTTTCTAGTCTCCTCGTTGCCATCCGCATCTAAGTCTACGAGAAGGGGTCATTACAACTCTCTAGAAGCTATGAGTAAACGTACTAAGGCTCGGTCGAGCTGCTGTACCCAAAAGCACTTTCACTTCAGCCATCGAGTTTAAATTAGGCTGCGCTCGCAAGACGGCAGCCTCTTCTGGAGTGAACAAGTGTTCAGCAACAACGCGGGCGAAACCAGTGGTGTTGAAGAGTGTAAAGAGTCCAAGAGACTCGGGCAGCCATCCAATCTCTCCAGCGTCGAGGATGACTGGTCGTCCAGCGGTATCGACGCCAAAGTTGCTGCGGTCCATGTCGGACTGGGTGAGGACCAGCGGCTCATCGGCAATGCTGATGTCTGGTATATTTTTGGACCGCAGCCGCCGGACTATCTCAACAGCCTGGGGGGAAGAAAAAGTCAGCATGAGCAGAGGGGGCATGATGCAGATGGACCTTGTTGAAGTAGCGCTCCAGAGCCTTGACGCTGCGATAGTTCTGAGGCGCCTCTGAATCCTTGAAGATCACATGGTGGGCAGGACCCCTGCCCTTGGGCCCGAGGACGAGGTCATCAGGAGCTTGCACATCGCGCATCCAGCGAACCGCCTGCGCAGCCCTCTCGGCGAGGACTTCAGGCGAGACCTGGTCAAGCTGAATGAACTCCATCACAACGTATGCCATTCCTCCTTGCTGGTAGAAGTAGTGAAGAACCTGGGGCACATGGGGCGCGCTCGAATCCTTGGTGGCGAGGTCGGCCAAGTATTTCAGCGTCATGACCTCGGGATCGAAGGTCGCATGCGGGCCGAATTTGATAAAGTACCCTTGGAATGGGAATGCACGGCTGTAATCGGGTTTGTGCCCGCTGTCTCGCTCGTGTTTGGTGCAGTTGCTTATGATGTTCGCCTGCAGGTCGGCAAAGTCTATGGACGAGGACATGGGTTGGAAATGATCTAGGATGAAGCAATTACAGCTGTAAAAAGGTTGACACTTTTGCAATCACGCGTCACTGCACGGTCAGCCAAACTCCACTTAAGAAATTCCGGTTTTCCTGATGAATCGATGACTCCCCGCCCGCCAGCGTGCTCGACGCAGACATCCGTGGCTCCACCCACCTCCTTGTCCCCCGGTCTGAACCCATTCTGCAGGACACATCACATAGCTGAACAGCATGCCCGTCACCGTCGGCGAAGAGCCCAATTCCCATGGACCCATCCCCAAGACCCGCATTCGCTCCCTCAAACTCCCAAATCACCCCTTCCACCTGCCATCGGCTTTGCGGATGGTACTGTCCTGCTGTACAGACTCGAACGCCCTGATCAATCCCCTGCATCCTCTTCCTCGCCCACCGCTCTGCCCAAGTCTGTACGGTGCATGGGTTGGGAACAGGAGGTGCTGCCGGTAGCGGGCCCGTTACTGGCCTTGGCTTCAAACAGCCCCCGGACGATTCTCCCAATGCTCTCCTCTTCATCGTCACCACTGGTGCTCCTGCGTCGATCGTCGACGAGATTGGCACAGGATTAGGGTGTGCAAGGATGAATTGGAAAGCGAGAGACATGGTCGTCGCGAGGCCCGAAGCCATTTATCTTTGCGGTACAGAGGGAAGATGAGCATGTTATGCCTACGACGGTACGTATGTGTCTTGCTCCCCTGTTTTATGACACAGCACCTCACGGTACGCAGGCCACAAATCTTCAATACATACTCACCGCCACTACATCGTCATCTTCTCTCCTTCATTCACACCCACAGCGAACTCTGCCTCTGCCATAGTCCGGCACTATAGTACGTCACCTCCAATACAGCAGACCAACCCAAGGATGTCACCAAGGTCGTCATTTTCAACCTAAAAAATAAATACGTCGCATAAACAGGCACGTTCCCACACGGTGTCTGGGACGTTGTCTCGCAATGGGGCTGAGTTTACGTCCTGACGAACGACGGGCAGTTCTTTAAAAAAGCCGATGCAAGAGACACTGGATGTTCTCTACCGCAAGTCACTCTACTTAGAAACGGCAATCAGGGTGTGCGGGCTGGCTACTTTGATCATGCCTCCTACCTTGCCAAGAAGTATAATCGCCACGAGGACTATTTGAGCATCCAGATTGAGGATGGACGGAATTACGGGGAGGCGTTGACGTATTTGAGGATCTTGGGATCCGACGTGGTGCGTGCGAGTGTTTTGGGGGGCCAGTCTAGAGAGCTGACAGGCGGAACAGGCAGAAAGCAATTTAGCTCGCTACGGCCGCCACTGCTCAATAATCTGCCGGCAGAGACGACAGAGCTGTTGATCGACCTGTGCACGATGACGGGGACTTGTTTCGATTCTCCCACCTCGGCCGCGGCAGGGGCGGGAGCGACAGGTGGGGTTCCTGGAGATAACAGCTACAAGATTCCTGAGATGGCGTCACACCTTTCGTATTTGGGCCTGTCCTCTGGCCGTGGCTCTGGAACGGACACTCTACAGACAACAGCATCCGATCCGCCATCGCCTTCGACTACTAGAACGGCACGACAGTCATTGCAAGTCCTGCACGAGCTCGTCAATCAGAATTGGTCTACGATCCCAGCACCGTTTCAGTCTCGGCCTGGGACGCCATATCGACCGTTGGTCCTGTCTCTCGCAGCGGGAAACTGCCAGCACCTGTTGTTTCTCATGCTCGGGCGGCGACGATGGGACACTAGCCTCAACAACCCTTGTCGCAGCAGCAGCCACAACTACCGCCGCCGCCACCGCCAACACCAGCACCAGGACCGAGAAAATTCATATCCCCACGTCTCCACTTTGCTTATTTCGTTGACCACATGGAATAGTTCTCGAGACAGTCGCTGCTCGGCGGTGGGGCCAGACCGTCGACGAGGAAGGCGTCAAGGTCGTTCCCTCTGGTGAGCAGGGAGAGATGTTAGAGGCGGATCTGCAGAGTCAGATCGATAAGCAGGTTGAAAAGTCGGATCAGGCCGCGGTGTGGAATTCGCTGTTGGAGTTGTACCTCACGCTCCCTGCGGCAGGGCTCCGGATCCAAGCCATCAACATCCTCAAGAGCGACGTTGATCCCGTAGGACCCCACGCATGCGCTCGTTCTCTGTTCGGGGCGCTGCTACACCGAGGGGATGATTCTCCTCTGGGAGCGGCTGGGGATTTCGCCATGCCTCAGCTGCGCCGCCCGACTTCTTTGGTTACTGAAATTGAATGTTGAACCTTCTATGTATTCCATCTATCCTTGGATGCATTTTGAAATCTTTCAGTAAGTTCAATCACGATACTGCCAGACAGTGCCAGTGGTCACTGAAGTTAAAACGTTCACGAAGAGATCTTAGTGAAAGAAAAATGACTCCAGCCATGCCAGTGAACCACTTTTCTCATTGAAATAAATGACAACGGCATAAGTACAACAAATTGCAGTAATGACTCTGACGATTGTCTAACGCAGGCCTTCATAAAGTCACTCGTTGGTGGTTTATCTATGTGTGGAAAGCACGGCTTTTCTTCAAAGGATAATCGATAACCGGTTGTCCAGCGATAGTATCATATTAGGCAGAACTTCAGAAGAGGCCTGACAGGATGCTTCATCAAATTTAAGACAGCATAAAAGGCACGGACGATCGGTAAAATTTTACAACTAAGTAAAAGTTTGGAGAGGCGTGGATGGGCGGTAAGATGAAAGACACAACTGTACATTGGGCCACTGATTTTATGTGCATGGAACTGGCATCCGTTCCGGGTATCAAAACAAAGGCAGATGTAATATACACAATTTTAGTTTAATTAATGTATGTCCTAAGGTAATTATGTAGGTATGCGCCGAATGTTCGACCTGCCTGTATGTGTATGGAATGAAAGAAGATGATTACAAGTGGAGTAATATTCGACAATTAATGCAAAGACAAATTTGTACGACCGGAAGGATTTAACTCTTGGGTAATGAAATGACTGCATTTGCGGTGCTCTTGCGCGGTGCCTGCGCTTGCGTTTGACGCTTGACTTGTGCCTCCATTTTGATACGTTGCTTCCGAACGTCATCGTCCTTTAGTTTTTGGTCCAATGCCAGAGCTATAAAAGCATCAGGGCTAAATGGTAGGAGCTTGAGCGGTGGATGACGAATGACATCAAGCAAAACCGTGTCATTAGGTGATTGAAGTATCTGTACACGACAACAATTGATGACCGCAAGACCGACGCGGATAAGGAATGGGATACCTGTGATTTGTCAGATTTTATCTACTCATCGAAGTCATCGACTGAGAACCAACCTTCATACATGAAAATATCCCAAACACGATTGACGTAATCAGTGGGAAGAGTATCGACAAAAACCGACATAAACCTGTTATACGAATTAGTAGATATCGCCAGGGTTAAAATCTGACAAACCAATCATCACAAATTCCTTCAGGTGGGATGTTTAAATCCACCAGTATCCGTTTCGCTACGGGTGGGTCGTTGGCCTCGAGCGCCCAACTAAATAAGGTCGCGTCCACCTCGAGTTGAATACTGCTATTTGAAAAGTAGGGCCGAAGGTACGAATCCATCAGAGAAATGAAGATCCAGAACACTTCCTCCTCTGGTCCCTGAAGCAGAAGTTGACCAACAATCATTGTTAAACCTGAGGCGGAATTAGCTGCGTTACTTTCTATGGCCGTTGATCATACCAACGGAATATTGGATATCCGGGACCATATTCAAATACGCTTGCAATACGGTCAATACTGGACTTTCCCGTCCTTGCAATTGCGGATGATCCTTAAAACAACGCTGCACATCCACTTCAATACGATCAGATACCGTCACACGCCCTCGTGAAGAAAGCTGCGCATACACCCCCGCCACGATCCTTGCCCTCCCGTTGGTCACATGAGACCACACGAGGTACCTAACCGACGCTGGAACCCCCCCCAACAAGAGCTTCCTGACCTTCTTCGTCTTCCTCGAATGTGCAGGCAACACGGTTGACATGACGGATACCCACCGTAGCTCACGCTGCCGATGCGCGTCAATAGATTGCTCGACCTCCGGACTGGGCTTTAAGGATGATGATTCCTGCGTAGGAGACTGCCATGGTGGAGCGTCAGAAGCCGAACGGGAAGAAAAAGTCGACAACGCTGGGCTCCCTGGCGGTATTAGACCCGAAGGAGGTTCAAGCGAGCCGTCCCGCCCCACATCATCGCCATCGCGATTCGAGAAGAAAGAAATGCTGGGCGTCACAAGCTCGAAATCAGTATCCTTGACTTGGACCGTGTCAACCTCGTGCGTTTGCGAACCTGATGCCAAGCTCGACGTCTCGTCCTGTTTGCACCTGGTTTTTATGAAACTCGGAAGGGAGAGCTTAGCCCTTAATGAATTTTGACGTCCTGTAGTCGATGCCGCGCTTGTAAGGAACGATTTGGAGTCGCTATTGATGGACACGGAATCGGTGTCAGTGGATGGTCGAACACTCTGCTTCTCAGATGTGCCATCGATAGGCGATATGGGTCCAGAAGACCCTCGATTCGGCGGCGCTGATGAATGCTTCAGAAAATCTCAACATTTTCACAAGAACAAACATTTACGGGTTCCTGTTCGAGATCGTGGACTTGTTGAATCATTGAGAGCCAACTTGGTCACGAGCGTTTGAAGATTAGGGGCAGCTGATGACAACGGAGAATCGTTGGGTTTTATCACGGGTGATTTTGGCGACGCAACATGATCCATGTCATTCTCCAATATCGCAGCAGTATTTTTGGGCAACGAAAGCGGTGAAGGACGAAGGGGCGATGATTTGACGATAGGCTTTGCAAAAGGTGACGGCGGCAGGGTTGGTGCGTATGAGGTTGAATATGAGGGCGTAGATGTCGTTAGTTTAGCCGACAAGGAACGCTTCATGTCCGACGTGCTGAAAATCTCAGAAGAATCCCTGACATCCCGTCAACTTAGAGGTAATTTTGAATAAGTAAAGCTTATACTAACCGCTTCTCCCCAGAGTGTGGGAGGTCGGCAGCCGACGAATCGAACCCTGAAAAACTCCGCGACCGAGGCCGAATTCCTGGCGTTTTGGGGGAAAAGTTGGGCCGTGGTATGATAGACGAAAGTTGCACTGCAGCATGTTCATTGTGCGCTTGAGTTTGGCATTGTTCCGGAGGCCGTGTTATCTCGTTCGGCTCTGGAATAAGAACCGTCGCTGGCCTTCGGTCAATCAATGAATCAGTACGTTGCGGGGACATAGATGGATGTAGAGTGGATCCCGTAAATGCTGGAGGCGGACGTGGCTCAAGACTGAAAGAAATTGGAACTGGTCCAATTGACGTGGAAAGGGCTATCTCGGTCCAGCCGTAGATTGTAGGACCTTGATATGGATGGCCTATAATCGTTGGTGGCCGCGGTCTAGATAGAGCCATGTGTATAATACCAACAGAATTGATCCGAGGGGGTCCAGGCTGCCCAGTCAACGCTCTGCTCTCCGTAGATTGAGTATACATCGGGCCGGGACTCAGTACGCCCGGGGGTTTCGGTGCGTTTGGATGAGGTAAGAAGAGACTCTGCCTTTGGTTAGTACCTGGAATTACTTCACCCCGAAGATCCGCCAGAGAGAGACGAGGATAATTCGATGAATCTGCTGGGGTTGATGGACGGGGTGGGAAAATTGCCGGAGCAGCCAAGGGGGGAGCACATGGTGGATGGACCAAGGATAAGTCAGTCTCTGATGGTTTTGAGTCATCAAGTTTGGGGACTGAGTCATCTGTGGCGCTTGAATCCCCATTCTCGCCCTCTGACTTGTCGAAAGTTGGCTCAGGAGAGGACGAAGGCGACTCGTGGAACGTGGGTGATATAACATGAGATGGTAGCTCTTCGTTATCTTCAACCACGATTTGTGCCGCGTGACCATCTGAGATTTGAGACGCTCGAGACCCAGCTCGCTCACTCCCATCAGCTAGTTGATGCGAGAGTTGACTGGTATGTGCGAAAGACGACGTTGTGTAAAACGACGCGGCAGATTCATGTTTTGATAAGACTGGGGAACCCCAGTTAGTATGGAGAAGTGGTGAACGTATATCAGGGGCCAGTTGCTCTTCAGACGACTGAATTTGGAGTGTGAGTGGTATTAGTGGTCTATTTGGCCATCTAAATTTGTGAAAGTTTAGCGACGACAAGCGAGGTGGCGGTCGGACCTCAGCCTCCGTATAACGTTCAGATTCCACGCTCGGTCGTAACTCCAAACTTGGCCCTGAATCAACACTTGGCCTCAAATCAACACTCGGTCTTGCTTCCACATTCGGCGGTGGCTCAGGAATAGGTGGCGGTGGCTCATTACTGGGAGCGATTCCACCAATGGCACTAACAGTCGAGAATCTTGCAATCTTGCCAGCCATGGAATACCGTGAGTATCTGTAGTCATCATAAATTGCATTTTCCCACGAACTTGATGACGTTGCAGAAGGTGCCAGTGATGCTCGGCGAGCTTCCGTATCATATGCTGGACCTGGAGGCTCTTGGGACGAGCTGCGAACAGAAGGAGAAGGTGAACGGTTGGGTATTTTTGAGTCTCGGGGTATCATTGATTCAGCAGAGCGCGGATTGTGTACTTCATCTTGGATATTCGCCTGATTTAAGCGTGGAACATGCATTTCATTGGCGTTCCCATGCGTAATGAGTGCCCCCTGGGATAATCTTGTGCTGTCATGACTGCTTTGGGAGCAATTATCGTCATCATCATCGTCATCATTGACGAGTGCTTGGAGCATTGTTAAGCCAATGCCAACTCCGCCGTCAGAGTAAGCGACGGAGATGCGGGTTGATGGGTCTTCGTAACTGCTGTATGATGGCTCTGCTATCGTGTCGGGTTGCTCGTCTCGAAGAGGAACTTCGGGCTTAGGCGGCGTTCCTGGATGAGAAGTAGATTTATCTGTGACGCACAGAGATGGAGAAAGGGGAGAAGGCGGAACTTGAGAAGGCTTCTTAGGAACTCTAAGAGGCGCAGTGACCTGAGGAGATGCAGGAGCATTTTCAACGCGGGAAATAGCGGATGCAATCGAATGCATACGTTCCACCGGGGAGCTATCGACGCTGGTGTTTCGAGAAGTCGGCATTGACGATTGTATGGAATGACTAGGCGAAATCGTCGAGTCGATAGAGCACGAAGAAGTAGAATAACTCGTGGGCTTCTCGCCATCTTTAGAAGCTCGGATTGGGGACTGAGCCGCCGATGATTGTCTAGGTGAAGGGGACTTGGCTCCTGTGGTGGTGGATGTTGATGACCGCTTTGTCATCACTGGCCTCTTCAATTTTCCATGAAAACGAACGTCTGAACCGGAGAACCGGCCAACGACACCTTCACAGTAGCCCTATTCAGTTCCTAGTTAGCATGAATAGCGCCAAAAACAAGGGGCACAAGATACCAGGTATCTCCCCTCCTGCTCATTCAACTGCATCAGCACAACAACTTCGTCCTCCTGGGCGCGTCGACTCAGTGAAAAAGCCAACTCCAGAATGCAAATCATACATCACCTTGAGAAACATCAGATCCCCTTCGTTCTCGGCGACACAATCAGACAGAGCCGTACACCTCCCTATACCGCCCTTGGCGGCGAAGCGTGTCCAGCGCGCGAGCTCGGCAGAGTCCATAAGCTACCGGAGACAAGACGCCAGCGGGATTAACATTCGATCAACGCCGATGCCAAACAACACTAAACTCCCCACGTAAAGTCACTACACCGTGACTCACGCGTCATGTGTTTTTTTTTTTTTTTTTTTTTTGAATGGAAATGAGTTAGTCATAGCGACCTAAGTACCACATAGACCCCAGTTGAAGGGGAGGACTGACTAATTGTAGCTAGTGAGTTCTAGACGAGCGAAGCCGAAGGTCTTATCAGAACTTATTTACATACAATGGCAGGATCTAGACCTGTGCTCATGTTACAGACAACCAGTGGGGGCCTTTAAGAGGCCTCTGTGGGATTGGGCAGCCGACAGGTAAGGCATGCATTGGCACACTGGCAAGACCTAACAAGTCGATGTGCTTTGACGCATTCTAGGCACTGGGCTTCAAGGGCGGCCAGCAGCTTTGGTGTGTATTAAACAATTGTGAGATGTGCGAGAGTGTGAGTGGTAGAGCGAGCGTGAGATAAAAGAATAGCTTAGTATCACACCAGTAAAGGGGGCTAACATTGCCCTTGAGATGATATTATTCCCCCTCATCTATGCGAGCTAATATAGTGTCGCAACAGTCTGAGACTGTCTTAGTGTAATGTCACATACGTGACCGGCATGGTCTCTCTCTCTGAATGGATATATTTGGTCGAGCCAACCTGAGTATATCGTACCCTGTACAAACGGGAAGGATAGGGTAAACATGACTACCCTGTACGAGAAAAAGGTGAAGCCAGCAGGTAGCCGGAGTACTTATATGTAAAATGGCAGGATCTATCCCTGCACTTTGCTGTGCCAAATTGGACAAAAAGTGCATGATCATGCATGAGTGGACTTCAATAAACAGTTTGCAATCATGCGTGATCATGCATGATACTCCACATGCATGATATTTGCCTGTGTCCTGATCATGCATGAATCAATTGTTCACAAACTCACTGCAACACCTGTCACTTATATTATCACTGCAAATGCCTGTCACTTATATGATAAATAAAAAGTACATGTCATCTTGGAATAGCTTGATGTAAATAAACAAAGGCACATGTAGTGCTGTAGGAGAGTAGATACAGGTTATTGTCACTGGAACAAAGCAGAGTGGCTAGTTGCAAGTAGTTAGTTGCCCAGCCCCTACTTTGGATCACTTTTGACCAGCTGGCAAGCCTCAATGCTGCACACTGGTGCTCCAGAACTACCTCGTCGAGCCACAGGGAATGTGCCATCTTCATTTTGCTGGCATGTTTTGAACTCTTCACCGGCTCTATCTCCACAGAAGACAATGACCATTTGCCCCTTTGAAGTTGGGATAGCAGGGAAGAGGAACCGGGCAGGTATTGTATATGTCCTCTGCTGATGGTGAACACAGACAGCTGCAGGACTCTCACCTGACAGAATCAGTACTTGTTTGCCCTCTAATTTTCCTTTCCCAAACCCTACACCTTCCATGAAATCAGGTTTGCTATTCCTAACGACGGCCCAAACACACTTATTGATCAGCCCATACTTGAACATCCATGTTACAGGGAGAGCTAATATCAGAGTTAATTGGTTGCACTGTACGAATGGTAATGTGTCGACATACTCAAATCACCATAAGTAATCATCTCTTTGAGAACTTCTGTCCCTGAAGGTGAAAGGCTGGACGGATCTGTTGCATTGTCAACTGAGATAGAACGCGTCGCATCGTCAACTGAGCCAGGATGCGTTGCATTGTCAGGTTGACCATTTGCAGGTGCTGGCTCTGGTTGCTGAGTGAATGGATTGATTTCTGACAGACTAGGCAGAGGCGTCAGGAAACATCATTTAATATATTCATTGCATCCCTGCATAGCCCATCGACATACAACTGGATCTGCACTTGGCCAACTGTTATCATTATTATCAGTGGAATGCCTATGACATGCATGGAGCTGTGGCTTTATGTGTGATTAAGGATCTTCAACTCGCTGCACTTCCAATCAACTAAAGTCTGTTCACACATGATCATGCATTGTTGTTTCTGGCTGTTTAATGAGCAAAAATGAGTGATCACACATGATCACTCAGAGTGTTTGGATGCAAAATGAGTCGTGCATGATCATGCATGATCATGCATGAGTGTGAGTGGATCATGCGTGATCATGCGTGAACACACCTATTTTAATGGTTTTTGTCCAATTCAATGAAACATACACACCAGATTTCTGCTTCAGCAAGATGAGTGTGGTATGACAAGAATAATCATTGATGTGTGTCATAAAATAGTGTTCCCCATTAAGGGTGTAAAAACATGCTGGTCCCCATAGGTCTGTATGGGTGAGTTCTCCAGGATACATGGTTGATTTTTCAACATGAGTCACAAATGGGGCATGTTTTTGCTTTGTGCAAATGCATGTCTCACATTCCAATTTCTCTGAGTTTGGATTGACATTGAATCCATCAATGAGTTTCTTCTCATATAGGGTCTCTAACCCTGATATAGCTATATGTCCAAAGCATTTATGCCAGTTGGTCCAGGAAGGATATGATTCCTTTGATACCAGAGTCTGATCCTTCCCTGTCATCACATTGAGATAGTATAATGCATTTTTCATGTTTGCCATAGCTATGAGTAAACCTGTATGTGAAAAGGAGAGAGCTCTGTCTCTCTCAGCTACAAAATTTCTGCCTTTATTTGCGAAACAGCCAACTGATAGAAGGTTGTTGGTGGTTGTAGGGATGTGTAGAATGTCATGTAATGTAATCTTGTATGTTTCTCCATTGATTTTGGAATATAGTATGACTGTTCTGTGACTGATGGCTTTGACATGTGTGCTGCCTACTCCTCATACTGTGATATTTTTCAACTGATAAATAGAGAAGATATCTCTATCTCTTGCAATGTGTGACATAGTTGCACAATCAGCCAACCAGGAGTAATGGTCAAATTCAGTAGTTGTATTCATGGAGATCATATTTACACTCTGTCCCTGTATTGTATTCACAACATCCACAACTTCTTTGTCCTCATGATGTTTTCTCCTGCATGAATGAGAGTGACCACTCTGGAAGTGTTGAATAAATAATGATCTGGAGCATTGAGTATCGAACTCATAGCTTCATATATTATATCATTATTTATGAATGCTCACTAAATCACAAATATAATGTGATATTTGTACACTGTTGACACTTTTATAGTGTTTGACAGATATTATAGAGTTTCATCCCAGGAACAGTATGAAACGACAGCATGTGAGACACAATGCATGAAACATGCTTCACATGTCAAGTATTGACAGATTGCTGTAAAATGCGTAGCAATATGACACCATGCGCAGCAGGTATGGTGCAATGTGCAGCAGGAAGCTGTGCATTACTAGAAATAGGTATATTAGATGTAGTTACATGTGATTCCTGTAACTGTATATAAGCAGCGCACTTTGCACTGCTGAAATACATCTCCTGATCTACTGCATAGTTGAGCCCTAGCTCCTAAGCATTCTAAACAGTACTCAGTAAGTTCCCTTGCTTACTGAGCCTTGCTCTGCGCTGCCATTGCTCATTTCAACAGGAAGAGTGGCAGTGATGGCAACACCATAAGTGGTGGTGAAACCGAGAGTAGCTGGAACTGTTGCTACTTGGTGAACTTGAGCTGGAGCTTGGTGTTGAATGTTTGTGCATTCGGCCTCATTCGTGGTGTTGAGCAGATGAGCACTCTTGCCTGTATGTAGGCTGAGACATCATTGTCTCATTTTGTCAGTCCTCATCCTGGTCCGAGTTTTCATTCTGCTCATAATTTGGCTCTTCAGTTGTATTCTCATTGTTAGTCTCAACAGGTGCACTAAGTCATGACTTAGTGTTGTCTCCTGATGTCAACTAGATAGGTCAAGTTGCCTAGCAGAAGATACTGGCTGTGATGCCGAGGTATCAGTAGGGCTCCATAACCTATTAAATAATGGTGAGATGTGCGAGAGTGATGTGATGGAGCTAGCGTGAGATGGAAAGAATAGCTTAGTATCACACCAGTAAAGGGGGCTAACATTGCCCTCGAGATGATATTATTCCCCTTCATCTATGCAAGCTATATAGTATCGCGACAGTCTGAGACTGTCTTAGTGTAATGTCACATATGTGACTGGCATGGTCTATGCTTTTTTTCTTTTTTTTTTAAATGGAAATGTATTGGTCGTGTCAACCTATGTACCACATATTCCCCAGTCATGAGGGGGGGACAAAACAATTGTAACTACATTGTTCGAGGTGCCAAAACCGAGCGGTCTTGCTCGGAAAGATTATATACACTACCAGGCAGGATCTAGACCCATGCTCCGAACCAGACAACTAGCAAGAGGGCTTCAAGAGGCCTCTACGGGATTGGGTGGCCGACGGGTAAGGCATGCATTGGCACACTGACGAGACCTAACAAGTCTATGGGATTTGACACGTTCGAGGCACTGGGCTTCAAGGGCAGCCAGCAGTTTTGGAGTAAAGTGTGCCCCATAGAATGGGCAGAGACGGGAGATGGCGGAGTGCAGGCCATTGCAGTCTAGGCACTTCAAAGCGAGCGGGGATTCGCTCTCGGCAGCGGCTGCGCTGTGGGCCGACGAGGGGTGATTGCTGGCGCAGTAGGCGCACCATGGAAGTCTGGAGACACACCGGTGAGAGGTGTGTCCCCATTGAAGGCAGACCCCACATTGGGGGGTAGGTTTTTCCGTTGTCCATGGTTGCACGCGACGGGGTGTTCCAATGAAGGAGACGTCGGTCTGAAGGAGACAGCGGGCTCTGGAGCCTGCGCGGTCGTCGTATATTTCACACTTGATGGTGCCTGAGAGGGGGACGACATGTCCCACTTGCTTGGGGAAAACGAAGGCTGGTGGCTTGAAGAAAACTACATCGGACCACTTCAGGTGGGCCGTGATGCAGGCTTGGACATCTGTGTTAGTGAATCCTGTTCCATCTGGGCGGGAGGTGGGAACATGGAGGAATTTGATGGCAGATGTTGTGGGGCGACCCAGGCAGGTAACTTCACTGGATGTAGCGGTTCGCACAGTGACTGTGATCCTGTCGACATCAGACAAGGAGGGGGGTTTCTGGAGGATGGCTTCAAAATCCCTGCATAAAGTCCAGGAGGTGGAAACCACATGATTGGTTTCCAGGGAGGTAGCAGCCAAGATGGATGGAGCTGGTGGTCTTGGGGTTGCGCCGTCCCCCGAGGGACATAAAACTACCTTATTGGTTTTCATGCCCTGAATAAGGCAGGACTTCACATGCTTCGTCATGGTGGAAACAACAGGTTTCGTGTGAAGAGGAATAGCAGGGGGACCGGCGGTTTGCGCAGGTGCAGGAATGGCAGCTACGGCTGCATAAGAAGGACCCAGAATTCTAGCTCTTCCAGGAGTGGGTGGCATGTGTGGAGGGTGCGGGGTTCCACCTGAGCAGGCTGGGGTGGCAGGGTGGAAACAGTGGGAGGCTCAGAGATCCGAGGTGTGAAGGAGTGGCTGGGGGAGGAACCCTGAGTCCACCCAGGGTCATCGGAGTAGCAGGTGGGAGGGGGGCATAGTCCCCCGTTGTCATCTGCTGAAGCGGTGTGGTGTTTGAGAGTACCACAGTGGGAACTCCTGTAGCCCTAGGAGTTGCCAGGGAGGAAAGCATGGAGTTGGGGGCAAAGTGGGAATTCAGTAAGGCCCACAAAGACCGGAGTTGGAGCATCCCTCGCAGGGGGGTAAGGTCCACCTGGTGGAGGGCCGTTTGCACATACTCTAGTGCCATGAAGCAGTTTGTTGCCAGTTCTTCTGGGTCAACATCAGGATCGTCTTCGAAGTCGACAAAGCCCAGCAAGTCCTCCTCATAGGGCAAGCCAAGCTGGGAGGCCTCTTCAGCGAGAGATCTCCGGGGAGAGCAATGGGTCGATGTAAGCGTCTGAGAGCCCCGAGGACGAGGCTTCCGAGCCTTCTGGCCATGAGACCCCAGCACGAGCCATTTCATCCAGCAGTGTCGGGGGCACCGCAGCCCCCCTAGCCACCAGACTTCTGGCCGCACCGAGTAAACTCTCAGCCATCCGAGCAAGAGAGGCCGCATCCATACCATCCGTACGCTGCGAGAGGGAAGTGAAGCGTCCTCGACGACCTGGAGGGGCCATGAGAACTTTCACTCAAACGGGAAGGTGGTGGTACGGAATCAAGAGGCGATGGCATGGTCTATGCTTGCTGCCGCTATAGCATTCGACAGCCGCCATCCACTCCTTCGGAGCCGCCTCCCGCCGACAAGGATGTGCGCTCTCCGCTCATGGCTTATGATATTTTTTACAAAAATTAGATCTTACGAGAAACTCAAATTACCGCGGACTGGAGAAGCTGCCGCTTATCGCGTCTTAGTGACTGCCGTAATTGGCCTATCAACCGGTGGTGCAATGTGCACCCCTCCGTCGCTAACGGACATACACGTCTACGCAGGTTGATTCGTGGCATGAGTATTTCCTCAAGTCTATTGAAAGTAAAAAAGATCATTTACAACCAGGTTTTACTCACTCAAAGGCAACGTTGGTGATCCCATAAGCTACATCGGGACTCTGGAAGCTCAGGAGAGACCGATTACAACTTCACTCCGGTACGCACGGGAGGGAAAGGAAACATCCGGTCCAAAGTCACCCCCATGGGGAATGACGTCGAACATCGACGCCCCGAGGCACGTAAAGGCGTTGGTCTCGGTAGTAAGTGACTGACCTTCCCGGTCTCTAAATAGCAATCGATTAGGCAAGTAAATTATGGCTTCGGTTTGTCGTGTATGCTTAGCCGAAAAAGCCAGGCCTATGCATCTTCCAGAAAGAACGAAGAATTTGACCAGCATCTCTTGACTCGTGTACGAATGTACTTACATCTCACAATTCAAGTCTCTTGTACAAGTGAATGAATCTGGGTGATCTTACATTCTTGTCAGTGAATCTTGAAGACAAAGTTGGATGACTTCCACGTCTTCCAATTTCGCTAAATCTTGAAGGGCAGCAAAGAATGTGGGTTTTGGTTGTTATTATTATTAATATTAATAATCCGCACAAGTTATAACTAGGATACATATACGTAAAAGCTTATTCCGTGATATTGACAAGACGGACACCGTTTGCTTGAAGCTGTTAAACGGTGGTCGATCGAGAATCTGGACTTCTAAAATAATAGTTTCAACAAGACTTTTAAGGCTAATGGAGAGCATGCACATACGAGTTGAGTACATTAAATACAATAAATAGACAGGTCAGGCCAGTACAAGATATATACAGAATCGTAGTGCAGGTATAAATGCAAATGAGTGTTCAATATTCAATGCTTAGTACTAAAGGAAGCGTCCAGTCAGGTTGCTATTTGCGAAAAAGCTTGATATAGAGAATTAAAAGTATCAGAAATACGAAAAACACAATAATTGCACCCAGAATAAGGCGTTGCTTGTACATCCTAAGTAACTAAGGTTAGAGGTCTATAACAGTGAGAAATACCAGCACTGACTGCAAGACCATGCCTTTAATAGTTCCAGTTGCACGATCGATGTGGGTATCGGCAGTGCGCAACTGATAGTTGGACACGAGTTAAGCCAAGAATAGCAGATAACGAGGGGCGGTGTACATACCATATCTCGTGAGTTCTCTATCTGCTCTCGCTGGACCCGCAGGGTGCGCAGAATGTCAGCGCCTTGTTCTTCAGCCTCAAGCGCTAATCTCGTGGAATCCGCTAATCTGCGGCTCCCATCGCTGAGCACTTGCGTCCCTGCTAGTAGCCCTGTCCTTTCATCGCGTCCATCATAAGGGTCATCCGTGTTGCTCCTGTGGTCACGGCCCAACAAGTCTAATCTCGCCAGTTGTGTGTGCATATCCTTAGACGTCTTCTTATACTTGGCAAGGTCTGTCTTGGCCTGCTTCAGGCGAGAAACGTATTGAGACCTTATGGACTTCGGAATGCCTTGAACTTCGATTTCGAGCTGAGAAACCTGCCAGATGCAACGTCTCAGGCTACCATTTGTTGTAGAGTGATAGAGGATCGCACAATGTCATCAGCTTCATCGAGTTCTATTTCGACCCTACGCAACGTGGCTTTGCGCTGTTCTGTGGTACAACCATAGGAGAAGAAAAATCTCATATAGAAAAACTCTGTACCTCCTTTGTCAGCCTTTCCACCGCCCTCCAATTTTTCTCGAATGCCTTGGATAATGTGCTTGAAATCTTGCTCATAGGAGTCGAAAAGCACCACGGGGGATGAGTCCATGATGACAAAGGGAAGGTTGTGGACGTGACGTGACGTGACTCACATCTAATAATCTAATCATGCAGGTGAATTTGGACTCAGACACATTCGTGTTCTTCATAGCCGATTGCATAGTGCCTATCTCAGTTTTACGCAGTCCAGTCATTCTGCCCAACGTAACAGAATCTATCCCCGCTTCAAGCGAGAATTTGCAGTTGCATTTATTTCCATTATTAAACTTAGACGAAAAACAGGAAGGAACATGTTTACACTTCGACGCTTTTGTAGACTTATGCACTTCTGTATCTAAGGGCCAGATAGAGCCTGTTCGTTGAAAAAGGTCAGCTACCATGGTGCGGCACAGGGATTGAAGACATACGCAACACGATATATGACGTTAATCGCAACCATAATCGCGCACCATTTTCCATATGAGATGTGGTAGATATCGAGGTATTTGAGAACGTCTGTCCCCAACACCGTACATGTATCGGGTACGGACGATGGGTAAGCACATGCACAAGAACCATTGACTAGGGTGTTGCATTTGAAGGACAGGCCAATAAGATCCGACTAATTTTCACGTGAGCCCAATCAAAGAGACAACATAGATGTGCACACATTAGTAAGAAGCTCAAAAGCGTACTTCTGGTAATCCATAAAATGGAATGAGTAATACCAAAAGTGGGGCAATGATCGAGCTTTGATACTATGAGAAGAATTAACAATAGACTTTTTCAACCGCGACAACTTACAAGTATCCTCCTACACTCATCCAGAAACCGTTGACGCTGTAAATGAGATCAGTTCTGCATCGTGACTACAAAAATATCGCTTTCACATACAAGGCTGATATTGCCAATGCGGCAATGAAGACGGGTATCAGGGAGGAAATGAGCAGTACTTGACTCTCTGCAACAAGAATGGCAAGGAACAAGAAGGTAAGGAAGCGGAAGAAATGGTCTGCGCCGGCATGGAGACCCTGGTTACGAATAGTTTAGCACAAGTATGATATTTTGCCTGAAACACTTACGATAGCCCAGTAGCAGATAATGACGAAAAGGATTGTGCATAAGAACAGGAATGGAATGTTAACGAGTGTGTTTGCTAAAATGAAAGGTAATGTGGTATAGAGTCCGTTTTTGGTTTCACGATAGAAGACAGCACGTTCTTCCAAGACTATTTACGTCAGAATTGTCGCCGAAACGTTGCCAACAACGATACGTACAGCCAGGAATGCCAGCAACCGACATGAAGGCCAGGAATGCAACACTATAAAAGTGGACGGATAATCGGTCATTAATTTTAGAGTCCGCGGTCCCCAGGTTGATCCATATAGTACTTGCCATCCACATCAGCACGCATGAACATTACAAATGATTAAATGACATACGCCAGCATAAGTCCCATTCCTGTAAAGGTAGACTTAGCGATGCTGAATGTTGGCAACAATGAAACCTACCTCCGTACATGCCCGCTCTGACACCGTAGGCTAATAGGTTCCGAGAGTAGTTTTTGGCCATTCTTTCTGACAACACGTAGGTCTTTTGCCACAGAGTCCCAAAAGTCCCAGCTCTATAATAGGACTCGTAGGCGTCAGTGAAACTGGCACCATCACCAATCTGCAATGAGTCGCTAAGTGAATCATTCCGCTTGTTGTTCGACTTTTCATCCTCGAGGGGATCGGAGAGAGTGCTGAGGTGACGAGCTCTAAACTCGTCGATGGTAGGCTTCGGTCTAGTTACGACAGTGGGATCTTCCGTCAGTACCGGATCGAAATCATTATTGAGCATGTTCATCGCGTGCTCCGGAGGAGTCACCTTTATCAAGGTCAGATTCAATCAAGGGGCGCTTAACTCCCCACTTACGAAACGAGGGACTGGCCAACCCCATCTCTCAAAGAACCGTTCCAGATTGTTTACACGACCTTTGTAACATGTTTTCCCTTCCGCCATCAACAGCAAATCAGTGAATTGCGATAAAGTTGCGATGGAAGGTTGATGGATAGTTGCGATGATGATGATGCCTTCTGCGCGTGCGAGAGCGGCAATGGAGGACATGACTTCGCGAGCTGACGTGCTGTCAAGCTAACAATAATTGCCAATCAGGTAGGATCACAACAATGAATATATTCACGTACACCCGAAGTTATCTCATCCAGGAGAAGAATACGTCTAAGACATAATTAATAATAAGTCTAACTGAATCGTCTTAACTCACGGATATGTGACCATTGCACAGGCCGCTGTTACACGCCGTTTCTGACCTTTTCGCACGTTTAGTATGTTACCAACTGAAGTCAAGAGCGAAAATTACCTCCGGAAATTCCACGTTGAATCACTGTACCAATCTTCTGGGTAGCACACGATTGCAAGCCAAGTGCCGAGATAACTCTTTCGACACGGTCAACGACTTGTCGACGAGGAAGAAGTGGCAAACTTGAATTGCTCAGCGAATGGGCAATCCATGATCGAATAGAAACCTACTGTAGCCGCAAAGCGTAAGTGATACACTCCCGCACCGTTAAAACACCAAACAATGCGTCATCCTGTTCGACGAAACTAGAGATGTGATGCATACGATCCGCATTGAGAGGAGTGCCGTTCAACGTTGCCTATACGGCGATATGGAGCTGATTTCAGACGATAAATTAAAACATACTGTGTAACCGGGCATTGGCAGTTTGCGAAAGCCCATGAGATCCAAAAGAGTACTTTTCCCTATATTCCAGTTAAATGAACACGTTAAACATGAGAGAATTTTACATACCAGCACCGGAAGGACCCTGTTAGATTCGTGTCAGGCTAGCAAGGGGGGGGGGGGGAAGATTGAAAGGCGACGTTACCATTATCGCAAGCATTTGTCCTGGACGAACCTCGAACGAAACGTCGTCAACGAGTTTTATGTATTTGTTCCCACCTCTACGAGAGGGTATCTGATAGCTGAGGTGGGAGTAGGAAAGGATTGAACCATGTCTAGGGGCTTCGGCGGTAGGCATGGTGGATTATTTCATATACAAAAGTATTAAAAAAACCTTCCCGTCGAAGTGCCAGTCGCAGTTAGAAATTGGGGAAGGGATAGCAAAAAATACACCAAAGCGCTAGTTTTATAGGCCATCACTCCTGACTGTATTTTTATATTGCGCATTGATGATCAGCACCAATGGTTTCGGGTAGCAACACTGTCAGGGTCTCTGAAACGAAGAACCTGAGATAGCGATCGATCATTGGCCAATTTGCGGCGGCAAATTGTCCTGTCTATGATTAGAACGGAAACAAGGGTTTGTTAGGATTGGGTACCGTACCGCGAATTTCTGGAAAAAGGGGGCAATGGCGTAAAAAGGGGCAGAGAGATTTAAGTTTGTCACGTATCGTAGTCCAGGTTCGCAAATTGTGTTGGTAGCGACGGAAATTTTACTGCAGACGAAGCACTCCAAAGCAAACACATTGTTATTGCCAGTACTTGGTATACTGACACATTACTCTACCGGCCATAAATGGAGGCTGCAGATGATGTAGCAGAGTTGGCGAGGTTCCCGAACGTGTGATCTTATCCGCGGTCTGGCTGTAAGAGTGGAGCGTCGTGATACATCTCCGCCTACTTTAGACGGGGGAATCTGCGGATTTGCCAAGATTTCACACGTACACATGGCAAAATACTTCCTTCCCGACACGTGCATCAGAAAATGCCGTATCGTTCCCGAGGTCATCTGCGTTACACCGAGTTGCACAAGCCCCATGGCGTTGCGCGGTGCGCGGGGAAAGACTCTCAGCCGCCAGGTTGACATGACATGGTGGATTAATCGATTACCCTCAATGCAATGATCCTCCAAACATCCACAATCTCGGATCGCACGTCATCTCCAACTGCCGCAGCGACTATACATTATGGCTGTTCCTAGATCGGCTTGATATTATTTCATGCGGCAACGAGGGACGCTTGTGTTGGGTGCCGCCAGGGTTGAAAAATTAGACAACCCACGGAACCTTTCGATTTTCTCTGTTATCTGAGAGTATAAAGGACTTGCTTGGTTCCAACTTGCTTCGTGTCATCCTGCCCCTCAGCAAATACAAAGAATGTTTCTTTCAGGAATTGCCGAGTTCAATTTGCGCAAAAAACCCCTCATTAGTTCAGGGAAATGACTAGGTTGGGAAAAATGTTGGTAAAACAGGCATACACAAACTGTATATCGGCGATCTCTATCATACATCTTGCATTCCTACCCTAATATAAATCAGTGATAGTTTAAAATGAACCTGGAACCCGGAAAGATATGTTGTCCCATTCAGCAGTTTGTTTGAGTGCACCTGTCAAGATCAGCTCATGATTGTATATAGGATAATGAGGGGCAATGGATCGCCATAATGAGATATCATCCGCGCATGAAATAACGTGTCTATTAGTATTGGCATTCAATATGCGAATCGTCGGTGTTGTCGCGGACAACTGAGAGAAAGTTAAGTCCAAGCTTGTCATGCCACTAAACGACGCACCTGCCCACCACAGGCCGTGATCACATTCTTGAGCAATTGCAGCTCCGTTGGAACCTTTGGCGTCACATAGAAAGTTCTATCAGTGAATATCTTCCCCTTTTTGGCTCGTTTAACAGCGTCCTCCAGTTTGAATGAGAATTTTTCTTCACCGGCTTCGTCACGAAGTAGGTAGCTCTTTTCAGCTAAAAACATGTTCACGTTGGCTGGTGTCATGAAAAACCACGAAGAGCAACATACGGAGAAGTTTCCTTGCAGCGGCTGAACGGATTGCCCATTCTTGGGAGAGAATGAAAGGACCAGAAGACATGGCGCACAGGAATTTTTCTGTGCGCACAATTTTCGGAGCTATCAAATGGGTGCATTCCGTCGCGTGCGTCGTAAATTTCACCCTGAGCTTTCCAAGAGCCTGCCATCCATGATATGCTAATCATCTCTTACTGCGCCAGCTGGACTCATACCTTTGTGACGTCATCGGTTAATCCGATTTGGGTTGTTAGTAGAACGACGTTATGCTCGGCTTCACTTGTGTCTTTAATCTTCTCCCTTCAATCGCGCGTTAATTAACGACGGACGTCGGACTCACGAAAACGTACTTTGACTCATCGTCAACCTTGCGAGAGTCAATGTTCGAATGATTCAACGACGTTTTGCGCCTCTTGATTTCGGGGTCATCCTCATCGCCATCCACTTCAGTTCCCTTCCTCTTGCGACTAGTGTTGCCCGGCGTGGAACGCTCCGCAGCTTTTAGAAGCCTCTCCTGCGCATGCCCAAGGCTGATCCGTCCTTTCTTAAGGGCGCACTGGTAGTTATTCATATCTGGCATAATCTCATTGTGCAGTATTTGGGAGGCCTTCAACGCTGCACTCCGCTTCGAGGTTCGTACTGTCGGAGTTTGTGCAGGAGATTTGGGGGGAGAGGAAAGAGGTGACGATTGTTGGACCTGTTTCGAAATGGCTCGAGATTTCCCCTTGGGAGTAACGCCTTTATCTTCTATGTCTATGGCGGACTTCCTCAGGTTCTTGCTGCTCGCAGTGTGTGATACTTTCTTTGTTCTGCTATCGTCCTCACTTTCCTGGTCGCTTTCACCTTCGTCCTCTTCTTGTATCGTCCTGTTTCCTTTCCGCTCTCTTGCGTTCGCTCCAGTTTGGGCGCTTTCGTCTGGTGCCCTGCGCGCTTCCGTTTTTTTGGCGGTCCTGGGTGTGCTTGCGGAGCGCTTAGTAGGTACATTCTCTTCCTCGCTCTCTTGTTCTTCCTGTTCTCTAGCTTCCTTTTCCTTACCGCTTCTGTCTGTAATCTTTTTTCTCTCGCTTTTCAGTGTCAGGATTATGTAATCGTCATCCTCTTCCGTTTCATCCGACTTTTCGGAGCTTTTCAGACTGTTACCCTTGGTCTTCTTTACAACATTGCCCATGCCGTCGGACTCTCCGCCACCGTTCTTGGCTTTGTCGTTCTTCCCTGGACGGCGCGCGTCTGCTACAACTTTGCTTTCCAGAGATTCCCTGACGGTTGGCATTCGGGGACTTGGACTCGACTTGGGCCGCCCGTTGTCGTCTTCTTCGTCTTCAAAGACAGTCATCTTGGCTTTCCCCTTATTTATCACCTCCTTTTTGGACGACTCATCTCTTGCCTTCCCCTTGTCGGGCCGAGAATACCGTGATCCGGGCATGTTTTGACGTCGAGGGGTTGGCACTTTGATGATTTCAACAGCCTCAGCAATATATCTCGTAACCTTACGCTTTGATCCCTCGGATTTGGCATCATTGTTCTTGATTGACGTCTTGGGCTTCGCGGCTTCAATAACAGAAGAACCCCATTTCATCAACCCCCGCACTCTTGGCCTTGTGCGTTGAAGAGTCACTCCTGCGTTGCTTGTACGTTCTCTTTGCCTTTCTGCTTCGACTGTGGCGGAACGTCGGTGATCTCCACTTCCTCGTCGTCCTCCTGCACGAGATTCATAGCGGCCTCAACTTCGCTGGTGTCAGCAGCGCTCGCCTGACTAATAAGCGATGCCGGTCGGACGATATCCATCCTTTCCGGTTCCGAGTCGTTCGGCTTTTTGGAGGGACTGGACGTCTGGCCAATGACGAGCGGACGATCAACCTCACCGCCTACACTTGCCTCGTCATCCATCTCGGCCAAATCGAACTGATCGTCCTCCCTTTCCAAAGCTTCAAGCTCCTCTTCACTCTCAAGCCCCACCCACCCCCCTACTCCAATGCCGTCTTCGTTGCCAACGGCGTCCACGTCAGCTGCTCCAGCAACACAAAAACCGCCTCCCACCCCTCGTTCGCCGAGAATCTGGGAGAAATCGATGCCAGGTGGGAAGATGATGTACTTCTCCAGGCCTACGGTCAAATTGCGCCATTTGACAAAACAGTCTTCTAGCCATGTGTGATTGACAATTGGGATGGACCACGCCGCCGCTTTGGTCGTTTTGGTCCCTGATATGCTTATAGAGCGTCAGGACGTGACATGATCACTAAGAGGGCACTTACTATGCGGCAATGAGTACGGTGTTTTTTCCTGACATGCTTGGTGTAAATGTAGCGCCCATTGCGGTGATTAACTTCTTGAGGTATTCACGCGCTTCTCCGGTATAGTTCGTCACCGTTATTTCCTGAGAGGGACGTTAGTCGTAAACCACAGATGGCATCTTACTGTCACGTACGTGGCTTGAGAAACCTTCGATTGGTCTTCTTGGAATAGGGTAATGAAGTAATTGATCCATTGGAGGGCTGATGACCCCCGTTGCATGGACGCAGAAAATCCAGCCTAGGGTACCAATCGTTTTAGCATCTCTCACAGCCTTGACATATGATCGACCGCTCCTCCACTTGGTCACGAGAATGTCACATTTTCCGACATTCTCTAGTTCCTCTTCTTTAGAGCCTTCTCCCTCATTTGTCATGTACGGAACGATAATACCACCGCAACGAGCAATCACCGCTTGGATCGCCGTACGTCGGGACATTCGGGAGCTCCAATGACAAAGATAACAGGATTCGTCGGCCGTTCCATATGTTCGTTGGTTCCACGACGGGCATTGGTTCGTCCGATGCCCATCCCGAGTATCGGAGAGTCTTCTTTCTCTGGGGGCTCATTTTATGGTAACCTCTCTCTGTCCCCTCTTCTCGAGGGCCTGGATTCTGGCGAAGGCAAAACGGATCTGGCCATTCAAATGACTCGACGGATATGTGACGGCCGAGCCGGACGCAGTCATCAAACCAGTGAGGAAGGATGACGTGCGTCTGTGTCTGCTCCTTGAAGCGCATAGCGGCTTCATACTTTGGAGACGCGTCCGACACGCAAAAAAGATGGGTGACATCGCGGGTGAGGGCCATCCGCCATTGGCCACCAAGAGCCGTGATGCCAGCAGAAAGGACTTCGATGTCTGTGGATGGGAGCTATGGAGCGTCAGGGAAAGCTTGAAGAGCGTGTTATATGTCGAGGACGTACTTCCGTTGCACAAGCAACAACCCCCGAAAAGATCATGGCTGGGTCGGCGGAGTAGTGCGAGGGTGACTGGATTTTTTCCAGGATAACGGATCGCTCGGCCCACAAGTCCTATACCATGTCAGCGACCAGAACGCACCGAATGGTGACACGCACTGTCACAACAGAGACTCGACCGCCGACATCCTGGCAGCCCTCGAATTTGTTGGTATTGGTGACGATGTGTGTAGCCACATGGATTGATCTTGCTTGCTTTGCACCATTCTGGATGAGGACATATTTAAGCTCCGCGCGTCGTTCGGCGGGTAGCGAGGACGACAGGTGGAAGACGACGCCCTCAAATATGGCCATTCGTCAGAGTCAGTGACTGCCCCACGCGTCGCGTCGCCCGGCAAGCGCCGGGGTCTTCAGACTCCGACCCGACTGCCAGCTTGCTGACAAAGCGTCTCATGCGGCAACTTCTGCCGCCCAGCCCCCTTTCCTCATGACTTGCTGCCGACGACGAACACCGAGATGCGCACTGTCAAGTTGGTCCTGATTGGCGCCTCTGGTGTTGGTAAAACTGCGCTGCGCGGCAAGGTAAACTCTTTGTTCATTTCTGGGCGCTCCTTTTGACCATTCTCGTAGTACGTCACTGGTCGCTTCTTCGGCGGTTATCGAACTACGATTGGGGCCGATTTCATCACGAAGACATTGCCGCATCCAACTGATCCGGATGAATCAGTGACACTGCAAATCTGGGTGATTTTACCCACTCTAAGTTCTGGCCCTATTCGCACCTAACATTCGTTGTCTACAACAGGATACCGCTGGCCAAGAACGCTTTTCTAGCTTGTCTAGTGCATTTTTTCGTGGCGCAGATGCTGCGCTTCTCATGTTTGACGTCAACTCGCCCGACACAATGGAGTCCCTCATCAAGTGGTGGGACGAGTTCACCGCATGCGCACCTGTAGACGATGAGGATATGGAATCTTTTTGTTGCGTCATCGTCGGGAACAAGGTCGACATTGATGCGGACAATGGAATGGAGGCGAGTGGTGGTGGTCGTGTTACTGAATCAGAGGCTTTGCAGTTTCTTCAACGTCTCGTACCTCACCGTTCATGCGCCCCACGTCAGAACGGTGATTTCGGGAACGAAGATGCTTCGATCGTTGTGTATCCGCCCAGCGAGCCCGAGCAGCCTCAAGTCACACATCCCAACGGACATGTACGACCCACCAATTCGATCGCCATCGCTCCTTTGCAGATCAACAATTTGAAGACTTCTCATCCACACCCTGAAGCCAACATCTACGCTACCATATCTTCAACTAACTCTGGCATTTCATCATACCACACTCCCGCGTCATCTTTCTCCTAGCTCATTTGAGTCGGCCGTGTCATCGCTCGACGACCGCCAGAATACCCTTAGACGGCGCAGAGGGTCTGACGGAACAGCTAGTTCTGTCAGTACCGATACCGTCACGCCCAGTCTTTTCGCCCGCGAGAACATAGGGGCTCGCACGATCGGCACCCCAAGGACGGCAATCACCATCCCTGACGACGATGACACGAATGTATCACCTCCCACGTCTCTTGGGGCGCCACCTACCACCCCACCTTTTCACGGCCCAAAGCTGTTCTTCGCATCTGCCAAAACAGGGGAAGGCGTAGGCGAAGTCTTTGAATACATTGCTCACCGCGTCACTATCATGTCGGAATACCAGGAACAGACTGAGGCTAGGCGACTACACATCTGCGAGAGTAGCGGGTCTGACACGATACATTTACAACCATCGTACAGTAGGAAGAATTGGAATCGAGCATCTTGGCGTTGTTGTGCTTAGATTTCGCACTCGTGTTTCTGGTACAATTCTATCATTATATTATATATGACCACATTAGTGCGTCACCACTTTCGCGCGTCAGTTCCGGCCATTGCAGATTATTTTTGGTATGATGGACCTAAATGACGTAGACTATCCTTATTTATTCCTTTACTTGATATGTACTAATTTTCTCAATATAGGCAAAGGAGATCTAGCGCACTTTACATGACGGACGTGGAATCGACCATGCCTTTTTAGCAGCATTAGCTTCACATACGTTATTTGGAACTGCCACAGTTAGCCTACATCATTGATTGTACCATGTCGCAAACGTGCCAGAAGCGAGCTCACATATCTGGTATGTGTCGATGGCCTCCTGTCAGAACCAAACTCAGCATTCTAGTCTTTATACTCGATGTAGTCTCAGTGTTCGGAACATGTGGTCTCTACACGCGTGAATCCCCCACTTTTGCTCTCTCAGTCTGACTTTCTGGTATTGGCAATTTCAATTGCTGAGCGCTGTCGGGCATTGTCAAAGCTGAGGTATGTATCTGGGGGGAAAAAAAGTCAATTGAGGGTGGATTTCAGAAAAAAACTTACTCCAGAATAACCCTACGACGCTGACGACAAGGAAGCGAAGGTGATGCGGAACGAACGCAAAGTTGATGAGCTGGGTGGGAATGAAGACGCCCCTGTATGTGTTGGTGGTGGCTATGAGACAGCAGGATGGAACAGTGCGAGTCTGAGGACGGACCAGTTTCGTATCAGAGTAGGGATATATGCCTGGCAAGCGCTGCATCGGTCATACCATGATCGGAACAAGCAAGGAACGTACACGTTGAATCCTATCCACCGCCTCATGAGGTTTCCCCTCCAAGACGCTCATAGCACCGTAGAAAAACATCACACCCACTGCCATCCATCACCTCATACACAGACAATGCTTTAGTATGCTGGAGTACGAACCAGGTGTAAGCACAGCTTGATCCAGCCATACCTATGTATGCGAGGAGAACGTTCAAACAACGCCTTTTGATTTATACTGCCACGCAAACTCACTCGGTATATCACCGCCCTCGTCGCATTCGCAAACTTGATACGGTTCAGGAACCCGTACCAAGAAGTTATGATGGGTCCAAACAACGCGCCTGCCAGTGACCCATCATTTGTCGGCACCCATCGATGCGACTTTGGACTTGCCTCCGTAAAACGTCAACCTGGCCGTCCTTGCGAACTGCTCATCCGCTTACTATCAACCTGAAAATCCAGGCGAGAACCAATGATGAACGCACATCATGCCTACTCAACCCTCTCCTTTCAATGGCCTGTTGTGCGATGATGTCTCCTGCGCCAAACAGGACGGCGGCGGATATGCAATTCGTGAGAAGTGGCCGTTTGAGGAAGGCAGCGCTGTTGAGCTTGTCACTGGGTGTGTCAGCGGGAAAGGCTGAGGAGAACGAACTTGTAGGCTCTGATGAAAGAAGTCATGCCACGTGCAACAGCACATTCTCATCTCAACGCATATAACGACTCGCGCTGCCGTATTTCAGAATCAGAAAAGCCTGCAGATTTGCAAACACCGCGGCAGGGGAAACCAGCTACTCCGCATCCTCATTACCGTCCCTGGTCGTTTGTCCAGTTCCAGTTCTGACGAGTCGCTGGGGTCGGCAGTATTGATGTGAGGGACTGTTGTGGTGCAGCGGCAGCGGTCGAGCACGATGAAAAAAAGGGTTTCGATGCCGGAACCAGTAGAGAAAATCGCCGCCAGTGTAGATAAACATTTGCCAAGGGATCAGATAAATTTTTTTGTACAGGATTAATTTGTGTGTGTAGCATATAGGGCTTTTTTTTTTTTTTTTTTCCGAATAAAAAAGTTGTATTTACCTAGGTAGCTACAAGCTACTAGTGACTACCGTACGGACCTAGCCATCGGATTATCTAGGGAACCAAGCCCTAACTATACTAACTATTCTTCTTCGGCTTGCTCTGTAAACCTACAGTATGTAACCTGTACACCCTGTTTCATAATACACATTTCCGACGAGGGTCTATTGGGTTACCCCCGTCTAAAGTCCTAAAAAAAACCGAAACCGCCGCTGCTTAAACGGCACTGGAAGCGAAGCCTATGGCTCTTGAAGCAAGTGATGCTATACGAGGGTAAGGGTTTCTCGAGGTGATACCCATAAACGCGGCCATTCCAATAAGGGTCGGTCGAGCGCTGACAGACAGGACTGGGTTACCGCATGTTCCCAGAGTGCTACGGCGTTCCCTGCTATCTTGATCCACACGAAAAGCTAAAAAAGAAAAACAACTACACTCCGGCCCAGGGCTTAGGGTCTACACCTCCTGGGCTCTTGTAATCGTCGGGTATTGTCGAACCTGATCGGGCACGAATGGGTGGTGTTCCCAGTGCAAAACCAAAGCTGATGCTTGCGTTGACTTTGAAAAAGCCCTAGAAAAGGCTATAGAACAAATGGTCCTTGAAGAAGGTATGGGTCAGGCGCTCCTTGAACTCCGACCACCACCATCCCTTCCTCATCCGACTCCCTGATCTCGAATCCAGCCCTTCCCTCCACATTGGCTGGTTGTTTCGCTCTCTGGCCCTTCGCCTCAGGCCGTCCGCTCATTTATCCATCAACAGTATCCGTTTTGAGGTCCCTCATTGGGACACATGTTCATCGATCTCATCGATCTGTCAGCTTACTAGTGGGCCACACTTGTGGTCTCACTCCACTGTAGATGTTTTGGAATGTGAAAGTCGCTGTACCACCAGGAACACTGGGTCGGCCAGTACCAGCATCCGGGGCGCATTCCTCCAGTGAATTTTTAGGTCGATTTTTGATCAAGGCATGCAAATATGCTAGCGCTCAGGATTGATTGGGAAGACCTTTGTGAAAGTCGCATACCACCGGGAGTCTTGGGTCGGCCATTTTGCGTCCGGGGCGCAAAGGTTTTGTCCACTTTTATTTTCTAGGTTGTCACAGTTGTGGGTTCTGTTTCGCAAAACCCTCACATTATGGTCGCATTTGTGGGTGTTGCCTCGAACAACCCTCACCTCTAGGATCCGCTTTCAGAGCCACTTAAGCAATGGCAGGTTTCAGTTTTTCTTTTGGACTTTAGACAGGGGTAATTGAATAGGCCCTTGTCGGCAAACTAAGTGTACGTTTCACTATATGTAGATCATAGCAACTACAGTGGGCAACAAAACTGTAGCAATGTTTGACAATCCAGGAAAGATTGGTGTCTAGGATGACTTGTAAAATAGAAACAAATAAAATAAAATATGGATAAGAAAGCCCTACTTCTTAGCTTGAATTTGACATCTCATTGTACCTATTTGGTTATGTTTATGCTGAGATATAAATTCCTTTCTAAGCACATGTCATTGCTACAGTTTTGTTGCTGATCTTTTTGTACTAAATATTAGTACATTTTAGTACTTTGTATACCCCCCTTTTGCTTCTATCACTGCCTTTACCCTCCTAGGCATGCTTTCAATCAAGTCCTGACACACCCTTGGTTCAATCTTGTTCCACTCTGCCTCCACCCTCTCCCACAATTCTATGATTCCAGATGGGGGTGTTTCATAGCCTGCCAGTTTCCTCTTGATGTGTGTCCAGAGTTGTTCAATTGGATTGAGGTCTGGAGACTGTGCTGGCCACAATAGAACATCAATTCCATTGTCCTGGAACCATTTTTTTGCCTTTATGCAGGTGTGCTTGGGGTCATTGTCCTGCTGGAAGATGACATCTTCTGCATTCTTGTGGTAATAGTCAAGGCTTGCTTGAAGATCCTCCTCCAATATGGACACATAAAGGTCCCCATCCATCCTTCCATCAATTTTGCAAGCATAGCCAGGCCCATCCCACATCATACACCCCCATACCATAACAGATCCTCCACCAAACTTCACTGTGCCACTCACTAGCCTGTCACTGAGACCCTCCCCTGCCTTCTTCCATGCCCATTTCCTTCCATCTGACCCTAGCCTGTTGATCTTTGTCTCATCTGACCACACCACCCTCTTCCAGTCCTCCACAGTGTAATCTCTGTGTGCCAATGCAAAGTCCAACCTTGCCCTCATATGCCTGGCAGTGAGAAGTGGCTTCTTTTTCTTCACCACTGCCTTCATCCCAGCTTTCTTCAAGTATCTCCTGGTTGTCTGTGCTGAGAGGGGCTGGTTAATGACATCCTGGAGGGCCCTGGTGACATCCACAGCTGTGTCAGCCTTTCCAGAGCTGATGAGTCGAATGGCATGATTGACATTTCTGTCAGTAAGCTTGGTAGGGCGGCCCCCAGATGGCCTGGGCAGGTAGGGGAGGTGTTTTCTATGATATCTGGAGATGGTAGTGTGGTGTATACCAGTGCTGGAGGCCACCTCATGAGCAGAATGACCTGCATTGAGGAGGGAGAGGATGTGGGATTGTTGAGCAGCAGAGAGTGCCTTCATGGTTGGTTCCAAGAGTTGTTATGGTCTATTTGGCACATGTTCAACTTGTTAAACAATGTCACATGACTTCCAGCTGGACACATCATCCTCAGATAGCAGTTCTGTGTTCCCTCCTCTTCAGCAACAAAACTGTAGCAATGACATGTGCTTAGAAAGGAATTTATATCTCAGCATAAACATAACCAAATATGTACAATGAGATGCCAAATTCAAGCTAAGAAGCAGGGCTTTCTTACCCATATTTTATCTTATTTGTTTCTATTTTAGAAGTCATCCTAGACACCAATCTTTCTTGCATTGCCAAACATTGCTACAGTTTTGTTGCCCACTGTATATCGAAGAAAGTATCACTAGTTAGGGCACGGTTCCCTTGTAAATCCGATGGCAAGTCTGTACAGTAGCTTAAGTAGCTTGTAGCTACATGAGTTTCATAATAGCATATTCTATTCGGAAAAAAAAAAAAAAAAAAAAAAAAAGAAGGTATGGGTCGACAGATCGATGAGATCGATGAACACGTGTCCCAAGGAGGGACTGAAACAAGCGCTGTTGATGGACAAATGAACGGACAGCTTGAGGCGAAGAGCCAGTGATCAGAACAACCAGCCAGTGTGGAGGGAAAGGCTGGATTCGAAAACAAAAGGGCGGATGAGGAAGGGATGATGGTGGTCGGAGTTCAAGGAGCACCCGAGCATATAGGGCTTTGAGATAAGTAGTAAGTCATCCATGGCCATAGGACTCTGAAAGCACTGCATCCCGTCCGATCTGCTAAGTCAACCAGAGTGCCGCCCAGTTAGTACCACGGTGGGGGACCACGCGGGAATCCTGGGTGCTGTGGTTTTTTCCATTTTTTCAACCACTCTCCATCGCCTCCCATATGGTCACTGCTGTCTCTCTCTCTCTCTCTCAGGGTTGTCAATGTCAACTCTGTCGCACACCTTCCCGAGACAGGATATCGATGTCCTTGAGGAACATGGAGCTTTTCTATTGATCGTATGGTTATCAGAGATGAAGACGAGTTAAGGGGTCTCGTGGCGCTAAGACGAGAACCGCTTGAACGCGCCAACCTAATATATGACTCGAAAGAGCGTCATAGGATATGTCATTCTCCGCTACTAGTATAGGCTACTCAGTACACATATCCGAGGACCTTGCCTCCCACATTTTCCGACGCACCTCCTTGTGGTCCAGAATGCCCGACGACGTTGTCTGTTGCACCACCTAGTCAGTACGTCCCTTGCGGTCAAAGCAAACGAGATCAGATACCCGAATCCACGAGCGGGGAGCAGCAAGTTGACCCATTTTTCGATTTGTGTGACTTGAGTGTTGAAGCCGGGAGAGATTACACCTGGTAGTCTTGTTTAGTACTAGTCTCCCGTTGCCAGTGAGTTGATATAGCCTAAAGAAACTCCTGTGAGCATCAACGTATACTACAAGACGATGTTGACTCTGCAGTGAACCTGGATCCAGTGGCAGCCTCGGAAACCATGTTTTTTCGGTTATGGGAGACGGAAAGGGTTTAATATCTTGGGACGTTAACACGAGAGCCGTCTGGAAGCATAAATCACGCCAATCGTAGTTATATCATCCCAGAGGAGATACCCATAACTCACCATAACGTTGAATTTGACGACGACCTTGGACGACGGTCAGATAAGCACCTGCCGCGTTGTTCAGGCAGTCGTTCTGCACAGCGGTCAATCTGGGGTCTATCAGTCCACATGAAGCACGCACCAGGACATATTGGTGTGTGTATGTGTGAATGTTTTGGTGATAAACAGGCGTCTGAGTCTCAGAGTCGTGAGTGTCGTGCACTTCTTACCTTGCAGATGCGTGCCTGTGTCGGCCGGTTTGCGCAGAACGAGAAAGCGAGTGGTGACTGTGGTTGTGCAAACCACTTAGCAACAACTCCGTCCCACTGAAGCTGGTCGACTGCTGCAATCATGGACCTGCAGCACCCATGTCGCGCAAGGCTAACAATTGACTTTCACGAATCCAGCCCGGACCGCGCCCGCACCAAAACGGCGTGCTTCGCCGCCCCCGCCTCACCCTCGACTTTCACGCCAACAAGAGGATTATCGATGAAGTCGTGCGTAACCCGTTGTGATATTGTCCCAGAGTTGATCAATGTGCACCAAACCACAGGCCATCGACCCCTCCAAACGCCTGCACAACAAATTTGCGGAAGCGTACCCAGCGTGGGCCCGTCCGCGGCGTCTCGTTCAAGCTGCAAGAAGAGCATGAGTGAGAGGATAACTATGTCCTGGAAGTATCCGCCCTGCCGACACGAGCGCGACAGGGACCAGGACACCCAGGTGCGTCGATATCTCCCCGTCTGGGACACTCTCAATTTTGATTCCATATCACCGTAGAAGTTGCTACAATTCCATATACCGTGCCGGAACGTCCCCAGCGCCGGGGGCGGCGGACGGTACCAGGATGGCAATGAGACGAGTTGGTATATGGATAGCAATGCACATGCACATGTACCACAATCCACGTTAAATATGAACGTTTGTATGACTTGCGCAGCGCAATGACGGAGTTTGCCGATGTACGATTTCCACGGCAACTAGTGTGACATCCGTTACTCTCTGTGCTTGCTTTTGACTACCACATCTCATGCCGTCGAAATTCTTGGTAACATTCACCTGGATTATGACGGGATTCAATTCTAACTACTTTTCTATAGGCAGAGGCTAGAAAACGACTGAGATCCTTTTTGCCTGGCACAAACTCAGGCTTCTTGTCTGGTGCTCACGATTTTGCTCTCATTGCTCGGGATATCACTGAAGTTCAAAGGGACCTGGTATGTTTTTGTATGTGTGAAAAGGTGTCTCATGATCTTTACAATCCCAGATAATCCATGTTAATTCAACCCAACCAGCTTCAACTCTACCACCCTTACCTCCTCTGAAACATTCTAGTGCTATGTTCATTGGTCAAGATAAATATCTTGACAAGTTGAAGGAATTTTTTGGGCAAAATGAAGAAGGACAGAGGAAGTCATTCCTTTTATATGGCATGGGAGGGATTGGAAAGACTCAGATATGCCTGAAATTCATTGAGGATAATGAAAAATTGTGAGTTTGTTGTTCCACTTTGCCTTTGTTGATAGTTGAATGCCCTAGGTTTTCTGACATATTCTGGATTGATGCTTCTTCTGAAGACACTATTGATCTTGCTTTGAAACACATTGGCCATTCACATAATGTCACTTCTGATGCAGCTGCACATGCAGCAGCTTTGACTCTCAAATGGATTTCTGGGAGAGCCAACTGGCTGGTTATATATGACAATGCAGATAGAGGATATGAAATTGTTGAAAAGTACCTCCCACCAGGAAGCAGGGGTAATATTTTGATAACAAGCAGAAATCCTGCTTTGCAGAGAATCACATTGGCAAGGAATTCATTGGAGGTGGTTGAAATGGAAGAGGATCAGGCTGTTTCATTGCTTCTGGAATCTTCCTCACTGGATGGCTCATCTGACCTTCTCAGGCAGTCAGGCAGTCAGCTTGTTATGAAAATAGGTGGTATTCCACTTGCCCTTGATCAAGCTGGATCATATATGCATTCCTGCAGTTGTAGCATTGAGGATTATCTGGAGATGTATTCCAATCACCAGAAAACATTAATGTCTGAAGAAAAATTCAAAGGAGCATCTAATTATGGTAGTTCAACATATGGAACATGGGAAATATCTATGCAGGAGATTGAGACTAGGGCAGCAAGAGGAATGGGATCAGAAGCTATTTCAGCAGGAAGTGCTATCACTCTGATGCAGATTTTCTCCTTTCTTCATCATACCAATATACCAGAAATGTTGTTCAAGAATGCTGCTGAGAATTATGTCAAGATGGACCTGAGCACAGAGCTTCCACTTCCACTATCAGCATCACTATTGGATTCTCAAACTTTGTTTTTGGGTCAAGATAATAAGTGGAACAGGATGCAATTCTTGGCTGGCATCCAAGTACTATTATCATTTTCTTTGATAAAATGCCAAGATGCAAAATACTTTATGCATCCATTAGTTCATTCCTGGAGCAGAGACAGGATACCAGAGAAAGAAATGGTCAATTACTACTGGAAAGCAAGAGCATTGCTATCCTGCTCTGTAGAGCTTGACTATATGCTTGACAATTATACATTTTGTCAATTGCTAGCTCCACATATTGAATCAAATCATCAGTATGGATATGACAAGAAGATGAAAGTATTGTACTATGATGATGAACATGAGAGATTTGGACTTGTCTTTTATTGCATTGGAAAATGGAATGAAGTAGAGAAGCTGCAGCTGGATATGTTAATGACAAGAAAAGAAAAGCTTGGATCAAACCATCCAGACTCTCTCACCACCATGAACAATTTAGCATTGACATACAGATCTCAGGGAAGATGGAATGAAGCAGAGGAGCTGCAGCTGGATGTGTTGAAGGGAAGAAAAGAAAAGCTTGGATCAGACCATCCAGACACTCTCACCACCATGAACAATTTAGCATCAACATACAGATCTCAGGGAAGATGGAATGAAGCAGAGGAGCTGCAGCTGGATGTGTTGAAGGCAACAAAAGAAAAGCTTGGATCAGACCATCCAGACACTCTCATCACCATGAACAATTTAGCATTGACATACAGTTATCAGGGAAGATGGAATGAAGCAGAGCAGCTGCAGCTGGATGTGTTGAAGGCAACAAAAGAAAAGCTTGGATCAGACCATCCAGAGACTCTCATCACCATAAACAATTTAGCATTGACATACAGTGATCAGGGAAGATGGAATGAAGCAGAGGAGCTGCAGCTGGATGTGTTGAAGGCAAGAAAAGAAAAGCTTGGATCAGACCATCCAGAGACTCTCACCACCATGAACAATTTAGCATCAACATACAGATCTCAGGGAAGATGGAATGAAGCAGAGCAGCTGCAGCTGGATATGTTGAAGGCAACAAAAGAAAAGCTTGGATCAGACCATCCAGAGACTCTCACCAGCATGCACAATTTAGCATCAACATACAGATCTCAGGGAAGATGGAATGAAGCAGAGGAGCTGCAGCTGGATGTGTTGAAGGCAACAAAAGAAAAGCTTGGATCAGACCATCCAGACACTCTCATCACCATGAACAATTTAGCATTGACATACAGTTATCAGGGAAGATGGAATGAAGCAGAGCAGCTGCAGCTGGATATGTTGAAGGCAACAAAAGAAAAGCTTGGATCAGACCATCCAGAGACTCTCACCAGCATGCACAATTTAGCATTGACATACAGATCTCAGGGAAGATGGAATGAAGCAGAGGAGCTGCAGCTGGATGTGTTGAAGGCAACAAAAGAAAAGCTTGGATCAGACCATCCAGACTCTCTCACCACCATGAACAATTTAGCATCAACATACAGATCTCAGGGAAGATGGAATGAAGCAGAGGAGCTGCAGCTGGATGTGTTGAAGGCAAGAAAAGAAAGCTTGGATCAGACCATCCAGACACTCTCATCACCATGAACAATTTAGCATCAACATACAGTTATCAGGGAAGTTGGAATGAAGCAGAGGAGCTGCAGCTGGATGTGTTGAAGGCAACAAAAGAAAAGCTTGGATCAGACCATCCAGACACTCTCACCACCATGAACAATTTAGCATTGACATACAGTGATCAGGGAAGATGGAATGAAGCAGAGGAGCTGCAGCTGGATGTGTTGAAGGCAATAAAAGAAAGGCTTGGATCACACCACCCACACACTCTCATCTGCATGAAGAATTTGGCAGTCACCTACACACTTCAGAATAGGTGGAGTGAGGCTGAGGCTATGCTCACCATTGCTGTTGAGTTAGCACATCAATTGATGGGACCTCAGCATCCAACAACCTTGGAATATAAGAAATCTTTGAAGGAATTGCACCAACTGGAAACATGTGTGTGAACTGTGAAGGAGGCAGGTGAGAAGAGGTCCTGAAAGGATAGCTTGTTCATGTCAAATGTATCAGTCTTGTAGTACACCTTATTTGTTGGAACTTTTGATGGTTGCATACTGGGTATTGGGCATTGCAATTGGATGAACATATTTATCCTTTCAATCACATGGTTAGGGGTTGAGGTGTGACAAGTGCACAAATGTTTCCAAGTACATAAGCCATGCATAGTCCAAGTGACTATCAGTGGTGGTGTCATGGCAACTATAATTCCCAATCCCCTTAAAGTTTTTTTTGACACAAAATACTTGAGAATTGCTTGTATGTGTAGAATCATTGGCTGCTCTTTCTTTCCTGCATGGAAAAGTTGAATTGAGGTCAAGTAATAGTGTGTAGTACATGTGGTGAAATATCAGTATGCAGTGCAATAGGTAAGGGCATCAGGAAAACATGTTTTTACTTGAGTTGTTCTTTTTGCTCCTTTTGTCTGCCACAAGCACCCAAGTAGGAAGTCAAGTAGCAAAAAAGTAGTAAAGAATCCTTAGTAGTCCATCCTTAATTGGCACTCTATCCCTATCCATAGGGAGACTGATGTCTTGGCCCTTGTGCTGACCTAATCCTTTCCCACATCCATCCAATAGGGGCCATGGTCCTAACATAGCAAGTCATCCAAGACTTGAAGATATCTTGTCATCCTGTCCATTGTGTGACATGAAATAAATCCAATAAATAAAGGAAAAGTCATCCATATCCATCCATCAGGTTGTAGTGATGTCATAACAGCACTTGGTCCACAGTCCACAGTCCACAGTTTATTTATTTGCCCACTGTTCTATACTCTCTGCTCAGTAATCTATAGCATGACCCTGTGTATATAAGGGGTAGTTAGTGCTGAACTGGGGAGCCAGTTCAGCAACAGATATTCTATTGTGCTCAATACTTGCCTGAGCTCCCCCTCTCTCAATCAACCCAACTACCAATGCCTGAGCATGCCTCTACCTGCCTTGTGCACCTGGCACATGTCTTACCTGTCTACTACCTCCCCTGGTGCCACTGATATTCACTGCTGCACATCACCTCACTTAGCATGGCCACTGTGCCCCAGCTTAACTCTAACACATGGCTTAACTATGTGGAAAAATCAGTGCACTGTTCACACCTCAACCCCCTAACCATGTGATTGAAAGAAATATGTTCATCCAATTGCAATGCCCAATACCCAGTATGCAATCATCAAAAGTTCCAAAACATAAGGTGTATTACAAGACTGATACATTTGACATGAACAAGCTAACCTTCCAGGACCTCTTCTCACCTGCCTCCTTCACAGTTCACAGAAATGTTTCCAGTTGGTGCAATTCCTTCAAAGATTTCTTATATTCCAAGGTTGTTGGATTCTGAGGTCCCATCAATTGATGTGCTAACTCAACAGCAATGGTGAGCATAGCCTCAGCCTCACTCCACCTATTCTGAAGTGTGTATGTGGCTGCCAAATTGGTCATGCAGATGAGAGTGTATGGGTGGTCTGATCCAAGCTTTTCTTTTGTTGTCTCCAACACATCCAGCTGCAGCTTCTCTGCTTCATCCCATCTTCCCTGATCACTGTATGCTGATGCTAAACTGATCATGCTGCTGAGAGTCTCTGGATGGTCTGATCCAAGCTTTTCTTTTCTTCCCTTCAACACATCCAGCTACAGCTTCTCTGCTTCATCCTATCTTCCTTGAGATCCATATGTTGATGCTAAATTGCTCATGCTGGTGAGAGTCTCTGGATGGTCTGATCCAAGCTTTGCTTCTCTTGCCTTCAACACATCCAGCTGCAGCTTCTCTGCTTCATCCCATCTTCTCTGCTCACTGTATGTTGATGCTAAATTGTTCATACTGCTGAGAGTGGCTGGATGGTCTGAACCAAGCTTTGCTTCTCTTGCCTTCAACACATCCAGCTGCAGCTTCTCTCCTTCATTCCATCTTCCCTGATCACTGTATGTTGATGCTAAATTGTTCATGCCAATGAGAGTGTCTGGGTGGTCTATGTTAGGATGCCCTAAACACAACCCCAAAGACTTAAGAGTGGTGACTTGTTAGGTCAAAAATGATTTGTATTGCTCTACTAGAAGTGTCTAGGACACAAACTATCTAGAGGCTTAGGGCTACCTATGCTATACTACAGCCCTTATATACCCCAAACCATGGTCTGTGCACAGTCAGTGCACAGCTAAAGTCCCTCAAGCCAGGATCAATGTGCAGCAGCTAAGTCTGTGCCCATGTAGCCATTCCTGGCAGTATCATCCCACACCAACACACTGTCTCCCCATATGCAGCTGTGCTATTGTTCTTGCACATCAACCATTCCCACCAACTCCAGTACCATTCCCTTGGTACCTTCAGGAGTTCCCATGTTGCCCCTCAGGCACATCTAGACCTATGTTCCATCATAGTCTAGGCCCATCATTGGGCTGTCATCCAAGTCGGCACTCGGTCTAGTCCCATAGTCGATGCTGACCTAACCACCTTCCATATAAGGGCCATAGTGTTTGCATAGGCATCCTGCTGTTAATGTTTGAGTGCAATAAAATAGAGAAAAAGAAAAGAAAAATAGATCCCAACTCCCCAAGTCTGTCTCTTCATAAGTCATACTGATGTTGTTACTGCAAAAAGGGTTTTGCTCATAACATCTCCCTCTCCTCAAGGCCTTGCATGCCAAGAGGCTGATGTAGCCACATCCACATATCATGGATCTCTCTTCATTCTTTCATAAAAGCAGTCCAACTGCTCACTCCTTTCTTCAGGTGTGAGCCCTGCTCGCTCTGAGTCCTTGTCCTTGACTTCTTCTACTGTGGTCTTGGTCTTGAACTTGACCACCTTCTTCTGGTGCACTGTGCCTGCAGTCTGCCTCTGTCAGTCATCCTCTGACTCACTGCTCTCCTTAGCAGCCACCACTGTCTCCTTCCTTTTCAAGATTTTCTCAGCAAGGTCTGCTATATGTTATGAGCAAAACTCGTTTTACAGTAATGATGCTAATGAAGCACATGTGGATACAGAGTCGGGGAGTTGGGATTTATTTTTCTTTTATTTTTCTCTATTTTATTGGACTCAAATGTTAGGATATATGGGCAGGATGATGATACTTCACAGCAGGATGCCTATGCGAACACTATAGCCCTTATTTGGAAGGTGGTTAGGTCAGCATTGGCTATGAGACATACCAAGTGCCGACTTGGACAATGGCCTGATGATGGACCCAGACTATGATGGAACATAGGTCTAGATGTGCCTGAGGGGCATCATGGGAACTCCTGAAAGTACCAAGGGAATGGTACTGGAGTTTGTGGGAACAGCTGATGTGCAAGAACAATAGCACGGCCACATATGGAGGAACAGTGTGTTGGTGTGGGATGATACTGCCAGGAATGGCTACATGGGTGCAGACTCGGCTGCTGCACATTGATCCTGGCTTGAGGGACTTTGGTTGCATGCTGACTGCACACAGACCATGGCTTAGGGTATATAAGGGCTGTAGTATAGCATAGGTAGCCCTAAGCCTCTAGATAGTTTGTGTCCTAGACACTTCTAGTAGAGCAATTGAATCATCTTCTGACTGAACAAGTCACCACTCTTAAGTTTTGTGGGTTGTGTTTAGGGTGTCCTAACATAATCTAGAGGCTTTCTTCTCTACCCTGTTGGTCTTACAGCACTGAGCACACCTTGCTCATCATTGCTCACAGTGCCAATGGCCTAGTTTGATTCTGAGAGGTAGTAATCACAAAGCCCACAACCTCTCCAGGCGACATTGACATTGACACACACACTGTCAATGGGTCACGAATGAGTGGTCCTCAATACACCCATTGGGCCTGGCTACAAAACAGTAATGGACAAGAATATTAGTTCACTGGGGTGAAGTGTAGGCAGGAGACCATAGATGTGCCCTGGGTTTAGTATACTGTTATTGTGGAAAAGTTCATGGAATGAATGAAGAAACCTGATTGGTGTTGCATATCAAGGCTGAATTCAAGTTCCTCACACACTCCCTGTGCTAGCAACATGAAATAAGCTGAGTGTTGATAACTAGGCACAAAGATAGTGAGGTGAATTGCCAGGTGCATGCATGCCTAATTGGGAATCATTCCGAGGCTGCTTTTTCAAAGGTAGATTTCCATTCCTGATATTTGTCTGGTAGAGTTGTCGAGGTTTCCTTGCATAGTGTATGTTCTAGCACTTGTGATGCTGAAGTTTTAACCCTGATCCAGTACTTGTTAATTTCCTGATCCAAGTTCTTCTCTATTTGTCTTATTGGTTTTTCTGGTATTAGATGATCAAACTGAAGGGTCCATTCTTTCCAATTTATTGCTGGGTTGTGTTTTTCTAACCAGGGGAGTTCAAGTATGAGTTTCTGGTCTCCTAGTTTGGTGATCAGGAAGTTTGTTTCAATTTGCTGATCTCCAATGTGGTATGGGATTCTGACTTTATGTGTGATCATTCTGTTTAGATTAACTGTCCCATCAGCATTCTTGACTCATATTGGTCGGGTTAATGCTTCTTTGTTCAATGTTTTTGTTATGGTTTCATTGATAAAGTTTCCTTCTGCTCCACAGTCAATGAGGGCAGATATTTTAGCAGGTAATTCGGGCGATTGGATAGTTATTGAGAGTTGTTGATTATTATTCAATCTTACTATTACAGAGTCGAGTGCTAACTGTCCATAATTGTTCTTGGAGGTTCCTCCACTTTAAAAACCCTCAGTTTCGAGGTCGGTGAGGAGAGTGTCTCATTCCTCAGTGCTGAGCACTGCAATCATTGCGCAAATTTTCTTAACATCATTATCCTCAGTGATTGTTCTGGTGAATTGTCCTGGAGGGGGTGGATTCTTTGTGATGTCTTTTTTTGGGCAGTTTTGGGATAAGTGACTGATGGTTCCACATCTGAAACACTTCCCAGAGCGCATGTATTCTTCTTGTTGTCCATCAGTCAGATGTCCAGTTGGCATGGCATGAACCATTCTAGATCCTCCTGTTTTGTTGAATCGATGCCCTGTTTTGGACTTTCCTAGTGCTTTCATCATTTCCCATGCTGCATTGAGTTGTTCAGCTTTTCTGTAGGCATCTGTAATAGCTTTAAAGTCACCTTGTCCTTTGAGAATTTTAGTAGTGATGGTAGTGGGTAGTCCATGAACAAAGGCCTGAAGTTGGGCGGTGATTCCAGTTAATCCAGAGGATCCTATGAGCATTCTGAATTTTCGGACATAGATTGGGACAGTGATTTCTCCTCCAACTTGTAATTTTGTGAGTTCATTTAGCACCCTGACTGCTGTGTTTACTTCTCCCCAATCTTTGAGGAATTGTTTGATGAAGGTGTCATAATTTTCCCAGGTAAGTCCATCTTTTTCATCCAACTGATCATGGATGATCTCTTTCCAGTCATCCAGTTCCTTTCCCAAGCATTGGAGGACATATCTTATTTTCTTCTCATGTTTTCCCTCATAATTGTGGGCATTTATGGCAAAGAAGTCACTAAACCAGTTGATGAAGGATCTGGCTTCAGTTCGATCTCCTGTGAAGATTTGTGCTGAAACTGGTTTGATATCTCCCCTTGGGGTGTCAGCAGTTTCAGTGTTGGTTGCCATTTGTTTTGCGTCTGTTTTGGTGTCTGTTTCAGGTTTCGGGTTTCCTAATTCATATTTGATCTGTTTCTGTTCTAAAAAGGTATTCCACCCAGTTATAGCCTTTTCAGGGAGAGCATAGTATGGGTCAGTTCCATCGAAATTAAATTCGGTGTCACAGTATTCTTCCCACCAAAGAGTTTCTTTGGGTCTTTCAAAGTATAGTTCTGGTTCTTCTCCTGGTTCTTTTGTTTGTTTCTCCACTCAACCCAAAGTTTTCCAGGTAGTGAGTTTTCATCTCCTTCAGTATAATCTCCTTCAAAGTATTTGTCAGATACTGGGGTATTCTTGTTCTTTCCTACTCCTCGAAATTCCCAACACTTATGTAGTGTGTTCCTTTATAGAGAAAGGAATCATTCGGTGATCTCTGGCTAGAGAGTCTGGTTTCGGGTCATTTCGGATCTATATTGTCTGGCTAGTGACAATGCACTAAGTGGTTCAGTGAGTTCCAACTTGTGTTAAGGTTGATGCCCTCAGTTTGTTACAGAGTCAACAGTGATGACTAGAGTCTCGGTCTAATCCCAGTCAATGGACAAAGTAGGCCTTGACGCTGTGCTAGACAGCGACGAAGGTAGCTTGAGTGGTTGTGGAAGGCGAGAGTGAGAAGATCATTCAGATGAGAGCAATATTTGACTAAGTTGGAACTAAAGAATTATGGTACATGTGTGGGTTTATATACTGCCTGGAGGACAATGGAAAGGTATAAAAGGAAGTAAAACAAGGGGTGAAACAGGCAGGTGAAACGAGTAACAGAATGTAGTGACAAAGTGAAGAAGAGCTATTGTAACAAGTAAGTGTTAGAGAAAGAAATTGTAACAATTGCGCACTTTCTATGAAACTGAGAGCTCGAACTGCCTCGTTTAATATTGCACATCTTGAAATGGTCCCAGATTTCACTTGAGATCCAGCCCAGCCAGGTAGCGTGCTCATCACTGGGTAACAGGCTAGGCCTGCCAGCATGCACCTATCAAACGGTTAAGCAAGATGTTGAAAATATAGGAACAGGATGCACCAGTCACAAGGCAGTTTGTTAGGGGTAGATGACTTGGCCTGCTTGGAAGGACCAGCCTCCAGCCCCAAGCTTCCTGCACACACTCATGCCTGTTTCATTTTAGCCTGCACAGCCTCTTTCTGATTCGTGGTGACCAGTGCTACCAAGGTTGCCTCATCTGCCTCCTCCATCCGTGCCTCATCCACCTCTACTTGTGCCCAGACCATCACTACATCAAGCAGAGAACCCTCCTGATGCTCAGGAAGGTGGAGTCATACTCGTGGCAGGGCTACCTGTTGGCAATGGGTTTCAGCTTCTTGCTGCTGTCGCTCATGCTCTGCAATCTGTCGACCCTGGATCTCTGCCAGTTCTGCCTCCTTGCATGCCTTTAGATCTGCTGCCACAGCTTGCCATCAAGCCTCAGCTGCCTCTTCAGCAGCCCTCCACTGTGTCTCCTCTGCTTCTTGAGCTCTCATCTCCACAGCCTCCCTCTCCTCTCGTAACTTCTGCTCCGCCTCTTCTGCAGCCCTTTTCTGTGCTTCTTCCTCTTCTTGGGCCTTTCTTTCCACCACCTCCCACTCTTTGCAAGCCTTCCACTCAGCTGCCTCCTGTTGCTTGCAGGCCCTCTCAGCTTTCAGTGAAGCCAGTCAGGCTGTGGTCTCTTCACAGGCTTTCCTTTCCACCTCCTCCCATGTGTGCCACTCCTCCTCTTCCCATTCCAGCTGCGCCTCCATGCCTGCGATTTCTTTGTCAGAATTATATTCGGGAGTTTGTGTGGAGGAAGACATGGTAGTGAAAAATGAAAAAGAAGTGGAAGGATGAACTTTAAGCTAATTTGACAAAGGCCCCAATCACACAATCCCATGACCAGAAGTTGACATACCTGAGTAGTGTGCACAGTCAAGGCCCAATTCTGCAGACCCCACTTTTCCGAATATGAAGAAGACTTCTGCCCACAGCTGGACCAAGACATATAAAGCCTAGCAGGCATCCACGCAGGTTTCATTTGTAGTATAGTTTTCTTTCATTTCAATCATAGGTCATACCACATGAAGAGAACTGCAGCCAAAACCCCAGCAATCTTCTATCCAATCCCTTTGTGCAACTGACTGAGGACAGTCAGATTTTTAAGTGGGGGGGAGATGATGAGCATTGTTCTGATGTGGCAGTGTATAGGTATCAGATGGACTAGTCCCAGCACTAGATGTTAGAAACCTTACCCTCACTAGGATTATACATGCCCTGACCCCATCACTTATCATCTGTACTCATCTGAGGGCTTCCGCAAGTCTTCTGTGCTAGCTATGAGCAACTCCACCAACTCCACGATTATCTGCTATAAGGCAAGCATCACCCATGCTCAATGGCCAAGTTGTCTCCCATGTACACTGTCCAAACCCCATGCCAGTTGGTCATTCGCCCCCAATAAAGCACACCATTGGCTGATCCACATAAAACTGTCAGCCAGCACAGCTTAGATCACTGGAGAAGGGACCATTGCAATATCCACATTAGGAAAGGATCTGCATTCTACGATCCCAGGGTCACCCATACATGGAAGCCACATCAGCCATAACGACACACCAACATAGTGGATCAGGACCTTAGTGGACGAGCAACCCATTGGCCAATGACCAACTACAGTATAGACCAGTCAGGTCCATGGAAAATAGAGAACAGGGATGCGTCAAGCCAGATGAATCCTGGAGTTGCTGCCAACAGCAATCAGCAGCATCTATTTCAAGTCTATGACTCTATTAGCATCCTGCATTGGGTCATGATATTGGTTCTCACCACAGCACTCCTATACCACCATCACATCCCTCAGCTAGCCCCATTGTGTGAAGACTTTCAAGATGGATTTGGATATACAGTTGCAAGGTGAAAATTTACAGAATTACTTCGCTATTGGTACAACAGAAAATGTATATAAGCTCCTGTATAACACTCAGAAAAACAGAATATAGTACACCCCAGCTTCCGAGCCTCATTCTTTAAGCCACACCCTCCTCATCTTGTCCATGTTGCTGAGTCTTGTTGCACTCCACATCCAGTGTTCCCCACCATTATGCACTCAAGTGCTAACATTATTATCTGCAAACTCCACTAGTTCCATGCATCGTAGCATTGTCATCAAGCACACTGGAGTTGATGGGAATCCTTTCACAACCTCACCCCTTCCCTTTCCTCCCTATTTCCAATAGCAGAGCAAACTTATCAACAGCAGAAAACTTCCACAGTCTTCTCCAATGCTTTCCAGCCTCCACCCTAAACCATTTTGCAAGTGATGCTCTTGTGCACAGCCCCTGACATACAACATCATCCTCATTAATCTTCACTAGAGTGTCCGCCTTTTCATTTTCCTCAATTCCCATGTGACTCGGACACCACGAAAAAATAATTGAATGCTCCTTGTTCTCACACAGCCATTATCATAACTTTTATTTGCATTGATCAACATGAACTGATGATCCTTCATGCTCATGTCAAAGATCCCTGTTAATGCTGTTTGGTTGTCAACCAACACAATCACCTGTCCTTCTATTTTCTCCTCTACCAGATAAGCAAACAAATCTTCTAATGCCTGCAATTCCATTTCAAAAGCCGAGCTTGCACTAAACAACCTCGCATTGCTGACTCTCAGTCCAACAAAGCCCACACATCCCACTCCTTTACAGAAAGCTCCATCCAAAGCAAAGACTGATCCTGTTTGTCACCAAATTTCTAGCTTAAGTGCAAAGCTATTCAACCATGTGCAGAATAATTCTGATTCTTCTTTCTTTGGATGAACCAAATTAGCTAATTGGATGCGATCTTTGTAGATGTCTCTTATTCTAGCTCCTGGAATATTCTCTTCATGGCAGAGATGAAATTCTTCTTCAATGCTGTATGCAATGTTGCATAACTGGGGGAACATATTCCCTGAAATATTGGTACATTTCATCTTTTGAAACATTAACACATTTGCATGACACAGCAACATTGTGAAGAATAGCTGCAGGAGATGGAGAGGATGATGAACATTGAGTGTGGCCAGACAAAGTCCCATTTGTTTGACCAAAAGATTGCAATATATCTGTACTGGCAGAACTCCCAACAGAAACTCCAGTGATGCTGTAGGTGTCATTCAAAACCTCCACTCATCCACAACAATGCTCTCCTCTGAACCTTTTCAAGAATTGACAATTTCTTCTTAACTCCTTTTCTGTCTAGATGATACCAAAGTCCCAGGCCATACAAAAGTATCAGCCAAATGCATGACTTGAATATCTGCAGCCTTCTTCTGACATCTAAACCTCTTATTGCATTCCCTATCATGTGCAGTGCACTAATTGATGAAAGAGCTTTATTAGCATAAAATTTAATATGAAAATCAAATGATAACCCCAGGTCAAAGAAAAATCCTAAGTATCTCCATATTTTCTTGCACTGAATTACTGATTTCTTCCCTTTTGAGCCTTCCAGTTCAATGTTAAGATTGTTAATCTGTTGATTGTAAGCATGATCCATGGAAAATTGAACTACATATTTTCAAAACTCTTGAGCTGACAGTTTATTTATTTTAGCTCCTTTTCTTTTTCTTTCATTCTTTGCACTGATGGTATGTTCCTTTATAGCCTCTTTATTTCTGAATGATCTTTTAAAAGGAAGAAAACAAAAAAAATCTGTCTTGTCCATCTCAACAACCATCCCAATTCTTTCCATAACTGATGAGAACTCCTTGAACCAATTTCATAGCTTGGTAATTCCAACCCATAAATTAAAAGAAGAAATCATTAGATTACCATTGTCCACGTAAGTAACCAAGGCTTTGTCATTCTTCCAGTCTAACAGAAATTCCTTCTTGAGGACCAGCATGACCAATAAATTCAGTATTATCAGAGAATCCAGACTACCCTAAGGTGCCCCTTCTCCCACAGATAACTCCGGAGAAATTCCTCCACCCCACACAAATTTTGTAAGTCTTCTGGAGTAAAATGACTGTAAATTTGACTAGTTCAGCTGGGAAACCCTGTTTTCCAACATTAATGCTATAACTTCCCCTTGCAATGACAGGAAGTATTGGGCTATATCCACTCCAAGGCACAAGGTGAACTTCCCTGCCTGTCTTGCTTGTTGCACCCTGTTTACTATAAACAGACCTGCATCCATAGTCAATCTTTGTCATACCCCACCGAATTGAAGGGGATGAAGTAAGTCATTTTGCACTGCATTGTACTGTAATCTTGCTGCGATTATTTTCATGAATAGTTTTCCTAAGCAGTTTAAGAGCATGATAGGCTGATAACTCTTGATCTTCAAATAATCGTCCTTTTTTGGCTTTGGAATGACTATGGTAGTCAACTGTTTGAATTGCACTGGCCAAACTCCTTCCCTCATTATATGATCAAAGACCTCTGTGAGTTGATGCAAAAAAGACTCTTCTCCAAGCATGACCTTTAAAAGTCTCCAGCTGATCATGTCCGGGCCCAGCACTGACAAGTTCGAAGTATTTTTCACTGTTTCGAGAATCTCCAAGCTGGAGAAGTCAAACCAATTTCTTGTCGGCAACTGAGGTAAGCTCTGAATATACTCCCAATCTACTGGTCTTACCACTTGCTGACCCACCAATTGGTAGTGCACACCATCCCATAATTCATCAAGATTTTGAATTGCCTGCCCTGATGCATCAACAACCTTTGGAAAAGCAGCAGGCTTCTGATCTCTGGTCCACCACACTACATCCCAAAGTTCCCCTTTTGCCACCATCTCATCCAGCTTTTTGTCAAAAAAAGGAGCTCTTTACAGTGCCACACACATTCCCAGTGGACTCCTGGTCATTCCTGGGACTGCAGAGGGGGTGCTGGAACCCCATTTTCATGACTAAAATTGCTGGGAATTGACCAGACTCTATGTGGAGTCCTGGTCAATTCCTCAGGATATTCCTGGACTCCTGAGGACTCAGAGTCCCAGGAATCCTAGGGGATCCCTGTAGTCCTGGCAGTCCTGGCTTATATGTAAATTGTGGCCTCATGACACATGACACTTGGATGTGTCAAAAGTGATGCGCCATTGATCCTCACGTGATCTACCATATAAGCTCTCGCATCACATCAGCATGTCTGCATTGCAACCCATGACTATGCCCTCCTCAAGAAGTGCCACCCCACATTCTCCATCTGCATGATCCAGCCAATCAAGTAGGAAACGGACAAAGTTTGTCACATCAATCAAGAGCACTGAAGGAAACACATGCAAGAGAGTCCAGTATGTCCCCTACTCTACCATTTCCATTGTTTATAAATCTAATTGTGCACAGTCGAACATTGGCTGTGCATACAAGTGAGGATGCAGCAGCAATGGAACATGGACCCTCAACCAGGTATGTCCCCCCCACTCCTCCAATGGGTGATCATGCTGATCTGCTCTTGCCCTTGCCTGCCCTTGCCTGCCCTTGCCCTCGCTGCTGCCCTGCCTCACTACTACTGCCACTGCGATGCGTCCACCACCTCCTGCTGCACCTCCGCCTTGCCCTTGCTGCCACCGCCCTCGCCTTGGCCTGCCACTGCTGCCGCCCATCACCTGCTCTTGCCCTTGCCCTCGCTGCCACCTGTGCTGATGAGCATCATTCCAACATGGTGGTGTATAGGTATCAGATGGACTAGTCTCAGCACTAGACATTAGAAACCTTACCCTCACTAGGATGATACATGCCCTGACCCCATTGCTTAACATCTGTACTCATCCAAAGTCTTCTGCAGGTATTCCATGCTAGCTATGAACAACTCCACCAACTCCATGATTATCAACTATAAGGCAAGCATCTCCCACGTATGCTGTCAAAACCCTGTGCTAGTCAGTCATTCGCATCTGATAAAGCACCATGTCAGCCAATCCACATAACTCGTCAGCCAGCACAGCTTAGTTCACCAGAGAAGGGACCATTGCAATATCTGCATTAGGAAAGGATCTGCATTCTATGATCTCAGGGTCACCCATACACAAATGCCACATCAGCCATAATGACGCACCAACATAGTGGATCAGGACCCTAGTGGACAAGTAAACCCATCAGCCAATGACCAGCTATGGTATAGACCAGCAACCCTTAGTCAGGTCCATAGTGGAGTCACCAGTCTCATCCATTGACCCTGCTCGTCCTGCTACAACTCAATCTGGCTCCAATTCATCAACATACTCCAGCTCCTCACTAGGTGGTACAGGACTCCAACTCACCTCGGACATACTAGCATGGCTCACCCTGCCCTCATTATTGTACAGAGTGGGTGAGTGCCCCAGTGACCTTTCGAGCAAGTCCTCAATGCGACCAGAGGACCTGCAGAGAGAGCCCAACTCCCACAGTATTTTGGTCTGCACATTGGAGGAACCAATGAACATTTGCAAAAGGGTGGTGAGGAGTTGCATCTGATCATGCAGTCACTGGTTTTGCTCGCAGAAGAGCCAGTTTTGTTCTTGGAGCAGGGAGATAGCCTCCCTCCTCAAGCCTGTGGATAAGCCACTTTCCGAGATCAGGACCCTAGCACTTGTGTCCCACAGAACAACCTCTTCAGCAGCCTGGATGTCTTCTTCACTGTTGCTCACCACAACTGCCTTTGACTTGGCCTTTTTCTTGTCCTGCCCAGACACAGGAATGCCACCTACAAAACACTTCTGGTGGAGGTGTTGGCACTCTGCGCAGACTCTGCTCTTGGGCCCAGGGGCCAGGTAACAGGCTGCACCTGCCAGCTTGCACCTAACAAGATGATCAGGCAGGCATTTAAAAGAAAAGAAAGAAACTCACCGGTTGCACAACACCTCATTTGGCAACATCGACTTGGCCTGCTTGGATGGACCAGCCTCCAACCCCACACCCACTTCTGCTTCCGTTGAGCCCATGTGGTCTCCTTTTGATTTGCAGCGACCAGTGCTGCCAATGTCACTTCATCTTGTTCCTCCATCATCACCTCGTCCACCTCCACCTGTGCCTGGACCATCATGACATCCAAAGAAGAACCTGGCCAGCAATCAGGCAGGAGCAGGTGCACCCAAGGGTGGACAGCTTGTTGGTGGTGTGTCTCAACCTCCTGTCATCTCCACTCAAGTTCTGCAGCCTCCTCTTCCACAGCCAGCCTCTGTGCCTCTTCTTCTTTGTGAGCCTTTCGTCACACTTCCTCTTCTGCTCAAGCCCTCTTTTCTGTGGCTTCTCTCTCCTCTCACCACATCCACTCTGCCTCTTCCACAGCCCTTCACCATGCTTCTTCCTCTTCTCAGGCCCTTCACTCCATGGCCTCCTGCTCTTCACAAGCCTTCTGCTCAGCCGCCTCTTGCTGCTTGCAGGCCCACTCAGCCTTTAATACAGCCAAGTGAGCTGCGGCCTCTTCACAGGCTTTCTTCTCTGCCTCCTCCCACACTCAGCACTCCTCTTCCTCCTGTTCCAGTTGCACCTCCATGTGCACAATCTCTTCATCAGAGTTGGATTCAGAGAGTTGGTGAGGCAAAGACATGGTGGTGGAGATGAAAGGGAGTAGGAGAATGAACTTTAAGCTAATTGACAGAGGCCCCAATCGCACAATCCCATGACTGGAAGTCGACATAACCAAGTAGCATGCACAGCCAAGGCCCAATTCCATGGACCCTGCTTTTCCAAATATGGAGAAGACTTCTGCCTGCAGCCAGATCAAGATGTATCACACATTACAAGCCCAGGAAGCTTCCATGCATGTTTCAGTTCATTTCTATTTCAGTTTCATTTGTAGTATAGTTTTCTTTTCATTTCTAGGTTGCACATCACACAAAAAGCACTGCAGTTGAACCTCCTGCAATCGACTATCCAATCCCTTCATGTGACTGACTGAGGACAGTCAGATTTTTAAGTGGGGGGGAGATGATGAGCATTGTTCTGACATGGTGGTGTATAAGTATCAGATGGACTAGTCTCAGCACTAGACATTAGAAACCTTACCCTCACTAGGATGATACATGCCCTGACCTCATTGCTTAACATCTGTACTCATCCAAAGTCTTCCACAGGTATTCTGCACTAGCTATGAACAACTCTGCCAACTCTGTGATTATCTGCTATAAGGCAAGCATCACCCACACCCAATGGCCAAGTCATCTCCCACATACGCCATCAAAACCCCACACTAGTTGGTCATTTGCATCTGATAAAGCACCATGTCAGCCAATCCACATAACTTGTCAGCTGGCACAGCTTAGTTCACTGGAGAAGGGACTGTTGCAATATCCGTGTTAGGAAAGGATCTGCATTCTACAATCCCAGGGTCACCCATACACAGATGCCATGTCAGCCATAACAATGCACCAACATAGTGGATCAGGACCCTAGTGGATGAGTAAACCCATTGGCCAACAACCAGCTACAGTATAGACCAGCAACCCTTAGTCAGGTCCACGGAAAATAGAGAACAGGGATGTGTCAAGCCAGATGAATCCTGGAGTTGCTGCCAATGGCAATCAGCAGCATCTATGTCAAGTCTACAACTCTATTAGCATCCCATGTTGGGTTGCAATATTGGTTCCCACTGCAGCACTCCTATACTACCATCATGTCCCTCAGCTAGCCCCATTGCATGAAGACTTTCAAGACAGATTTGGATATATGGTTGCAAGGTGAAAATTTACAGAGTTACTTCGTTATTGGTAGGATAGAAAAACATATATAAGCTCCTGTACAACACTTAGAGAAGAACAGAATAGTACACCCCAGTTTCTTCAAGTCTTGTTCTCTAAGCCATGCCCTCCTCGTCTTGTCCACATTGCTGAGTCTTGTTGCACTCTGCATCCAGCGTTCCCCACCATTACACACTCAAGCACTAATGTTATTATCCATGAACTCCACTAGTTCCATGTGTTGTAGCATTGTCATTGAGCACACTGGAGTTGATGGGAATCCTTTCACAACCTCACCCCTTCCCTTTCCTCCCTATTTCCAATAGCAGAGCAAACTTATCAGCACTACCACTACGTTGTCACCACCCCTTGGCCTGCCACTGCTGCCACCCACCACCTGCCCTTGCCCTTGCCCTCACTGCTGCTGCCCACTGCTGCCACCCACTGCTTGACCTTGCCCTTGCCCTTGCTGCTGCCTGCGCTACCTCTGCATTGTCACCACCCTCCTCCTTGCCCTCTTGCCTGCCACCACCTTCTGCTGCACCCCTGCTCTTGCCCTCACTGCTACTGCCCTCCCCTTGGCCTGCCACCACTGCTGCCCACTGCTGCCACCCACCACCTACCCTTGCCCTTGCCCTTGCCACCACTGGCCACCACTGCCACCCACCACCTGCCCTTGCCCTTGCCCTTGCTGCCGCCCACACTACCACTGCATTGTCACCACCCTCCCCCTTGCCCTCTCTTGCCTGCCACCACCTCCCTGCTGCACCTTCGCACCTGCCCCCACTGCTGCCACCCCCTTTGCCTGCCACCACTGCCACCCACCACCTACCCTTACCCTTGCCCTCACTACCACTGCCCACCGCTGCCAGCCACCACCTGCCCTTGCCCTTGCCCTTGCTGCCACCTGCACTACCACTGTGTTGTCACCACCTTCCCCCTTGCCCTCTCTCGCTGCTGCCCACCACTGCCACCCACCACCTGCCCTTGTCCTTGCCCTCACTACTGCCACCCACCAATGCCACCCACTGCCTGCCCTTGCCCCCGCCCTCACTGCCACCTGCACTACCTCTGCATTGTCACCACCCTCCCCCTTGCCCTCTCTCATTGTCACCACCCTCCCCCTTGCCCTCTCTCATTGTCACCACTCTCCCCCTTGCCCTCTCTCATTGTCACCACTCTCCCCCTTGCCCTCTCTCATTTTTTCCACCCTCCCCCTTGCCCTCTCTTGCCTGCCGCCAACTTTTGCCTTGCCCCTGCTCTTGCTGCCACCCTTGTCCCTGCTTTCCACCTGTCCTCACCCTCACCCTGCTGCCACCCTCACCCTGCCACCCTGTATGTACCTACTTCTGTACCTGGCTACCACTGTCATTGTACCTACCTATCTCTGTACTTGTCTACCACTGTAACTGTAATTACCCTCTGTATTTATTTACCTACATACCTAATTGTACCTTTCCTACCCCTCCCACCAGTGCTGAAGTATTACTTGCTGAGAGTGGTGTCTCTATTGCTCCTCCTGTCAGGACTAAGACACCCTCAATCCATTTCCTTCCATCTCAGCTACCTAAACATCAGCCTGGCTGTATTTGCCTACAAAATCAAGGTTCAGACAGCAGTGATGATGCAGGTAGCAGTGAAGGCAGTGAAGGAGACAGTGCTGGGAGTATGGAAAATCAGGGAAGCAGCATAATAGAGGTATGTTAATAATTTGGAAGGAAGCTTCAGTTTACATAATCATCAACAAGAGATTGAAGAGGAGGAAGTTGGAGTTGAGAAGGACCTGGCTGGTGCTAAGGTAGGTTCCATAATACCTGTCCTCCATGAGTTAGCTCACTTTTGTTGCCCAAGCTTGATGTGGAAGTTCCAGAAGCAATATCTGGCAATAAGGTATTACAAAACATATTTTTCCCTTTTTATAACTGACATTGACAAGATTGAGTTGTCTGTGGTTGGAAGGACTGAGAAAGAAGCTGTTGGATTGGTGAAAGAGGTACTTGAGGACAAGGTGAGTTGCAAAACAACTACTTTCCTTGTGTAGCTGGACTTGTATCTCTAGGTTGATCTGCCTGCTGACAAAGAACCAGGCAATTTGTTCAATGAAGGTAAGTCTTGGTAATTATAAAAATAAGAATATGCATAACCTGTGAAAGATGATCCTATGGGTTCACCACCTCCACTCCAAGGTTCCTCTCACACTTCAGGTGGTATTATGGGAGGCAGGGCTCTAGGTAATGTCTTCAACCATGCAGATGCAGATGCAGAATGTTATGAGCATAACTCATCCCTCTTACATTTTACAGTAACAACATCAATGAAGGTTATGAAGACATAGACTCGGAGAGTTGGGATATATTTTTCTTTTCTTTTTCTCTTTTTATCTGGACTGAAATGTATAGATACAAGGGCTGGACAACAAGACACTACAACAGGATGCCTATGCGAACACTGCAGCCCTTATTAGGAAGGTGGTTAGGTCAGCATCGGTTATAGGACATACCAAGTGCTGACTAGGACAGCTGCCCAATGATGGGCCTATGCCATGAATGGAATCATGGGCGGCATGGCACCTGAGGGGCGACATGGGAATACCTGAAGGTACCAAAGGAATGGTACTGGTGTTCATGGGAATGGCTGAAGGCACTACACAATAAGATGCTGCTGTATATGGGGAGATTGGGATGGATATGGTTACATGGGTGCAGGCTGGCTGCTGCACATTGTCTCTTCATTGTGAGGGACTTTAGCTGCATGCCGATTGTGCACAGACCATAGTAGAGATATATAAGGGCTGTAGTTTAGTGTAGGTAGCCCTTAAGTCTCTAGATAGTTTTTGTCACCTAGACATTACTAGAGGAGCAACTAGAATTGTTTCTGGCCTAACAAGCCTCACTGTGGAATCTTGTGGTTGTGTTTAGGGACTGTTAGGGACGACCTAAACACAACCTCAAGACTTATGAGAAGGGTGGCTTGTTCAGCCGAAGACAAGACAGACAGATCAGTCAAGATAAGATCAAGACCACAACCTGTTGCTCAAGTAGAAGTGTCTAGGACACAAACTATCTAGAGTCTTAGGGACTCGCTACCTAAGACTACAACCCTTATATACCTTTCTCCTGGTCTGTGCGCAGTCAGCACGCAGCTGTTACAACTTCTTTCTTTCTTACATTTACTTGCTACAATAGCCTTCCTTCACTTCGTCGCTACGTTTTGATACTTGTTTCATCTACCTGGATTGCCCCTCGTTTCACTTCCTTTTATACTTCCTTATTGTTCTCTAGCCAGTATATAAACCCTGCGCATGTACCGTAGTACCTCAGTTCCAACTTAATCGAGTATTGTCCTTTACTGAACAAACCCTCTCGCTCTCGTCCTCTCTATCGCTCGAGCTACCTTTGTCGCTGCCTAGCACGACGTCGAACAGCATTCTTGTCCAGGGACTGGGATTAGACCGAGACTCTAGTCGTCACTGTTGACTTGATAACGAACCAAGGGCATCGATCCTAACACAAGTTGGAACTCACTGAACTGCTTAGTGCATCGTCACTAGCTAGACAACATAGATCCGAAACGACCCGAAACCAGACTCTCTAACCAGAGACCACCGAACGATTCCTTTCTCTTTAGAGGGACATATTATCTAGAAGGACAAGAGCTCTTTTTCTCAACACTAAATAAACGTTGGGAATTTCGAGGAGTAGGAAAGAATAGGAACACCCCAGTATCTAACGAATACTTCGAAGGGGATTACATCGAAGGAAACGAACACTCTTTACCTGGAAAGCTTTGGGTTGAGTGGAGAAACGAACAAAAAGAACCAGAAGAAGAACCAGAATTATATTTCGAAAGACCCAAAGAAACCCTTTGGTGGGAAGAGTACTGTGACGCGGAATTCGAGTTCGACGGCACTGATCCATACTACTCTCTTTCCGAAACATCCATAGCAGGGTGGAACACCTTTTTGGAACAAAAACAAATCGAATACGAACTAGAAAACCCGAGACCTGAAACAGACGCCGAAACCGACACAAAACAAATGGCAACTAACACTGAAACCACCGATGCCCCCAGGGGAGATATCAAACCAGTCTCAGCACGAATTTTCACAGGAGATCGGACCGAAGCTAAATCATTCATCAACTGGTTTAGCGATTTCTTTGCAATAAACGCCCACAACTATGAAGGGAAACATGAAAAAAAAATCAGATACGTCCTCCAATGCCTAGGAAAGGAACTAGATGACTGGAAAGAAATAATCCGCGATCAACTGGATGAAAAAGACGGACTTACTTGGGAAAACTATGACACCTTTGTCAAACGATTCCTTGACGACTGGGGAGAAGTCAACACTGCAGTCAGGGCGCTGAATGAGCTCACTAAATTACGAGTTGGAGGAGAGATCACTGTCCCGATCTATGTCCGAAAATTTAGAATGCTCATAGGATCCTCCGGACTAACCGGAATTACCGCCCAACTCCAGGCATTTGTCCGAGGCCTACCAACCACCATTGCTGCCAAGATCCTCGAAGGACAAAGCGACTTTAAAACTATCACAGACGCCTACAGAAAGGCGGAACAACTCAACGCAGCATGGGAAACGATGAAAGCATTAGGGAAAACTGATACAGGGCGTCGATTCAATAAAACAGGGGGACCTAAAACGATCCATGCCATACAAACCGGACGTCTTACTGATGGGCAACGAGAAGAATATATGCGTTCTGGGAAATGTTTCAGATGCGGAACCATCGGTCACTTATCCCGAAACTGCCCAAAGAAAGATACTACCAGGAACCCGCCCCCTTCAGGACGATTCACCAGAACAATCACTGAGGATAACGATGCTAAGAAAATTCGCACCATGATTGCGGCGCTCAGCACAGAGGAACGAGAAACTCTCCTCACCGACCTGGAAACTGAGGGTTTTTAAAGCGGAGGAACCAGAAAGCGGTTGGAACCTCCAAGAACGATTATGGACAGTTAGCACTCAACTCTGTAATAGTAAGATCGAATAATAATCAACGACTCTCAATAACTGTCCAATCACCCGAATTACCCGCTGAGATATCTGCCCTCGTTGACTGCGGAGCAGAAGGAAACTTCATTGACGAAACTATAACAAGAAACATGAACAAGAAACCACTAATTCAACCAATACGAGTTAAGAACGCCGACGGAACAGTAAACTTAAATGGGATGATCACACATAAAGTCAAGATTCCCTACCGCATCAGAAATCTACAAATCGAAACAAGCTTCCTAATCACTAAACTAGGAGATCAAAAACTTATACTCGGACTCCCCTGGTTAGAAAAACACAACCCAACGATAAACTGGAAGGAACGGACCCTTGAACTCGATCAACACAAACCGACAAAGCAGATAGAAAGAAACCTGGATCAGGAAATCAACGAATACTGGATCAGGGTTAAAACTTCGGCATCACAAGCGCTAGAACATACACTACGCAAAGAGACCATAACGACGCTACCAGACGAGTACCAAGAATGGAAATCTACCTTCGAAAAGGCACCTTCAGAACGATTCCCAGTCAGACGCACATGGGATCATGCAATCGATCTCAAAACCGGATTTACCCCGAAAGTCAGCAAAATCTACCCACTATCGATAAAAGAACAATCATCCCTCGACGAATGGATCACAGAACAGCTAGCTAAAGGATACATTAGACCATCCAAATCCCCACAAGCCTCGCCATTCTTCTTCGTCGCAAAAAAGGAAAGCGGAGCGCTCCGGCCATGTCAAGACTACCGATACCTGAACGAATGGACAATAAAGAATGCATACCCATTACCATTGATCTCTGATCTAATGACCAAACTATCCGGCGCTCAATATTTCACAAAACTAGACCTCCGATGGGGATACAACAACGTTCGAATAAAAGAAGGAGATGAATGGAAAGCAGCCTTCATAACGAACAAAGGACTATACGAACCAACCGTCATGTTCTTTGGCCTATGCAATTCCCCATCTACGTTCCAGACAATGATGAACGAATACTTCCAAGACATGATCAACGAAGGATGGTTAATCATTTACATGGACGACATTCTTATATGTGGAACAACACCCAAAGACTTAGAAACCCGGACAAAACGCGTCCTAGAACGACTAAAAGAGAACGACTTATTCCTCAAACTCGAAAAATGCAAGTTCTGCACGCAGGAAATTGAATTCCTCGGAATGATCATTAGACCTGGGGAGATAACAATGGACCCGATCAAACTGGCAGGAATAGCAGATTGGCCGACACCAACAACAGTCAAACAAGTACGATCCTTCCTAGGATTTGGAAATTTCTACCGACGATTCATTGGGAACTTCGCAACCCTCGCTCGACCACTTATTGATCTCACAAGAAAAGATGAAGCGTTCCTCTGGACGCCAGAACGACAGGTGGCGTTTAACAACCTAAAAAAACGCTTTACAACAGCCCCTGTACTCCGAATGCCAGATGTCACCCGACCATTCATCCTACAAACCGATGCCTCAAATAAAGCAACAGGAGCGGTACTGAAACAAGCTGATGAAGCAGGACTCCTGCACCCTTGCGGCTTCATCTCACACGCCCTAACCACGACAGAGCAAAACTATCAGATTTACGACAGGGAACTACTGGCAATCGTCAAAGGACTTGCAGCATGGCGACACCTTCTTCATGGATCACCTCATACCACTATCGTTCACTGCGACCACAAGAATTTATCCTTTTATCGAACCCCACAACGTCTTACCCCCAGACAAGCCAGATGGTCCTCCTTCTTAAGCGAATTCGACCTTCGAATAGAGCACGTCCCAGGAACTAAGATGTTTGAAGCAGACGCCCTATCTCGACGACCAGACCACATTGGAATGGACGACGCCCCAGAAGAAACCACGGTGTTACCACCTGAACGATTCATCAGGCTTATAGCAGACGACCTAGCAGAGAAGTTGCGCAAAGGCATGATTAAAGACGACTTTGGACAAATACTAGTCGAAGTAATCCAAAATCATCGAGCACCACCAATAAAATCAAAGCTGCAAGACTGGACATATGTCGACCACATCGTACATTACCAAGGAAAAACCTATGTACCTGATCAAGATGGATTGCGCACTCAACTCATTAAACTGACGCATGAATCACCTACATCTGGGCACCCCGGACGATTTAAAACTCTGGAATTACTCAAACGAAACTACTGGTGGCCAGGAATGAACAAGCATACCAGAGAATGGATCGAAGGATGCGCGCTCTGCCAGCAAATGAAAGTGAACACTCACCCCAACACCCCTGCCCTACAACCAATCAAATCTAATGCCACCCGACCCTTCCAACAAGTCACAATTGACTTCATCACGGATCTACCAATCGCCGACGGCTTCGACTCAATCATGGTCACGGTGGACCATGGACTTACAAAGGGGGTAACCTTTTCTCCTTGTCACAAAACGATCGACGCACTAGGGACCGCGGATCTATACATAAACGAAAACTTCAAACGATTCGGTTTACCGGATATCCTCATATCTGACAGAGGACCGCAGTTCGCGTCTAAAGTATTCCGAGAAATAGGAAAAGCGCTGGGAATAAACCACAGAATGAGCACAGCCTACCACCCCCAGACAGATGGCGAGACAGAACGAGTCAATCAGGAACTAGAAGTTTACCTCCGAATGTTCTGCACAAACGAACCACACAAATGGAAATCACTACTGCCAATTGCGGAATTCGCTCACAATAACCGACACCATGATACCATCAAAGCATCACCGTTTCAGCTAATGTACGGAATAGACCCTGTCGCTATTCCCACAGCTGCATCCCCCATGACGACCCCAGCAGCTGAGAACCGACTACGAATGCTACAAAAGGCTAGAGAAGAAGCACTCGCTGCACACGAACTCGCTAGACAAATGGTAGCACTCAGAACAAAAGACAAGAGTATCAGATTTGAGAAAGGAGACAAAGTCTGGCTCGAAAATCGAAACCTCCGAATACCCTATGAGTCAAGGAAGCTAGCACCCAAAAGAGAAGGACCCTTCACGATTGAGCAAGTGCTAGGACCTGTCACCTACAAACTGAAACTCCCCAAACAATGGCGCATTCACCCTGTGTTTCATACTACATTGTTAACTCCGTATAAAGAAACAACGGTCCACGGACCGAACTTCATGAAACCACCCCCTGATCTCATCAACGGACAAGAGGAGTTCGAAATAGAAGCAATCATCACACATAGAAAACGAGGAACCGGCTATCAATACCTAGTCAAATGGAAAGGGTATGGACCGAACGAAAACTCATGGGAACCTGAAACAAATCTGAAGAACGCTGCGGACATCCTTAGAGCATATAAGAACCGCCGAAACCTGCTATGAAAACCATGGCCCAGTATCGCAACAAACAGATCCTCAGACAGAATGCTAGACACACCAAAAACATCGCTTCCTCCTACTCCCGATTCTCTCCCAGACAATCTATCCCAAAACTTAGACACCTAATCATCCAACTCCCTAATCGAACCCACCCTCACCAAGGACGACGTGCAATAGGAACAGCCTTCATTGAAATACGCAAAATCCTGCTTTATCGAACAAAAGTACCGTCACTGCACCCAGTATATAAAACACGGATCAGCCCCAACTCCCAGACAACAACCGACGCCATCAGCAGAGACCGCCATATCAGACAAGCGCAAAGAGCACTGACCTTATGGATCATTGACCGAACAAGAGACCTGGAAGAGGCGGGAGTGACCTGCCTACGCCGGACAGAGGCACTATTCCCAGACAAAATCAATTTCCCATCCAGCGGACCGCTGAACTTTAACTTACCCCCGCATTACCTATACATCCCACACGGAGGGATACCACCTCCATATCCGAATCCACCGCCACCGCCCCACTACCGCAGCTTTGAATGGGAACCTGGATACCCGATGATCACAGGCATCATTCATCACACAGATCACGGAACGATTACACATCGAATTCCACCTAGACCACTACACGAACCATATTTAGCTGAAAGACCTCCCACGCAACCTAATACTCCCAGACCAGAAGCATTGGCCGATCAACTCTTACGAGACATCCTCTCTATGGACGCAGACGATTCATTCTGGGACGTGGAATACTTCGACGAAGTCAACCTATAAAAGATCGAGACTCCCACTTCCTAGCCTTCCAACCAACGTCACAAATACAAAGATGTTCTCGCTCATCGCCATCCTCGTCGCCCTCGTCTCTACTTTCTTCCCCTCAATCCTCATCGGAGGACTAGTTCTCGCCACCCTCCTCGTTACCCTCGCCCTCGCCTACTCCTTCCCTGAAAAACTCCCCGAGCTCGACGTCTTCACGCCACCCCTCGAAATCTTCGTCGAAACCGAAACGATGACCTACGCCGACGACGACCTACACATTCACCCGCCTGAACTCATCGAAGAACCACCTATCGCGGAAGAAGTCATCCCCGCACCTATCCCCAGATCGAACCCCCTCGTCGCCGCTGCCTCCCTCGAAGCCTCGTACATTACAGCCAACCTCCGAGACCTCTCCGCCCCGCTTGGAGCCCTTGTAGGACTCACCCTCACCACCGACCCCAACGCCATGACTTACACCGAGCGAGATCTCGCACTCCGAGAACTTCGTCAATTAAAAGTCACCCTCGACTCCGTACGATGGCATGTAGATACAGCACAAAAGGACGTCGAAAACATCGTCCACTGGTACGAGTCTAGAGCGGACCATGCCTGGACAACTCAAGGTTGGCCTTAAGAAGTCGGTGACTTCTCGCATAGGGAGGGGGTAATGTTACAACTTCTTTCTTTCTTACATTTACTTGCTACAATAGCCTTCCTTCACTTCGTCGCTACGTTTTGATACTTGTTTCATCTACCTGGATTGCCCCTCGTTTCACTTCCTTTTATACTTCCTTATTGTTCTCTAGCCAGTATATAAACCCTGCGCATGTACCGTAGTACCTCAGTTCCAACTTAATCGAGTATTGTCCTTTACTGAACAAACCCTCTCGCTCTCGTCCTCTCTATCGCTCGAGCTACCTTCGTCGCTGCCTAGCACGACGTCGAACAGCATTCTTGTCCAGGGACTGGGATTAGACCGAGACTCTAGTCGTCACTGTTGACTTGATAACGAACCAAGGGCATCGATCCTAACAGCAGCTAAAGTCCCTCACAATAGAGACAATGCGCAGCAGCCAAGTCTGCGCCCATATGACCTTACATGGAGACTTCCTCCCACACCAACACTCTGTCCTTCCATATACGGCCACGCCTATTGTCGTGCGTCTCGGCCAATTCCCACATACACCGGTACCTAGTTGTTGGTACATCTTGGTGTTCCCATGTCGCCCCTCAGGCACTGTGCCACTCATGTATCCCATCATGGCGTAGGCCCATCATCGGGCCGTTGTTCCTGTCGGCACTCGGTCTATGTCCATAGCCAATGCTGACCTAACCTCCTTCCATATAAGGGTCGCAGTCTTTAATGTAGTCTGTCCCTGCAACCAAGGTATCGTCTGAGTCCTGTTTCTAAACGTTTGAGTGCAATGAAATAGATAAAAAGAAAAGAAAAATAGATTCCGACTCCTCCAGACCGTATCTGCATATTTGTCATTAGTGTCATTACTGTGAAAATTGAATGGGATGAGGTATGCTCATAACATCACCCCCCCCCTTAAGGCCTCACATCCTGAGAGGCTGATCCTGCTGAGTCCACATAGTGTGGATCTCTTTTCATTTGTTCATAAAAACGGGCAAGGTGCTCCGCTTGTTCCTCAGGCGTCAAGCCTGATCGTTCTGAATCAATATCTTCCACCTCTTTGATGGTGGTTTTCCATGTTTTTTGTGCAGGGCATGCAATGCCCTTGATCCTTTTTTGTTGGTCATCTTCTGACTCGCTGCTTTCTTTTGCAGCTCCTAGTGTATCTCTTTTTAAGATTTTCTTTTTAAGACACTCGGTGTCTCGTTTGTGTGCTCGGCGCTCCTTGTCTAATTCTTCCTTCTCGCCCCTCTGTGGGAAATTAAGCATGGGTGACCGCCTGCCATGCTCCAGGTCTCTGGAGAACGTCCCATCGGTGTCGTCTGGCAATTCCATGATTGCCTTCCTATCTCCTTTCCAATTGTGCCATCTGCACTCCATGTTTTCTAAGTATTTTGGGCTGAAACGGCCATCGTCCCAGCCAAAAAGTTTTTTGTCCTTCCAATGTGTTCCTTGACTTTGTTTGTGCCTTGGTGCACTAGGGGTTTGTTGAGGAATTGTTTCCGTGTACTGAATGTACACCTTTCCATTCCTTAGGTTCCTTATGAGCTTGGGAGCCTTAGGATTTTCTTTATGGAATTTTTTGACTTTTGCTGGTGCATTAGCAACATTTCCAGCTGGTTCCCAAGTGGACTCCTCCACTGGGTAATTTTTCCATTTAACGAGGTATTCCAACCTCGCCCCTCCTCATCTGCTGATGCAGCTTTCCATTATTTCTTCTACCTCATATTTGTCCTCCTGGGACTCCTCGACCATCTGCGCGTCCTTGCGTGCTGCTGCCTTTGCTCTTTGTTTTGGGAATTCCGGTTCCCTATACAGTTTTAACAGGACTTCATTGAAAACATTGTAGACCTTCCATGCGGCCAGTATTTTTAATTTATATGATGACTCGCCGACTTTAGCGAGGACTTCTAGTGGTCCGACAAATTTTCCGTTGAGCTTCTTGGTTGCTCGAATGACTGGTAGGTTTTCGGTGCTGAGATATACCTTGTCGCCAGGTTTATATTCTCGTGCCGCTTGGCGAATGTGTGTCATACCAGCTTTTTCATGATTTGAGCGGCTTTCTCCAAAGCCTTCTTTGCTTTTTCATGCATGTCCTCCAGTTCCTTTGCCAGTTGCTCCACAGCTACTGCCTTTGGTGTGTAGGTGGGGTCCAGACCCTTGTTCGGGTGTTGTCCATAGTTCATGAAGAAGGGCAAGAAGCCTGTTGCTGAGTGTACTCTGTTGTTGTGACAGAACTGTGCCACCGACAACCAATCACTCCAATTATCCTGGCGATTGTTGACAAACATAGTCAGGAATTCTTTAACTTCCTGATTTACTCTCTCTGTCTGACCATCTGTTTGGGGGTGGTAGGCTGTTGATCGGTTGGGCTGAATTCCCAACATTCCATATAGATCGTTCATGAATTTTGAAGCAAACTGAGGTCCTCGGTTGCTTATGACTTTTCTTGGGATACCATGCTCCCTGAATACGTTATCTCTGAACAGCACTGCTGTTCCTTGCGATGTAATTTCCTTTGTGGTGGGTAAGAAGTACGACTTCTTTGTAAACCTGTCCACCACCACCATTATCGTATCGTGTCCCTTTGACATGGGTAAGGGTCCCATGAAGTCAACTGAGATGACTTCCCATGGTTCTGTTGGAACCTCATTGGGTTGGAGTGGTGCCGCACATGCTTGTCTATCCAGTTTCGCCTTTTGACAGGTCTTGCAACCCGGAATATATCATTCTATGTCCTTGCGCATGTTCGGCCACCAAAAGTTCCTGGTCAAAGACTCCAAGGTCTTTGCGACTCCTGAGTGTCCCCATGAATGGTGAATTGCGATGATGTCTTCTCGCAATGCCACGACTGCTGGTATGTATACTCATCCTTTCCAGGTGACGAGTCCTTTCTCAAATTTATATTCTCCATCGGCCTTTTCAAGGCCTTCAACAACCTGTGTTTCCCACTGCCGCTTGGGCACATCTTTTATATCCTTTATGATGTCGTCAATTGCACGATCATCATCGAAGACCCATACAAAGAGGTGTTCTTTTAGCAGAACTACTCCTTCGTTGTCGTTTTCTCCATGGGTATGTCCTGCCCATTGTGATAGTAAGTCCGCTTTTGTGTTGGACTTCCCACTTCTGTGTTTTATGATGAAGTTGTACTCCTGCAAGTCCGTCACCCATCGCGCCTGTCGTCAATTAAGATTTTGCGCTTTTCTGAAGTATGTCAGGTTTTGATGGTCTGTCAAAACCTCAACTGTGTGTTTAGCCCCCTTGAGATAGTGGGACCACTCGTAAAAAGTGTGCATTACTGCGAGCATCTCTTTGTCATAGATCTCGTAGTTTCGCTCAGCGTTGTTTAGGGATTTTGATATGAAAGCCACTGGCTTCCATACGTCGTTTTCTGTTTGTTGTGACAAGATTCCCCCAATAGCGAAGTCAGAGGCGTCCACCTCTACTCGAAACTGTCCATTTTCATCGGGGATCCGCAACACCACCTCCTCTGCTATGGTTTTCTTCAGCATGTCAAATGCTGCGTCCTGAAGCTCTGTCCATTTCCATTCGTCTTTTCCTGTGAGACGAGTCAGGGGTTTGGCTGCCTTTGCAAAGTCTTTGACAAAGCGTCGATAAAAGTTTATGAAGCCCAGGAACTGTTGGACTTCTCATTTGCATGTTGGCTTAGGCCATTCCATTACCGCCTTGACTTTGGCAGTTTCCATTCGAACAGAGTTTTTGCTAATAACGACTCCAAGGAAATCCATTTCCTTTTTGTCGAAGAAACATTTTTCTGGTTTTAAGGAGAGCTTATGCTCTTCCAGCTTTGCCAATATACGGTTGACCTGTACTGTATGTTCTTCCTGATTTTTTGAAAATACGAGGATGTCGTCCATGTATATAACGAACCCATCCTTCTGCTATTTCCACTCTGAAAATGTTGTTCATCATTGTCTGAAAGGTGGCGGGTGAATTAGTGAGCCCAAAGAACATAACCAAGGGCTCGAAAAGTCCTCTATTGGTTCGGAATGCCACCTTCCATTCGTCTCCTTCTTTGATTTGTACGTTGTTGTATCCCCAACATATGTCCATTTTAGAGAAGACTTTTGCTTGTGACAACTTATCCACCAGTTCTCCGATCAGTGGTAGTGGACAACGGTTCTTGACTGTCATTTCATTAAGTTGCCTGTAGTCCTGTACAGGTCTTAGCTTTCCATCCTTTTTCTTTACAAAGAAGAAAGGAGACGCCATAGGCGATTTGCTTGACTGAATTCTTCCAGAATCCAGGTTTTCTTTCAAGAATTCATCCAGTTGCTGTTGTTCATCCTGGTTTAGTGGATAGATTTTACAGTCAACTGGGTTAGACCTGGGAATCAACTCGATAGCATGATCCCATTGCCACCGTGGTGGTAGTTCATCGAAAGTTTCTTTCTCGAAGACTTTGCAATGTCCTAAATAGTGTCTGGGGACTGCCTCCTCCAGAGTTCATTTTTTAGTTTTCTCTGCTTCTTCTGTGGCTATTTTTGTGGCCGTTGACGCATAGGCCCTAATGTTTAGTTCTGGTTCACCAATGTGAACCGCCAGTAATCGATCCTCCATTTCTAGGTCCTCCATTACATCCATCTCGTCTTCCGGTTCCTGGACTAAAGAACCCTTCCAACAAGTGCCCAGACAGCGGTTAAACTCTAGTGTCTGCTTCTTCCAGTTAATGGTTGGGTTGTGTTTCCTCAACCAATCGAAGCCCAAGAAGATGCTTGTTTTAGAGAGGTGTGTGACTGCACATTCGATGACTTCTTCGTGTTCACCGATGCGTAATTTTATTTTTGCCATGTACTCCAGGGCACCTCTCGAGTTTTTTGTACCGTCAGCGTTATATATTGGCATGGGTTGAACCAGACGTTGTTTGGGTATTTGGTGTTTTTCTATGAAATCGGTACTGATACAGGTTCCGGTTGCACCAGAGTCTAGTAACATTTTAATACGGACGCTTTTTGATCCATCCATTTTTGTTACGACCCCGGTCAGGTCTATCTTGTTGTATCCTGTCCCCTGTACTGTTTTCTCTTGTAAGTGCATCAGGTTCCACATAGCGTCGGCTTCTGTCATGGCGTTTAAGTCATCCACCAGGTGTCCATCCACCTCTTTTATTCTTTTATTGTCTACCCATTGTTGTAGACATTCCACCGCTGTTTGTTTGGGTTGTTCCCAAATTCTCCTTAGCATCCACTGCAGTGTCCATGCTTGTAGTCATTGTCCCTTTTTTGCGCTCACTCTTAGGTTTCTCAAGTGATGTATGTCCCCTCTGCACTCGTAAAGTAAATCGTGCATGTTTATTTTGGAGTCTACTAGTACATCACTATTCGAAACCTGAGCAGCAGCCAGCAGTGCTGAGTGCTCGCCTACTGGCTTTCTGCAAAATCCGAGACCTCCTCTATGTGGCCGACTGGGGTCGTTTCCCTATTGTCGACGTATCTGACAACCTGCTTTCCTTTATCGCTGGTTGTAATTTCTTTTTTGCACTTCCATGCTGTATGCCCTTTCTTGCCACACTTGTAACAAGTGCTGTTTTTCTGCCTACACTCTTCCACTGAGTGGTTCCTCATTTTGCAATGGGAACAAAATTTCTGTGTATCGACGTCCATAGTGTTTGGATCAGATCGACTTCCAGACACAACTGGTGGTGGTGCTCTATATTGCCACTGTGGGCGACCATTGTGAGCCGGGGCTCTCTCTTTATATTCCTGTCATTGTGCAGGGAATCCGTAAGCCTCATTGGCTTTGCGATATGCTCTAGCAAGCGCCGTGACCCTTGTCTGGATTTGGTGAAGAGTGGCAGTTCTCTGGCAACCCTCCGTATCGAATTAACTCCCTGCCTAGTGCTGGATTAAGATGGTTCTGGAACTGTGAAATCAGGGCTTGATCATTCCAGTCTGTCAACGAGGTAAGGGAGTTGAACTTGATGATGTAGTCCTCCACAATCATCGTTCCCTGTTGTAGTTTTAATAGCGCCTTGATGGCTTTTTCCTTGGTCTCAGTGGACATAAAAAAGTCATGCATCTGTTGTTTGAAGTCCATCCAGTCTATGAAAGGGAATTGATTTTCCAGCGGTCATCTGACCCATGCGCTATTATTGTCTGTACTTTCTCCTGTATTGAGCTGGGTCCAATCTAATTCTGTGCTCCAGCCGTTGTTGTCAATTTTGTCCTGGTACTCCTGTTGTGCTTCTTGGAAATCTTTGAGTTTTACCCCACTCCAATCAGCTGCTCTGTTTCCTTTCCCGCCTTTGATTCTGTATAGGCAGATTGACACTTTTCACTTAGGATCCGTTTTGTTTGCCAGCATGAAGTAAGTCTCCATCTGACGTAACCATCCGTCCACTGTACGAGGATCTCCTTCATAAAAGGCAGGCATTTCAGCTTTTGTAAGAGGTCCAGGCTCTCGACGATTAGATCGTTGATATTCGTTGATCATCGCTGCCAGTGCTTGACCAGCACTGGTGATAGCTCACTGCCATTCCTCCACTTGTTGATGAATTTCGTTCTCCCAGGCGGCCACTGCTGCTGCTGGTTGTGTATCAGCTAGTGGTTCCAGTGTTTCTGTGTCCTGCCAGTGTGTCTGCCATCCCATCACCACGTGGTAAGCGTGTGTGATCATATCACCAGTTAGTCGAAAAGTTCCAACACCAACTTGGTGAGAACTGTATCTGTTCCACATCATTGCTTTCATCCACGGCCATCCACCAGGCTCTCCTGAGACTCGGACACAATGCCACATGCGATTGCATCCTTTGGTTCTTCTCCAGTATATAGGTCGGTACTTGTCCATGAGTTCCGGGTCCCATCCGTAAATTTCCCTGATGGTCGGGTATGCTGGCCATTTATAAGAGTTCCAATATTCCCATTTTACGAGCCAGAGATAACAGTATCCGGGGTGTTTCGGATGTAGTTTGTTTTGTGCCTGCTCCGAGAGTCCTGGTCGTTCATTTTGTAAACAGGGATCTATTTCTACTAGAGCTGCCACTGCGTCTGAGCGCGCTGGTTGCTCCAGTAACTGTTCCCCGTTATCTTCCCTTAGGCTTATGATTTCGCCTGCTTCGGGATCGTTTGTTGGCTCCGCTCCGACTCGGAGTTCTTTGTGGCCACTGGTGAACAGTATTTCCACCATATCCCAACCATTAACATTGGCCATTTCTAAGCCTACGTGTACTACATTGGTTCTTTCTGTAGCAGTCCACCTTGTATGGACTCCTTCATTTCGGTATTCTGCTCCCATCTCCCATATGGCTGCAATTGTAGGATACGCAGGCCATTCGTACTTGTCCCAGTACTTTGGTTGGATGAGATTGAGGTAACAGAATCCTGGTACCGATGGTGCGAGTTTTTCTGGGATAGGGCCCATGCGAATGGTCCACCAAAAGCCAGGTGATATATTTCTGTTCATTGCATGCATCCACGCATTCCAATCCTCGTGACTCATGGTCATTCCTTCGTGCTCATACAGTTCCTGTACATGGTGCTGGCACTGTAGTTTTTCTATAGCTATCTTGTATCAGCGGATAGCTTTGTTGCCGTTGTTTATTAATATGAGCCACTGGTTGTACTTCGATGAGACCAGGGCTAGCCAAATAGGATTGGAGGTATCATTGTGATATTGGACCTCCAGTAACTCCATGAGTGTGCGGTATTCCCTTTCTGCTTTCCTCATAGCACGCTCAGCTTGCAGGACTGCACAAGCGGCGGCTCGTTCCATAAGAAGGGCCTCCCAGGCTTCCTTCTGTTCCAACTCCTGTGCAGCTTCTCGTTGCCTAAGGAGTGACTGTGCTTGAGCACGTTCGAGTCGTCATGACTCCTTCCAGTGTTTCCAATATAACCGGACATGATTGTCAGTAGTGGCGAATGATAGTGTCACCGATAAATTTTTTGGGTCCTGTCTGGACCGTATCATGAATTGTGACCCAGTCTGCCTCGAAGATGCACCCGATCTCCAAGAGTGTCACCTGAGCGTATGGTAAAATGTATGTGAATGCGCACTGCATTGCACTAATTGTGTATGTTGAAGCTGTAAAAGAATCTTCAACCAATTTCAGGCCCTCCACTGACAACTGGTCCGTTCTATCAGGCTGTCCAGTTCGGAATCTGCGCCTGTCGATGACGTCTCTTGGGAAACAAGAGAGATAATGTCTGCTGTGTTGTGGGTCCGAAAGCTATCAATGTATGTGTGCCTGGCAATTCGCCTCAATGTCCTTGTGCCAAGTTATCAACCCGAAATCAGGTAGGGTTGCTTGTACAGAGGGTATGAGAGGACTTTGTATCAGCCTTGATACACAACGTATATCGAGTGTTTTCACTCATTCCTGAGCTTTTTGGCAATAACAGTGTACTACACCCGGGGCGCGTCTGTGGTCTCCTGCCTACGCTCTCCCAGCAATGCTAGTACTCTCGTCTGTTACTGTGTGTAGACTACCCAAGTAGGGTTTGTCGTCAGGCCCAATGGGGCGTATTGAGGACATCTCGTTTGATGCCCATTGACAGTGCTGTGTCGTAGTCACCTAGAGAGGTCGCGGGCTGCAGCAGTTACTACCTCTCAGAAATGAAACTAGGCCGTTGGTGTTCTGAGCAGCGACGAGCCAAACGTGCTCGGTGCTAGCCAACGGGGTAGAGTGGTAAAGACTCTAGATTATGTTAGGGACAACCTAAACACAACCTCAAGACTTATGAGAAGGGTGGCTTGTTCAGCCGAAGACAAGACAGACAGATCAGTCAAGATAAGATCAAGACCACAACCTGTTGCTCAAGTAGAAGTGTCTAGGACACAAACTATCTAGAGTCTTAGGGACTCGCTACCTAAGACTACAACCCTTATATACCTTTCTCCTGGTCTGTGCGCAGTCAGCACGCAGCTAAAGTCCCTCACAATAGAGACAATGCACAGCAGCCAAGTCTGTGCCCATATGACCTTACATGGAGACTTCCTCCCACACCAACACTCTGTCCTTCCATATATGGCCATGCCTATTGTCATGTGTCTCGGCCGATTCCCACATACGCCAGTACCTAGTCGTCAGTACATCTCAGCGTTCCCATGTCGCCCCTCAGGTGCCGTGCCACTCATGTATCCCATCATGGCGTAGGCCCATCATTGGGCCGTTGTTCCTGTTGGCACTCGGTCTATGTCCATAGCCAATGCTGACCTAACCTCCTTCCATATAAGGGTCGCAGTCTTTAATGTAGTCTGTCCCTGCGACCAAGGTATTGTCTGAGTCCTGTTTCTAAACGTTTGAGTGCAATGAAATAGATAAAAAGAAAAGAAAAATAGATTCCGACTCCTCCAGACCGTATCTGCATATTTGTCATTAGTGTCGTTACTGTGAAAATTGAACGGGATGAGGTATGCTCATAACAGGGACCTCCTAACACAGAGGACCAGCCCCTTCCCATTAATAAAGGTGTAGTCAAACTATTCACCAGTTTGGCTAACACAGGCAGCATCAAGCCATTGGTGCTCAGGAGCAAGGTTGTACCCACTATTGCCCCAGTGCTCAAGAGGTTGGGGGACCTTAGCCCTGTCATCAAAAGTAAGTGATTGATCTCCTTCTTTTGTTTTGTTAAAGGCCTTTCAGATGAAAATCATTATATTACTGTCCTTCAGGGTGACCAGTGGACTATGATGGGGAGTTACTGTCTGGCCTGTGAAGAAGATGAAGAGATTGTCTGGTCTATTGAGAATGGACTACAATCACTGACTCTATGTATTGTGAGTTATCTCTTTCTGTGATGACCTTTAACTTATGATATGCAGAGTGCTGCTGATCCATTGACAGTCATATCAGGTGGTGGTAGTGGTGCAGATACTGCTCCTGTTGCACAGGCAGCTCCAGAGAGCAAAGCTATGAAGGCTACTGAGCACTCTAGGAAGGAGCTCATTACATTGCTCAATGTTCCTGAGCACTTGACATCAGACAACTAAAGCAAAAATATGGGGGTTAGGGAGCACTATGCCAGATACAAGGCATGCATAGAGGCTCAGCACTACTTGAATGAAAAAGTGCAAGCTGGGACATGGGTGGGCAAGAAGCCCAACAGTACCACCATCATCCAGCTATTTACATCAAAGACTTCATGGTTTTCATATCTTGTCCCTGCATTCTCTGACATCAACAATTTCCCTGATATTAAAGAGTGGCTAGAAGGAGAAGATGGCAGTCCTACAGATTTGGACATTTGGGGCAAGGAGAAAACTTCCCATGGTTTTGTAGAACTGAAAGAGGAGAAAGAAAGGAGGAGCAGGAAAGACAAAGGGAAGAAAAGGGCAGACAAAGGTGAAGGTACTAGCTCAAAAGGTGCAGGTGAATCAAGAAGGCACAAGAGGAGAAATAAGTGAGCTATTCCCAGTCTTATGTATTACATGCAGTTAAGAAATATCAAGTTGTGTTGACATGTTCAATGACTTGTTGAATTTTGTTTGTCAATTCAGTTGGCTGATCATGTGTGTCATCATATTCTGTTATCTGCCTCTTGTGGCTGCACAAAATCCATTGCCATTTCCCAATATCACATTCAAGATGTTTAGCCAATTTGTGGAAGATCATTTCAGCTCAACTGTGGAGTTGTCCACAGTGTTGATGACACTGTTTACTGTCACAGAGAACACTGATCTCCTTAGCTTGCACTTCAGGCAACAAAAGGCAGAGGGCATAGATGAAAGAAGTACATCAGCTACTGGATGGATTAGGTGTCTGGGTAACTCATTGAACAACAGGTTGAGGGAGACAAAAGCCACCTGTTGAAGCAGTCAGATATACACCAAGGCATCACTGATGAGAAACTCAGTATTGTACTGGGTATCAAACTTGAGGCACTTGCAAATCTTCTTGGTTTGAACCCATACAGGAACTCAGATAGATTCAAAAGAAACTTGAAAGCAGTCTCACACCAAGAGTTGGAACCAGTCCATACCATTTGCCCAGGGACAGCTGTATGCCAAACAGCCAGTTGCAACAGGAGGGCTTTATACCAATGGTCAAGACAGAGAGACATTCCATTGGTGAAGCTGATTAAAAATTTTACAAGTCATGACAATGTACATGTTCTATCAGGACACTGCAAGCAGTGTGGGACAATATACTATGCAGACCATGAGAGAGCACTGAATGTGAATCATGGAAGGCATGAAAAAGTGTATCTCAATGCTGCTAAATATGTTAAGATAGGTCAGAACTTATGGGTTGACTGCATATTTACATCTTGTGTGTTGAGTGGCATGTATACCTTTCATGCTTCTGCAGCTGCATATTCAAATTTCTGGAATGAAACTCTGGGTAAAGTGGGGAATATTACAAGGCGTCAAATATGGCAAGCATTCATGCAAGAATCCATGCATCTAGTTGCTTCAGACTCAGGGATTGCACTCACATTGCAGGATGGTTTGTCTATTGATGAAGTAGCTTCTGAGGCATTCAATGTGCTTGGGGAAAATGGAATTATCAGAGCAGCTGAGCAACATTCATGTCCTGAGTGCACACAGAAGTACAAAAGTTTTCCAGATGTAATATCAGCCAATGATCCATCAGCAATGCTGGGGGCAGAAGAAATTAGATATAATCAGGGCATGGCAGGTAATGAACAAGAAAATGAGGCAGATATGGAGCATGCTCCAGTGAAAATGGTTGTTATGGATGGCATAGTTATGGGTCACACCCACTGTGCCTATGGTAACTGTACCAGTGATTTGCAGAATAAACAAGGTGGTGTATATTGTGCCTTGCATGAAAATCTATATGGAGGCATTTGCCATGTTGAAGGTTGCTCAAATCTGAAGGTGCAAGATACACTGGCTTGTGACATGCATCAGAATATTTGGAGAAGACATTTTATCAGTTGTAGGCAGCATGCCCTGGCAGGTTACAGGAGAGCCATAAGAAGATCAGATGAAACTTGGCCCTGGATGCCTGAGATCAGTCACAATGCACAACCACATGATGAAATGCAACTTACACAAAGAACAAAAAATTATTTCACTGCACCTAGGTTCTACTGTGTTGAGACTATATGTGCACCATGTGGAGTTGTCATTGCATGGGCCAAATTTGCAAGATCAGAGTCACCATCCAATATTATGCAATTTTTGAGGAGTGTTTATCCTACAATAGAGGCCAGGCCTAATTATGTTTGCATTGACAAGGCATGCTTGGTCCTATGTAGTTGCATAAGGAATGGCAGCTGGCAGGAGTGGAAGGAGACAACAAGGTTTATTGTTGACTCATACCACTATATTAATCACCATGTTGAAGATGAATTATGTCAAACATGGTGCAATCCTGCTCCCTTGAATGGATCTGCACCTAATCTGGTGATAGCAGGTAGAAATGATCAAGGACAATCCTATTATAAACATGCCTTCAATACACAAGCCTGTGAGCAATTGAATGCATGGTTAGGTGGATTTGAGCAAATATTGAAGAGGATGACTCCTGGGAACTTCAACTGGTTCTTGCATTCAATGTTATTTTACCACACCAAACAAGTCATTTGTAAACAAGAATTAGCTGGAAAAAGCCAAAAAAATGAGGAGGAAGGAGTTGAGGAAGGAGTTGAGGATATAAGGGAAGAAATACATGAAGAAGATGGTGATGAAGGGGATCTATAGTTTAGTTTACTATGATGTACAGCATTATTGCAGCCAAAGATGTTATACTGATCAGGTATATTAGTATTATGCTTGGGTTGACTTGGCCAGGACATGATCTAGACTAGGACTTGACCAGGAGTCCTGGTTGGTTCCTGCACTCAGCAGTTTAGCTTACTATAATACACTAATACACAGTGTTCTTGCAGCAAGAGATGTCATATTCATCAAAACATATGAGTATTATGCTTGGGCTAACATGGATAAGACATGGTCAGGACCAGGTCAGGACTTGACCAGGACTGTCCCAGGAGTCCACCAGGACAAGTGGGGCAGTGTAAAGTACTGCATTGGAGGCTGAAATCCATTCATTTGCATCTGTTGTCACCATCACATCATGATGCCCACCAAATTTAAGTTTGATAAGCTTACCAATGAGAATTACTTGGAATGGAAAATATATATGGAGGCCATACTCACAAAAAATAACTTATTAGTAATCATTGAAGGAACTGAGAGGCACCCTGGGGGACCTGAAGGGTCAAAGAAAGTTAGGGAATTTTACAGGAAACAAGCCAAAGCTCAAGGCCACTTGACTATCCTTGCTCTCCACTGCCATTTCCATCACCTTCATTTCAATAAAATATGAAAATATGACTGGTTACATAACCCAAGTTCATCACATCATTTGTCTACTTGAAGAAGCCAAAGTCAAGATTTCTGATGATGACATAATATTGGCCATCACAGCAGGACTTCTGCATTCATATGATCAATTCATTGTGTCCCTGGATACACTTTCCAATTTGGAATACACCCTGAATAACATCATCTCATGCCTCAATAATGAATATCGAAGGCAACACATGTATTTCTCAACTCCCCACACTGCTGCCACCTCATCACCACTTGCCAACATGCTGAATGAAGCACTTTCTGTCATGCTGGCATCTTGGCTCAGTCACATCACTTGTTTCACATGTGGCAACAAGAGCCACTATCAAGCTAATCGCCCCTCCCATGCTACCACAGACCCTAAATCAACAGCCCAATTGCAGGGCCATGCCACTTTCACTGAAGAAGATAACAGTTTGGAAGAATTTTTTTGATTCCAGGGGTGCGCTTATCATTTTATTTTTATTTTTTGTTATTTTGTGATCATTTTGCCATTTGCAGGGGTGTGTTGGAATTCAGAGCATGCATCAAACAGCTCCATGATCATTCCTGTACCCAAATTTGTTTTGGTGTACATTTTTATACCATACTGAATCCCCTCATCTTCGTGTAGCTACTGCCTCCTCCTCTCCTATCCCCATAAATGAATACAATAGCAGAAACATGTATTTATATAGCTACAAATATCATTGAATGGCATGCATTTGCACTGCAGCCCACTGAGTTTGTTTCCTATGTGTGTGACCTTTCTACACAGTAAAGGTCTGGTTTCCCTGGAACAACCTTGTGTTTTGCAGTTTCAAGTTAGTTGTCACCTCAGCCACCCTTGAGCCCACTTCAGTCAGCCTCAGTTGTTTCCCTGAAGGAGTGCCTGTGTACCTCAGTTGGAGAGGTTTGGTGTGTTGAGCTCAACACTGCACATCAGCATTCAGCAGGAATAAGGGTGCTGAGGGTAAAACAGGTCATAAATGTCATAACAAAGGTGCAGCAGGTGTCAGATGTGCATGGGAGGTGAAAACAAATGTTTGCACACTGGGGCTTGTCAAGTGGGGGTGCCAGCAGTAGTCTTCCATTTTTGATACCCCTGCAGTGGTCACCATCATGGTAGGCTTGCTCCAGTGCTGCAGGAGTGCAGGCCTAGGAGCAGAGGCTGGGGGCAGGCCTGGAAGGCTCCTGACACTCTTGCTGAGTGCTCAGGCATTGTCAATAGGTGCTGGGCTGCACTGGTGGTTGTGATGGCTGTTAAACAGTCCATGTGATGGGGAAAAGAGGTGGGGGGAGAGTGCTCCAGCAAAATGAGAGGGAGGCTGTATTATGGTGGTGGTGGTGGTATAAGTATGGTCTATTATTCTCCTGGTCCCTGGCTACAGTGAGCCCAGGCTCATCAATGGAAAGGTTCAACTAAGTGTTGAAAAGGTAATGTTACAGTAGTGCCCTTTTAGCTACTTGGGATCAGGTGTGAAAAAAAAGTAGGAAAAGTAGGGAAAGTAGAAAAAAGTAGCCAAAGGTTAGCAACTGCCCTTATAAAAGAAGAATTCTACTTTTACAAGTAAAATAAAGTAAGGATTCTTTGCAACATTTTACTACTTGACTTTCTACTTGGGTGCTTGTGGCAGACAAAAGGGGCAAAAAGGAGCAAAAAGGACAACTCAAGTAAAAAAATGCTTCATTACCTATGGCACTGCATACTGATATTTCACCACATGTACTACATACTATTTCAATTGATGTGCAAACTCAATAGCAATGGTGAGCATAGCCTCAGCCTCACTCCACCTATTCTGAAGTCTGTATGTGGGTGCCAAATTCTTCATGCAGATGAGAGTGTGTGGGTGGTGTGATCCAAGCCTTTCTTAATTGCCTTCAACACATCCAGCTGCAGCTCCTCTGCTTCATTCCATCTTCCCTGATAACTGTATGTTGATGCTAAATTGTTCATGCTGCTGAGAGTGTCTGGATGGTCTGATCCAAGCTTTTCTTTTGTTGCCTTCAACACATCCAGCTGCAGTTCCTCTGCTTCATTCCATCTTCCCTGAGATCTGTATGTTGATGCTAAATTGTTCATGCTGGTGAGAGTGTCTGGATGGTCTGATCCAAGCTTTTCTTTCCTTGCCTTCAACACATCCAGCTGCAGCTCCTCTGCTTCATTCCATCTTCCCTGATCAGTGTATGTTGATGCTAAATTGTTCATGCTCCTGAGAGTGTCTGGATGGTCTGATCCAAGCTTTTCTTTTCTTGTCATTAACATATCTAGCCACAGCTTCTCTACTTCATTCCATTTTCCAATGCAATAAAAGACAAGTGCAAATCTCTCATGCTCATCATCATAATACATTACTTTTATCTTATTGTCAACTCTATATTGATGATTTGACTCAATATGTGGACTCAGCAGTTGACAAAATGCATGATTGTCTAGCTGATAGTCAACCCCTACTGAGCAGGATAGCAATGCCCTTGCTTTCCAGTACCAGGTGACTATCTCCTTCTTTGGTATCCTGTCTCTGCTCCAGGAATGAACTAATGGATGCATAAAGTATTTTCCATTCTGGCTTTTTATCAAAGAAAATGATACCAGTACTTGAATACCAGCCAAGAATTGCATCCTATTCCATTTATTATCTTCACTCAAAAACAATGTTTGAGAATCCAATAGTGATGCTGATAGTGGAAGTGGAACCTCTTTGCTCAGGTCCCTCTCTACATATTTCTCAGCAGCATTCTTGAACAACACTTCTGGTATACTGGTATGATGTAGAAAAGAAAAAATCTGTATTAGAGTGATAGCACTCCATGCTGAAATAGCTTCTGATCCCATTCTTCTTGCTGCCCTGGTCTCAATCTCTTGCATAGATATTTCCCATGTTCCATATGTTGAACTACCATAATTAGATGCACCTTTGAATTTTTCATCAGACATTAATGTTTTCTGGTGATTGGAGTACATCTCCACATAATCCTCAATGCTACAACTGCAAGTGTGGATATATGACCCAGCTTGATCAAGGGCAAGTGGAATACCACCTATTTTATTAACAAGTAGCCTGACTGACTGTCTGAGAATGTCATATGAGCCATCCAGTGAGGAGGACTCTAGAAGCAATGAAATGGCTTGATCCTCTTCCATTTCAACCACCTCCAATGAATTCCTTGCCAATGTGATTCTCTGCAAAGCAGGATTTCTGCTTGTCATCAAAATATTACCCCTGCTTCCTGGTGGGAGGTACTTTTCAACAATTTCATATCCTCTATCTGCATTGTCATATATAACCAGCCAGTTGGCTCTCCCAGAAATCCATTTGAGAGTCAAAGTAACTGCATCTGTTGCTCCATCAGAAGTGACATTATGTGAATGGCCAATGTGTTTCAAAGCAAGATTAATAGTGTCTTCAGAAGAAGCATCAATCCAGAATATGTCAGAAAACCTAGGGCATTCAACTATTAGCAAAGCTCAAGTATAGTGATAAACTCACAAATGGTCATTCTGTTCAATGAATTTCAGGCATATCTGAGTCTTTCCAATCCCTCCCATGCCATACAAAAGGAATGACTTCCTCTCCTCTTTTTCATTTTTCTCAAAATATCCCTTTAATTTATCAAGATATTTATCTTGACCTATGAACATAGCACTAGAATGTTTCAGAGGAAGTGAAGGTGGTAGAGTTGAAGCTGGTTGGATTGAATTGACATAATGATTGTTGATTATCTGGGATTGTAATGACTATGAGACACCTTCTCTCACATACAAAAACATACTTGGTCCCCTTGAACTTCAGTGATATCCCGAGCAATGAGAGCAAAATCGTGAGCACCAGACAAGAAGCCTGAGTTTGTGCCAGGCCAAAAGGATCTCAGTCATTTTCTAGCCTCTGCCTATAGAAAAGTAGTTAGAATTGAATCTCGCCATAATCCAGGTGAATGCTACCAATAATTTCGACAGCATGAGATGTGGTAGTCAAAAGGGAAGACAGAGAGTAACAGGATGTCACACCAGCTGCCGTGGAAAATGTACGTCGGCAAACTCCATCATTGCGATTGAAAGCACTGTGCATGCCATTGACCATGACAGTTGTGCATAGTCATGCAGAGGTCATATTTCTGATGTAATACATGGTAGTGCACCACATGCACGGTGTCATGCAAAATAATGCATTTGTATCCACAATCTGAATGCTCGATTTTTTCAGTCTGATGTCGATCGTGCACAAGTCATGCACAGTCATCCAGTGGGTCAGGTGGGTCAGGTGGAGAGAGGGCGATGAGGGCAGTGAGAGGGCTGCAATGACAGTGGAGAGGGTAGGGAGGGTGGCATAGAAGTGTCAGGACTGCCCTAGACACAACCTAAACGACTCAAGTGGTGACTTGTTAGGTCTGAAACGATTCTGTTTGCTCAGTAGCTATGTCTAGTGACAATAGACTATCTAGAGACTTAAGAGTCTCCTACTGTAAACTATGGCCCTTATATACCGCTCCCCTGGTCTGTGCGCAGGCAGCGCACAGCTAAAGTCCCTCACTGGGGATCAATGCGCAGCAGCTAACTCTGTGCCCATCTAACCATTTGTGGAGAGTTTGTTAGGAATGGATCCTAACGGACACTTTTTAAATTTTTATTCTGGTGGCCAGAGACCACCATGGAAAGATATACGACAGCGGGAGACTGTCATAGGAGATCAAGACAACACTTTGTGTGCATCAAGGCATGGGAGCATTCACAAGATTACAAGACGATGGCCAGGCAAGGAGCCATCAGTATACTAGGAAGGAGGGTGACACCCCTATCGTTACGGGCGCGTTATGTCAGTGTCACGAGTCACTATCAGGATATGGCATGGGAATAGCTATAGGGCCAGACAGGGCCGAGAGCGCACAGGCATAGGAGGCCAAAGTCATTACGAACACAGCCACAGGAGCCCCTATGAGGGATTAACTCAGCACCTGCCACACAAGGACTCGAGGGAAGGTATTAGTCAAGGAGCATAGCCACCAGGACATATATGGATAAAGCCATTGCAGGACCAAGACCAAGGATCGTTTAGCCATACAAGGAGCGCACAGCAATGGCGGCTCTAGGCGACAGGTCTATGAAGGGTCCAGAGGAGTCCAGACAAAGACACAGCTCAGACGAACCCAAGACGACGGTACAGGAGGAAGGTCATCAGACCAATAGCGGAAATGCTGCACAATGACAACACAAGGCAGCGCTCATACTTAGCGCTCACGGCATATGCCAAGAAGGAACAGTCAGCCAACAGGACATTGGACACAGACACTGACAATAAACTCAAGAAGCCGTGAGATGGCATGAGTACAGAATAGGCCAAGCGGCATAGAAGGATAAATGCGCGCTGATGGGCACCGAGAGTCGGGATAGTCTAGGAGAGTCCATGAAGGTCCAGGCTTGGCTAAAGGCAGCCGATAAAGGATAGAGTCGTCGCGGGAGGATCGCGCTCATATGCGCTCACATGAAACAAGTGCCAGGCAATAGGGATGGGTGCTGAAACATGGTAGGAGTGTTGTTGGTCTAAGGGAGGTACCAGGGGGTTCTCCTTAGAGGTATATAAGGTCGGACAGTTGTAGTCTTGAGTCCTTAAGACTCAAGATGGTTTCTCTCTCACTAGGAGTTAGTTCTCTCTAGTAGAAACATCTTTGTAGTATCACAGGGCTTGCAATATAGCCTGTGTTTCATCTCCGGACTAACAGTCCACTCTGCGAGGCTTCCAGGGTTTGTTTATGAGTGAGAGCTCATAACAGAGTTCCTCCCACACCCAACTCCTGGGTTGTCTGCATGCGGCCTTGCTATTGTTCAAGCTTGTCGGCCGATTCCCATGCATGCCGTACCGTTGACTCGGTACTCCTCGGCATTCCCATGTTGCCCCTCAGGCGCCAGTGCCGCTCATGATTCCTTTCATGGTGTAGGCCCATCATCAGGCCGCATCCTTGTCGGCACTCAGTCTTATCCATAGCCAATGCTGACCTAACCACCTTCCTAATAGGGACCGCAGTTCACGTAGGCCATCCTCCTAGAGTCCCGTTGCGTAGTCTTGTTCATAGACGTTTGAGCGAGGTAAAATAGATAAAAAGAAATGAAAAATATCCTCCGACTCCTTGTGACCGTATCTTCGTTAGTGTCATTGATGTCGTTACTGTAAAGTTGAAAATAAGAGGTGTGCTCATAACAAGAAGGCCATGAGGTGGCAGCAGGCAGGGGTAGAGAGTGGTGAGCAGAAGGGGGCATGCGCGAGGGCAGAAGTCACACAGAAGACAGTAGAAGATGGTGGCAAAACAGAGTAGACGGCGGATGGCTGGCAGGAGTCGGATGGGCAGGTGCAGGCCAGCGGTTCAATAACCAAAGGGGTCAGGCAGCACAGCTGAGGCATGGCGAAGAGGGCGGCTGGATCAAGGCCATGGGCATACGACATGTTGCCGTCACATGAGTGCAATGGAGAGTCGTCCATGCACAAGTTCGACTCCATGCGACGGGTCATGCAGATCACAATTTGCCTAGCTACATAGCCGTGCACTCGTCTCATTGCCGTCCTGCCAGTGCTCCAGGCACTGCCCGCCGCTCCCGGCGCTGGGACGTTCCAGATGGAAGCAGGCAACTTCTACGGTGATGGAATCTGTCGAATGCTATAGCAGCAGCAAGCAGAGACCATGCCGGTCACGTATGTGACGTTACACTAAGACAGTCTCAGACTGTCGCAACACTATATAGCTCGCATAGATGAGGGGGAATAATATCATCTGAAGGGCAATGTTAGCCCCCTTTACCGGTGTGATACTAAGCTATTCTTTCAATCTCGCACTCGCTCTGCCACTCACACTCTCACACATCTCACAATTGTTTAATAGGTTATGGGCCCCGGCCCTACTGATACCTCGGCATTGCAGCCGGTATCTTCTGCTAGGCGACTCGACCTATCTAGTTGACATCAGAAGACAAAGCTACTGTCACGACTTAGTGCACCAGTTGAGACTAACAATGAGAATACGACTGAAGAGCCGAATTATGAGCAGAACAAAAATTCGGACCATGACAAGAACCGACAAAATGAGACAACAATGTCTCAGCCTACACGCACTCAGCGCAGGCAAGAGCGCTCATCCGCTCAACACCACTGACAACACTCTCATTCATGCAGAAGAAAACATCATGAGGATGAAGAAGTCATGGACATTGTAAATACAATAAAGGGGCCGAGTGTAAATACAATCTCCATGAATACAACTACCGAATTTGACCATTACTCCTGGTTGGCTGATTGCACAACTATGTCACACATTGCAAGAGATAGAGATATCTTCTCTACTTATCAGTCGAAAAATATCACAGTACGAGGAGTAGGCAACACACACGTCAAAGCTATCAGTAACGGAACAGTCACACTATATTCCAAAATCAATGGAGAAACATACAAGATTACATTACACAACGTTCTACACATCCCTACAACCACCGACAACCTTCTATCAGTTGGCCGTTTCACAAATAAAGGTGGAAAATTTGTAGCTGAGAGAGACAGAGCTCTCTTCTTTTCACATACAGGTTTACTCATAGCTACGGCAAACATGAAAAATGCATTATACTATCTCAATGTGACAACAGGGAAGGATCAGACTCTGGCATCAAAAGAATCATATCCTTCCTGGACTGACTGGCATAAACGCTTCAGACATATAGCTATATCAGGGTTAGAGACCTTATACGAGAAGAAACTCGTCGACGGATTCAATGTCAATTTAAACTCAGAGAAATCGGAATGTGAGACATGCATTCGTGCAAAACAAAAACATGCCCCATTTCCGACTCATGTTGAAAAATCAACCACATATCCTGGAGAACTCACCCATACAGACCTATGGGGACCAGCATGTTTTTACACCCTTAACGGGGAATGCTATTTTATGACACTCATTGACGATTACTCTCGACATACCACACTCATCTTGCTGAAGCAGAAATCCGAGGTGGCATCAAAATTAAAGGAATATTTATCCTTCATTGAATGACAATTGGGAAACAAGCCCAAATGCATAAGAGCCGATAATGGCAAGGAGTACGTCAACTCCAATTTGACAGTCCTGGTGTGCGAGCCAAGGCTTGGTCCTTGAGCTAACAGCCCCATATTCGCCACAGCAAAATGGCGTGGCAGAAAGATATAATGGCACAGTGGCCAACATGATATGAGCCATGTTAATAGCTCGTCAACTGCCTAAAAACCTATGGGGGGCAGCAGCGTGACACGCGACATATTTACACAACCGAGCATTTACTCAGTCTATCCAAAATTCCACACCATTCGAAAAATGGTCAGGCATAAAGCCTAATGTCGAACACCTATATGAATTTGGTCAGCCTGTATCCATTTTAAATGAATCGTTAAATCATGACAAACTCGATCCTTGAGGAGACATACAAGTCTTCCTTGGCTTCAAGGATGGTCCCAAAGGAATCAGATATCTAGATGTTACAACGAAACAGATCAAAGTGTCACGAAATTACTGTTTTCTACCATATGACACTAACCTCCCACATTTTGAGGGGGAGACACTTGACGGAGATGAAGAGTTATGGGAATTGCAAAATGTGATAGGAAACGAACCTCTCAAGATCCGACTCCCTAAGCGAACCATGGAACTCATTGAAGAAGGAGATAGTCCTGTCACACAGAAAAAAAAATGAGTCAATACATCAGTTTCTGTCAACAATTCGGAAAGTACTCCCACAGAGCTAATTATGGCAGCTCTTAATGAATACAACATTAACGATGCTCCAAACATGCTTAATGAAGCAAAACATTCCACCGAGTGGACAGAATGGGAGAAAGCTATTAAAACCGAACTTAATCAGCTACATGACAAAGGTACATGGGAGCTTGTCAACTTACCACCAGGCCGTCGCACCGTTGGGAGTAAATGGGTCTTCGCAAAAAAATATCATAAAGACAGAACGCTTGAAAAGTTCAAAGCACGTCTTGTTGCAAAAGGTTATTCCCAAGTCCCCGGAATGGACTTTACTGAAACTTATTCACCCATTGTTCGTTTGGAAACAATACATCTAATGTTGGCTTTGACCGTAAATCTTGGCTGGGATATCAGTCAGATGGATGTAAAGGGCACATACCTAAATGGTAATCTACAAGAAGAGGTGTATATGAATCAACCCGAAGGTTATGAAGATGGGACTGGACGTGTATGCTGTCTTATCAAAACCATATACGGCCTTAAACAGGCCGGTCGGGAGTGGAACAAAGAATTGGATCAAGTTATGCGCGCGAAAGGGTTTACGCACATATTCGCTGACATATGCGTTTATATACGAGAAATAAATGGTCACATAGAAATAATCACAGTATGGGTCAACGACTTACTACTGTTCACGGACACTTTAACAGTCCTCGAGGCTTTAAGAGCCGAAATGAAAACTATGTTTGAAGTCACAGACTTAGGAACCCCCAAGAAAATTGTTGGTATCGAAATCGACTACAACCAAGCTAAAGGAAGGCTGAAAATTAATCAGCCACAATATATTGATAAATTGTTGAAGCAATATGGCATGCAGGACGCCTATACCGTTGTCATCCCTATAGAACCCGGTATTAATCTCGACAATTCTCCCGCTGAACCGGAAAACTCACCAATTCAAAAACATTACCCTTCCCTTATCGGATCATTGATGTATCTTGCAGTGGCAACATGGCCAGACATAGCTTATGCTGTCCAAACACTCGCCGCTTACAGTTCTCGACCAGGGCAAGTTCACTGGGCCACGGCGAAGCGAATTTTGCGATATCTTAAAGGGACAAAAGATCTGGGAATAATATATCAGCAAGAGCAAGGTTTTGAAGCAGCTAATGCAATTCAAGCTTATTCTGATGCAAGTCATAACACACTTACCGATGCTAAATTGATAAACGGCTACGTTGTAAAATGTGCAAACGGCACCGTCACATGGGGATCCTACAAGCAAACCGTCACAGCACTCTCGAGCTTAGAAGCTGAACATATCACGTTATCAGAAACCTCTCGTGAAATTGCGTGGCTAAGAAACTTACTAGGAGATTTACACCTAAGGCAACAGCGGCCGACAAAGGTGTACGCAGACAACCAGGGCGCGATCGCACTCGCGAAAAACCCTGAATTTCATAAACGAACCAAACACATCAATCGTGATTATCAATACACGCGTGACATGGTCAAAACTCACCAAATAGATGTCGAATATATCCCTACGGCCGAAATGACAGCCGACGTAATGACCAAGGGATTGCCGAAAGTTAGACACGAAACCCACGTCCACGGGTTAGGCATGGCCTAGCTTGAGGGGGAGTGTCGAATGCTATAGCGGCAGCAAGCAGAGACCATGCCGGTCACGTATGTGACGTTACACTAAGACAGTCTCAGACTGTCGCGACACTATATAGCTCGCATAGATGAGGGGGAATAATATCATCTGAAGGGCAACGTTAGCCCCCTTTACCGGTGTGATACTAAGCTATTCTTTCAATCTCGCACTCGCTCTGCCACTCACACTCTCACACATCTCACAATTGTTTAATAGAATCAAACCTATATATTCAGTGGGGGTGCCCAGGTCTCTCCATTTGGGATGATGCAAGGTCCTCGGATATGTGTACTCAGTAGCCTATAACGGAGAATGACATATCTTATGGCGCGCTTCCGAGTCGTATCCACTTACAATTAGGTTGGCGCGTTCACGCGGTTCTCGTCTTAGTGCCACGAGACCCTTAACTCGCTTTCGTCTCTGATAACCATACAATCAATGGGAAAGCTCCATGTTCCTCCAATACCCCCGTCTCATAACCACTCTTTCATAACTTACTACTTTCCGCAACCAGGGCAACAGTGGGCAACATCATGAACAAAGACGTCACAGTCAGAACAGAATTCACGGAGACACTCGGGACATTTGTATCGTCCCACAGGGCTCATCCCTTCAGTGACGTTTGTAGATACGGTGGTAGGGAATGGACGAGCACAAGCATGGCATTCCATCATTGTCTTGGACAAGCTTTCCGGGGTCCTGCTCGCAAGTCAAAAAAAACATCGCTCGAGAATTACGGTTTGCTCAACTCACACTGCTTGATAAGGTTTCACAGGAAAGAGGTGATGATAGCTTCTAGCAAGATGCGGTGAGCTTACGATCATCAGTCCACAAATCTCACAGTCCGTTGGGAACCATGGGCGAAGGAAACCCTCGCTCTTCAGCTTGTTGTGGCACACACAGAAGCTCGGCGGAGAGCCATCCGGGAGGCGGGTCGGAAACCCCATTATCATCAAATCGGTGGCGAGACTGGTCGTCGTGCCGGAACCAGCTGTCAAGGCCTGTTGCGCGGGTGGAGGCACTAGTTCGAATAACAAGTCTTTGAAATGGCCTTCGTTCATGGCGACCTCAAATTGACCTAATCGTCTCCGTCATAATGACCAATTGGCGAGACGACTTGACTTACCGCCCGTCTTGTCACACAGCTCGCGACAGATTTTCATTTCAGCAGCCAAGGCAACGACGGAAATCTTGATTTTATTCTTGACGCATGTGTCGAGCGTCTCATGGATGTTTCCTGGGTCACATGTAGTTAGGGAACCGAAGATGATGAGAATCTCTCGCGAAGAGTGGGTCGGTAAATGACTGCAAGCGTAATCATCTCATGACTAGATTGAAAAAGTTGGTATGTGTATCAACGGACCTCATTGTACTCCTCGCCATCTCTATCGAGTTTTGCAAACTTGGTTCGCCGTTCGGTTCGAGTTTATGCCTTTCGGATATGGATTTCAGGACATCCTGCGGGTTGCCTGGTATCACATGAGTCATCCATAAAACAGCCGACTCGAGCCGACTGACCTGATATTTCGCCGAGTCCCGCACGCATTCCTACATTCCCATCTGGCCCAGAGGGTTCTGGTCAAACCATTCGGTGATAAACTCGCGCGCGTACTGTAGCATAAGGTCGAATCGCGTCGGTCTCATGTCCCTGTCCATCGTGGACACCGAGGGATCGAGCAACAGAATGAGATGTCTGATGATTGCGCGACGCACGGCCGCGGCTGGCGCTAAAAGCCTGTCGAGCACCCATATAAGTTGTCCGCGCTTGCACCAGCAGAGAATGGGCGAACGGCGCACCGTCTGCGCCCTCGCCAAAAGCTCTTCGACCGATGTTTGCAGGCTGCCCGCCTCGTCCTCCTGAACCGTATCCCAGGACCGCAGGTACGACGCCTCCCATGTATACGCTTGCTGCTCAAATCCCTCAGTTGGTCGCGTACACGTCCATCCACAGCACGCACATTCTCTTTCGCTTTTCCCTTCCTTTTCCCTCATTCACGCTCGCTGGTCTTTTCTTGTCCTTTCCCTTTCCGCTTTCCGGTCCCATGTAGTCAGCATCTTTGCGGGGCCGCATTTTCCTGGATTTGCGGAGAGGCGCGTCGGTCACATGGAGTCCTTCAGCATCCAGCGCTCGCTTCTCAATCCCAAGTTCGAGAGTTACAAGCTTGACCCTCTGTCCCAAAATGACGCCATCCTGCGCTACGAGCTCCCTTACAAAGCCAGCAGAGTCGCCCCGTCGGGCGCAATGCCGCTTACGTTTCGGGAGATGCAGAGTCGGATATCCCACAACTATCTCTGTCTATCAAGTGAAACTGCTCAAGCTCTCTATGTGGACTCTGAAAATCGGGTGATAATGGTGACTTTGGTGAGCAACGACTTGAATACGTTTATCGCTGCATTGAGATGATCCAAAGGCAAATCCGCCTACGTTTCGCATTATATACGATCTACCTAGGCATCTACCAGCGTCTGTGCCCAATGTACTGTCAGAGTATCCATCTGCAGCCTTCTTTCGATCGGACGTCGTCTTTGTCGCCAACGGTCATGGGCTACTTCACGTCCCCAGCCTGACATCTGAGGGGAACGCGGACGTGCTGGGAGTGCTAACTATGTCTCCGGGGCCATTGTATTCTCCGTTTCGTATCCATACTTTGCACCAAATGTCACCCAACATCGCGCTTTTGATCATCCCAGCACGCTACTACGACCCCAATCTTGGCGACACTCAGCGATCCCTGAAGCCAGGAGACATCCAATTCGACGTATGCGCCATCAGAGTCGATCTATCTATCTTGAATCCAAAAAAGATCGTGCCCTTGGACGCTACCTGGCAGCGCAGGGGAAAAGAAGTACCCGTATACATGGGCTATGATTCAACGCTCGACGCTTTCTTGCTCATCGGCGGTTTTGCATATAGAGAAACCACGGCCCCGGTAGTCCAAAGCTATGAACCTTCGCCAGTCGAGTACGTGCCGATTCCAAGGGCGAACGAAAATCTCGATAGTGGAGAACAACAGGTCAATCCCAAGCCCCATCCCTACTCATGGATGCAGACGTCTGATTCCATCACCATTGCTTTCCCCCTTCGGCATCAAGGTTACGTTCTCCCCAAAAAGTCTGACGCTGCATGTAGATGTAGATCAGCAGAACACAACGGCCTGCAGTACCTATACCAGAGTACTCCTCTGAACCGCTCTGGGATGGGATCTCTCCGACATTGAGCTTCTGGACTTGGGACCGCGAAGCAGAACACTCTTTTGGTTTGTTGACCCTTCACCTGGACAAGACAAACGAAGGCACGCGATGGGTGCAGGTGTTCGCTGCTGCGGACGACACCAAAGTGCCCGAAACACTTGACCCATCTGAGATGTGGCACATTCGCGAGGCATTGGAAAAGTACACCGCTTCGCTATGTGGAAGCGAGAGCAGCGCTGGTTTTGAAGGATCTGGCGTGCCAAGCTTGGCAGGGGGCGAAATGGACGAGGAAGTGGACCAATCTGTAGGAAAGGAATCGTACCAAACCTGGATCAGCCCGGACGGAAGCGTTCCTGCCTGGTGGGCCAGTGCACGAGAGATTCCATTCCAACTCCTTTCCACTCCTTTCCCGGGCGATGCTCTCGTACGCGGTCACACGATAAGTTTATCATCAAAAGTCATATCGACGGCGCCGTCTTTTTTCTGCAAAGCTCTCCAAGGTGGGAACACACATCGACATATTCTGCACTCGCATCATGCGCCCCACGTCAGAACGGTGATTTCGGGAACGAAGATGCTTCGATCGTTGTGTATCCGCCCAGCGAGCCCGAGCAGCCTCAAGTCACACATCCCAACGGACATGTACGACCCACCAACTCCATTGCCATCGCTCCCCTGCAGATCAACAATTTGAAGACTTCTCATCCACACCCTGAAGCCAACATCTACGCTACCATATCTTCAACTAACTCTGGCATTTCATCATACCACACTCCCGCATCATCTTTCTCTAGCTCATTTGAGTCGGCCGTGTCATCGCTCGACGAACGCCAGAATACACTTAGACAGCGCAGAGGGTCTGACGGAACAGCTAGTTCTGTCAGTACCGATACCGTCACGCCCAGTCTTTTCGCCCGCGAGAACATAGGAGCTCGCACGATTGGCACCCCAAGGACGGCAATCACCATCCCTGATGATGATGACACGAGTGTATCACCTCCCACGTCTCTTGGGGCGCCACCTACCACCCCACCTTTTCACGGCCCAAAGTTGTTCTTCACATCTGCCAAAACAGGGGAAGGCGTAGGCGAAGTCTTTGAATACATTGCTCACCGCGTCACTATCATGTCGGAATACCAGGAACAGACTGAGGCTAGGCGACTACACATCTGCGAGAGTAGCGCGTCTGACACGATACATATACAACCATCGTACAGTAGGAAGAATTGGAATCAAGCATCTTGGCGTTGTTGTGCTTAGATTTCGCACTCGTGTTTCTGGTATAATTCTATCATTATATTATATATGACCACCCTAGTGCGTCACCACTTTCGCGCGTCAGTTCCGGCCATTGCAGATTATTTTTGGTATGATGGACCTAAATGACGTAGACTATCCTTATTTATTCCTTTACTTGATATGTACTAATTTTCTCAATATAGGCAAAGGAGATCTAGCGCACTTTAGATGACAGACGTGGAATCGACCATACCTTTTTAGCAGCATTAGCTTCACATACGTTATTTGGAACTGCCGCAAATCCTTGCAGTTAGCCTACATCATTGATTGTACCATGTCGTAAACGTGCCAGAAGCGAGGATACGTTTGAGCTCACATATCTGGTATGTGTCGATGGCCTCCTGTCAGAACCTAACTCAGCATTCTAGTCTTTATGCTCGATGTAGTCTCAGTATTCGGAACATGTGGTCTCTACGCACGTGAATCCCCCCACTTCTGTTCTCTCAGTCTGACTTTCCGGTATTGGCAATTTCAATTGCCGAGCGCTGTCGGGCATTGTCAAAGCTGAGGTATGTATCTGAAAGAAAAAAAAACAGTCAATTGAGGGTGGATTTAGAGAAATTCAGAAAAAAAAACTTACTCCAGAATAACCCTACGATGCTGACGACAAGGAAGCGAAGGTGATTCTAAAACTATGAGATAATTTGAGCAGATAGTTCAACCAAAAAGACAATGGGTCCTCTGCCAACACTAAGCATTCTGCAAAGCTTGTGTTGAGAAATTTGACTTTAGCTGATTGCTTAGCTGCTATGGCTTAGCAGCTAAGCAATCAGCTAAAGTCAAATTTCTCCACATTGGCCTCATATGTCACTTAGTGTTGGCAGAGGACCCATTGTCTTTTTGGTTGAACTATCTGCTCAAATTATCTCATAGTTTTAGGTAATTTCTACAATTAGATATAGTGATTGTTTAAAAAAACTGGCTATAGCTGTTGACATCACTAATTGTATCACATCCCAGGTAAATCTTCCCATTCATCATCACCATTGTCCTCAATTCCCATAAAGTCAAAAATCTCTTCTCCTTCCTCATTTACCTCCTCCTGACCTTTATAAGGGTCCCATTTACCTGCATGATACATATCAACAGCATCCTGCAATGCCTTCTTGAGATCTGCAACTTTGTTTCTTTTAGTCAAATCTTGCATGTTTGGGGCACCTGCAGCCTTGAAGGCACTAAATTGATTCCTGAGATTCTCTCCAGCAAGTTTTACCACTGCATCTCTGTCTAAAAGGAGTGTGATACTTGCAATCTTAGCAGCATTCTTTGCAACTTTCTCCTGTTGTTCTTGTGCTGCTTGCTGCTTCCTAGCTATTTTTCCTTCTGCAAAGTTGATTATCTCAAATTTTCTTTGTCTGTCAACACCTTTAAGCCCTCAGGCTTCCTGGTGTATAAATTTGAAATCCTCAGGTGCAGTAAACTTTGCTTCCATGAATGCCTGGGTTTCATTGTGATGAAACATTGCTTGTGCATTATATTGAAGACCAGTTAGCTGTGGTTGCCTCCTCATCAAAACCCTAAATGAACCAAGGGCTCCTTCATTAACATCATTTGTGGTTGGAAGCCATGCCATGTCTTTTTCAACTGTAGTTGCTTCATCAATTAAACCACCTGGTGCAAATTCTGATGTGAAGCACTTCCATCCCCTAGCAGCCCCTTTAAAGAACCTCACAAGGAGTGGTTGTAAGTAAGGTAATTCTGGTTTCATCTTCTGTATGGCATTTATAACTTCAGGTGACTTCCAAGGTAAGCCATTCACTGTACCCTTTCATGAGATACATCAGAACCAATCAGAAATGTAGGGTTTCTGGCAATACTTGTTTATATGAGCATAGACTTTATGATGAAATGGGCCCATGTCCAGCATGTTACTCTGCTTTCCATGAATTTCATTCATATATGGATGACTAACAGATTGGGCATAAATGGCTAATACTGCAAGTTCTGTCAATGCTGCTTGGAAGTGTAAGGCATCCCATAGATTTTTTTCCATGTGACTAAACTGCTTTGCCTGCTTTTTATTGACAGAAAATTCCAGATATTTCAGGATTAATTCCTTGTGCACCATTAAAACACCAGCAGCCTCACAGTATGACTGATAACATTGATAGGTACCCTGGGATGCTGCCTAGTGTAAAATATGCCAACAAACCCAACCCTACAAACTGGGGGATGGGAGTGCAAAGCACTGTTAGGAGTACCCTAAACACAACCTCAGATGTCTCACAAGTGTGGCTTGTTAGGCCAAATACGAATCCAAGTGCTCTATAGCTAGTGTCTAGGACGCAAAAACTATCTAGAGTCTTAAGGACTGACTACACTAAACTACAGCCCTTATATACTCCATCCCCTGGTCTGTGTGCAGTCAGCGCACAGCAAAAGTCCCTCATGCCAGGATCAATGCACAGCAGCCGAGTCTGCACCCACCATACCACTCTGGAGATATTCCTCCCATACCAATCACCCATCCTTCCATAACTGGCTAGCGTTGTGCCGGCGCTCTTGAGCATTGAGCTAAGGGCAGCACCCACCTGACCAATCCGCAGTCACCATCTCCATATGGCAGCGTCTTATTGTGTTGTGCCTTCAGCCGTTCCCACCAATGCCAGTACCATTCCCTTGGTACCTTCCAGGCATTCCTGTTCCACCCCTCCAGGGCATCTAGACCTTGATTTGAGTTGCGGTCTAGGCCCATCATTGGGCTGTCCTCCATGTTGGCACTCAGTATGTCCAATAACTGATGCTGACCTAACCACCTTCCTAATAAGGGCTATAGTGTCGTGTAGGCATCCTGCTCCAAGTCCCATCGTCCAGCCTTCGTATCGTATCATTCTAGTTAGATAAAATGAAGAAAAGAAAATCATAGCCCAACTCTCTAGACCTGTATCCACATAATTGTCATTAGTGTCGTTACTGTAAATGGAATTTCCGGGGTATGCTCATAACAAGCACCACCTTAGTGCCTGATGTGTAATATGAGGGAGCGTGATGGTGAATGAGAGTGTGTCTGAGGGTGAGTGAGGGTGTGAGTCCTGGAAAAGTCCCAGCAGTCTTGTAGGAAATTGCTAATAAAAACAAGGGGGGGGGGGGGGGCTGTAGAGTCTTGAATGAGCCTCAAAATAGTTTGTTAATGGTTATAATTTGAAACTTTGCTAATTGTCTCATCAAATAAGTTTGGAGCCTTGGTTGCTATCAAACTGAACTTGGGTATGCTGAAGCCACTGAATTCGCAGTATAACTAGATATTGCAGGGAGAAACTCAATAAAACACCACAGGAGAATGCTAACAAAATGGAGAACACTGGTCTGAACTGAGTGAGACTGACAAAGGGGGACCTTCTGATTCTAGTACCCTACTACTATGTATATGTAATTCAAAATGTCAAGGCATGGACGACAAATTCTTCTGTATTGAAACACAAAAGCCCCACCTAATCCAACAGGCAACATGAAAAATAATGCTCCACATATTTCAAATAAAAAGATGAATTGGGAAATAAATCACCAACGTCTACACAGGGCATCTTTGGGCTTCAATTGGATATGTATACAGTCTAGGGGACTTGATCATTCTTTTAAGATCATGACAAAAGGAGAGTGCTAGGTGCTACAGAGAATGGCATTGTTATCACTTGTCTTTGAGAGAGATCAATCCTATTTGAGGGGGTTGTTTTTATGCATGAGAAGGTCTGGGCCAGAGATCCTGCATGTCGGAGTGGTGTTCAAGTTCCGCAGGGAGGGAAACAACATGCCAAGTGGTTGTACAAGGGAGAATGCCATGGGCTGAAACCAGAAATGGATATGAGTGCCCTCAACAGTCAAGTAGGGCATAATGGTTGATATCGTGTCCAATAACAAGGTAGGGTCCTCCTCCATCAATTCATACATCCCATCCGTCAGCACAGACTTCAATAGATACTTTCCAAGCCAACTGTCCAACACTGACTTCTGTTCCTGAGATGGAGGGTCTAACTGGTTCGAGACACTCATGCAATGTTAAAAGGGGTCCTCCCATGAAAATTCTCATCTGATTGAAGTGGGATACTGATAATGCACTAGTTGTTGCATAGGAATAATTAATTTCAGAGGGGGAGGTTGGATTGAAGGAATGTGAGGCCTCGAGTACCATCAATAATGTTGTGTTCCTGTGTGATTCTACACATAAATGGAAGCCAGGGGATACTCAAGGACTAAATCTTCTTTGTCATCAACTAGCTCTAGGACTGGTGATGACAATCTATCTGCTAAGGATTGCAACTTGGTTTCTCTCATGTAATGATGGACTCCATTGACAGGCATTATGTTGTAGTGCAGACAAGGACAGGTTACTTGAATCCAAGCTGGTCACTGCTCTTTATAGCTCTGTCAATGCCATAGTGGATTGTGCCTAAATGATTATCTCCATGCTGGCAATATTCTGCTGTGAGCCTCAGATACCCACTCTTGAATTTACTCCTGATCATCCCATTCAATCTTGTACCTCAGATCCAGGTCGCAGGTTACACAATTTTAAAAGCAATTTCAAATGGCCATTTTGAGGCTACCTGATGTCTCATGAGTGCTCACATTGAACCTGAAGTATTGCTATTGTGCACTTTCAATGAAACTGAGAGCTTGAACTGCCTCGTTTAATATTGCACATCTTGAAATGGTCCCAGATTTTGCTTGAGATCCAGCCCAGCCAGGTAGCATGCTCATCAACATGTGTTGGAGGTGTCAGGGAAAGTGAACTCAACTTTGGTTTCCTTTTCCCACCAAAAACGAAACTGATTATGATGTCCTTTCTTATCATCTTTGTGATTGAGTATTGCACCAGCTATCTGTGCAGTTTTTATGCCACCCTTTGCAGTCATTTCAAATGCACATTCTTGTGCTGGAGTTACAGCATCCTGGTTATGAGAGATCTCCTTCAACACAGCTGCATTGTCCCTGTTTGCCAATAGGATTGGTGGTGTAATATCATTTTCATCTCACCACATAGCCATCTCAGTGTAGCCAGCCTTGACTGTATTCAGGTCTTTGTGGCACCCACACCCAGCCCAAATAAAAAGCCTGAGGGTCTTTTTCTCAGCATCTGAAAGCATTTCATATGCATCTTTTCCAAGTTCAATGATGGCTTTTTCAGCCATCCTAGCTATTCTCTCTTTCTGTTCCTGTTCATGTAAAGCTTTCCATTTATCTTGACCACCCTGGTCCTTAACCATCTGATCATATGCCTCTAAGAACTTTGGCAATAACTCTGTGTTTGTTGAACCAACAAGAGTGTCTTCTCCAAGTTTCTGGTACATTGCTTCTATCTTCTTCCTTTACAATGCTGCAACATCCTTTTTTTCCTTTGCACAATGGTCTGTAAGCATGCCAGCAAGTTTGGCAAATAAGTCAACTGTGTGGATAATATTTCCATTACATTGTCCCATAGGAGATCTATTGAATAAGTCTGTGATTGTCTCCAAAGTTTTGTCCCAGTCATTCAGTGACTGCTCACTTGTGCCATCAAGTGATGCCATGACTCCAAGAAAGTGTGTAGCTTGCTTATTGGCACCATCACCATTGTAATCTTCAGCCTTATAATTCACATGATGAGAGATATAGTTAATATTACGATGGCTGGTGCCATCAGCACTGTATGTCATAGCTAAATAAAATATGGTTAAATGTAATCAATCATAAGTTAATTAAAGAAACTGACTTTCTGCCTTCTGCATCTCATATCCTAGTTGGATTTGGGAAGCAACCCATCCTTCCAAAAGCACCCTGGAGACTGTTCTCCTACTGACATATCCAGCTGTTGTGATGCCTGCAGATTTGAGAACAGCACATATCACATGACCAATGTAATCTTTTGAGCAGCCAGCTTTGACTAGCAATCATATTGAGTTCCTTGTGTCCTCTGTATAAACTCCTTTACACATTAGATTATGAACAGATTTCTCTTTAAGGACTTTTTCTCTAGTTTTTGTCATTGCAAGCTCCTTTCTTGCAGCTGCAAGTTGAAAGTGTCCTTTAAGCATATGCACTTGCTTTTTACTTTTTCCGAGCTCTTTTCTTAGAGTATTCAGCTCCAGAGAACATGACTTAGCATGTCTTGTTATTCACTCCAGGCATAAGAAAAGATCACTCCTCAACCCTGCATTCTCCTTCTCCAACCTGAGGAGTGAATCTATAGCATGATTGGCACTAGATAAAATCTCCTTTTGATTTTTAGAATTTTCTAATGCTGCTGACTTCAGGAGATTGATTTGGTCCTCTAACATCTCCTTTTTCTTGATACCATGCTGTTTAGCTCGTCTTTCAACATGGAGTGTCCTGTAGAGCTCCTGATACTTCAACCTTTCCATGTCCAGATCATCTTTCAGCTGAGAGACCTTCTCCCTCTCATTTTGCAGAGCTATTTCAAGAGCAGCTGATTGACTCTTCTCATCAGCTAACTTGCTCTCCAGGTCCTCTTTCAGCTGAGAGATTCTATCCCTCTCATTTTGCAAAGCAATTTCAAGAGCAGCTGATTGACTCTTCTCATCAGCTAGCTTGCACTCCAGACATTGTATTGTCTCCAATGCCTCATCATAGCTGGACTCTAACTCTCCAAGAGTCCTCTCTGACTGTTTATATCATGTTGAATTGCAGCTTTTGCCCTGGCATTAACTGCATTCTGCTGTCTTGCTGCTTTTCCCACCTTTTAGTGTCATTTAAGGTAGCTTTGTTCTATTATAGCATTAGTTTATGTGTATGTGAGTTAAAAGTATGCATACAATGAAGAGTAAGACTGTGGATGATGGTGGGAGGAAGGAAGAGTGGTTTGACATCGGCAACCTCATGGCCAATGGACTGTGACATGGTGTGACGTCTCTGTCACAACACCACAAGACATTGCAAGAAGTGTACAGCACTCCAGACACATTGTATCAATTTGGTGTAAGGGAGAACATTTCTCAGTTTTATATTCTCTACAACTTGTATAGAGCAGATCTTTGAATTTCCTGATGTAATGCCCAGAACCATGCATCTGCAATGCCTGTTTGGGTGGTTAGACCAAGTATTTCAAAAATCTGCTTTGTAGACATTTTAGAGCATGGGGAACTGTAAAACTTTCTTGCTTACCACAAGTGAATACAATGAGTCTAGAATGCAGTACACCCCTTGCAATTTCTCCATCACTTGCAAGGGGTATATGTTAAGAGGTAACCTCAACACAACCTAAGGTTTGAGAGAGAGAGAAAGCGAGCACAGAGTAGATTGTGTAGGCAACACAAACTATCTTAAGGCTAAGGACTACGGCTCAGAGAGCCCTACTTATGTACCTCTAGCCTCATGTCCCTTTCCATATACGGCTGCTTACCTAATAAAAGGAAAAGAAAAGAAAAGAAAAGAAAAAGAAATTAGAACTCCTGCGTTCTTAACATAACCCTCTCTTTAGGGATTCAGTTCCACGGAATCCTCGTTTGTCCTTTTCAGCGATTTTTCGATCCCCTTTCCATTTTTTCCAATTTCATTCCAACTTTTCTAGATATTCTTTTTCGAATTTTCCGTCTTCCCAACCAAACAAAGTTTTTGATACTTGTGGCTGTGTATAATTCTGATACCATGTGAACGTTAAGTCGCTCATTCTTATTCTTCGAGGAGCACTTGGATGGAGGCGGTGGAATTCATCAATACTCTGGTTGGCATTGTGACAGTTTGTTGCCGGTTCCCATGTGGAATCTTCTACTGGGTAATTTTTCCATTTTACTAAATATTCCAACCATCCTTTTCCTCGTTTGTTGATACGACTATCCAGTATTTTTTCCACTTCATAATCGCCGGTCTCATCCTCCTTCTTTTGTTCCTTTTTGTGGTTGGATTCGCGGCGTTTCTGTTGTGGAAAAGTAGGTTCTTTATATGGTTTCAATAATGCTTCATTAAAAACATTGTACACCTTCCAGCTCGCAGGAATTAGGAGTCGATATGATGATGCCCCTACTTTTTCAATAACCTTGTAGGGTCCAATAAATCGTTCTCCTAATTTTTTCATGGGTCGAACAGATGGGATATTTTCAGCATTAAGATACACTAGATCTCCTTTCTTGTATTCGATAGACTCTCGTTTCTTTTTATCGTATTGAGCCTTCATGGAGTCTTGTGCTTTCTTTAGTGACTTTTGTGCCTTTTCCCATACTTCTTTTTGTTCTTCCATAAACTGTCCTACGGCTTCTACTCTGGGTTTGGATGGTTGGTCCACTGTTCCCTTATTTGGATTATATCCGTAATTCATCATGAAAGGCGAATATCCCATTGCTGAATGTTGTTGGTCATTATAACAAAACTGGGTTACTGCTAACCAGTCACTCCAGTTATCTTGCTTTTCATTTACGAACGTTGATAATAATATTTCAACCTCTTGATTCGCTCTTTCAGATTGTCCATCTGTTTGAGGGTGAAATGCAGTGGAGGGATTTCCTTTAATCCCCATTAATTCGAAAAACTCCTTCATGAACCTTGAAACGAATTGTGGTCCTCTATCACTTATTACTTTCTTTGGAATTCCGTGTTCTCTGAACACATGATCTCTAAATAGTATAGCTACTCCTTTGGATGTGAGAGTGGTGTTTGTAGGAATGAAGTATGCTTTTTTGGTGAATTTGTCAATGACCATTAGGATCGCATTATACCCTTTTGACTCTGGTAAGGGTCCTATAATATCAAGTGCGATGTCTTCCCATGGTTGTTTTGGTATTGCATGAGGAATTAAAGGTGCTGCTCGTTTTTGTCGATCTGGTTTGATCATTTGACAGGTTCGACATCCTTTAATATATTTCTCGATATCCTCTCTCATGTTCGGCCACCAATAATCTCTTGTAATGAGTTCTAGGGTTTTCGCTATTCCTGGATGTCCCCATTTATGATGTAATGAAATTGCTTCTTCTCTTAATTTCATTACTGCTGGGATGTATATTCTTCCTTTCCAGGTTATCTGGTTTGTTTCCTTGTCAAACTCATACCCTTCTTCATTACTTTCAACTCCCTTTCGTACTTGGGTGTCCCATTGTCTTCTGTTGGTTTTCTTAATTCCATTGACTAGTGTTACCCATTCTCCTGTCCAATCGTCTAATCGTACAAATAGTTCTTCTTTGAGTAAAAGTACATCTTCATTATCTTTTTCTCCTTTTTTATAATCGGCTCTTCTTGACAATAAATCAGCTTTCGAATTGGACTTTCCTGACTGGTGTTTGATAATGAAATTATATTCTTGAAGGTCGATTACCCATCGAGCTTGTCTTCGATTCAGGTTTTGTGGTTTCCTGAAATACGTAAGATTTTGATGATCCATCAAAATCTCTATTATCTCTTTTGCTCCTTTCAAGTATTGTGACCATTCATACAATGAATGCATTATGGCTAGCATTTCTTTGTTGTAAATTTCATAATTCCGTTCCGCTGCATTCAAGGCTTTTGAAATAAACACCATGGGTCTCCAAATCCCCTCTTGTTGTTGGGATAAAATTGAGCCCATGGCAAAGTCTGATGCATCTGTTTCAATTCGGAATTGTCCATTTTCATTTGGTATTGCCAAAACTGCTTCTTCTGCTATTCTTTCTTTTAACTTAAGCATGGCTTCGCTCTGCGACTTTCCCCATTCCCATTCTTTCTTTCCTGTTAACTCAGTTAATGGTTTTGCTTCTTTGGCAAATCCTCTTACAAACCGCCTATAAAAGTTCATGAATCCCAGAAATTGCTGTACTTCTCGTTTGCATTTTGGTTCTGGCCATTCTTTAATTGCTTTGACCTTGGCTGGATCCATCTTTACTGAGTCTTTGGTAATGATTACTCCCAAAAACTCAATTTCCTCTTTATCAAAGTAGCATTTCTCTGGTTTTAATGATAGTTTGTTTTGTTCTAGTTTTGCCAATATTTGATTGACATGTTCTATGTGTTGTTTTTTATTTTCTGAGAATACTAGAATATCATCCATATAGATTACTACCCATCCCTCAGCGAGTTCCTCCCGGAACAAATCATTCATCATGGTTTGAAAGGTGGCAGGTGAATTTGTTAATCCGAAGAACATAACTAGTGGTTCAAATAATCCTCTGTTTGTTCGGAATGCTGCTTTCCATTCATCCCCTTCTTTAATGTGAATGTTATTATATCCCCATCTTATATCCATTTTGGAGAATATATTTGCATGGCTGAGTTTGTCGATTAATTCAGAGATTAAGGGTAAAGGATATCAATTCTTGATTGTCATTTCATTAAGTTTTCGATAATCCTGTACTGGGCATAGTGATCCATCTTTTTTCTTGACAAAGAAGAATGGTGAAGCCATTGGTGATTTGCTTGGCTTTATTCTTCCTGTGTCTAGATTTTCTTTTAAGAAGTCTTCCAACGCCTGTTGTTCATCTCTGTTTAATGGGTATATTTTACAGTCCAATGGTTTCGATCTGGGCATTAATTCAATAGCATGATCCCATGGTCTTCTTGGTGGTAATTCATCAAACATTGTTTTTTCAAAGACTTTCCAATATCCTAAGTAGTGTTCCGGTATTATGTCTTCTACTTTCCTCTTTTTAACGTTTGCTGATGCAATTTCTGTGGCCTTTGATTGATATGCCCTTGTTTTGAGTTCCTCTGGTCCTATATAAACTGCTAGCAGGTTTTCCCCTTGTTCCCATTGGACTCTGTCTATTTCGTCTTCTGGTTCTAGGCTTTCTGAACTTTTCCAACAAGTGCCTGGACATCGGGAGAATCGCAACTTTTGGTTTCTCCAATCGATTTCTGGATTGTGGTATTTTAACCAATCATGTCCTAGGAACATGTCCGTTTTTCCTAGTGCTGAAATTCCAAATTCCAGGGATTCAAAATGATCACCTATTTGTACTTTTAGTTCGATCATTTCTTCCAATTGTCCTGCTACGTTATGGGTTCCATCTGCATTGAATACTGGTATTGGTCTCGGTAATTTCCTAGTATTCAATCAATGTTGTTCTACCCATTCTTTGTTTACACATGAACCAGTACATCCTGAATCTATCAGGGCTTTGAGTTTAAATCTTTCAACTGAATCTACAGTTGCTGTTATGACATCTATATCCATCTGATGTTTTCCTGTTGTTCATACAAATCTTGGTTTATGTCTTAAATGGTTTAAATACCATAGTGTGTTGGTTTCCGTCATTTCATTTAAGTCCTTGACTAGCTGTTCATTTATTTCTTCTATTCGATCTTTCTTAACCCAAGATTGAAGATCCCTTACAGCTATGTTTATGGGTTGTTCCCATATTCTTCTTACTACCCATGGGGTAGTCCATGTCTTAAATTTTGGTTTTGTCGCACTTATGGGTGCATTCCTCAAACAGTTTTGCATAGAACGGCATTCATATAATAATTCTGGTAATTTTACATATGAATCATCATACTGTACAATGTCCGTGACTCATGAGGGGGAATGCTTCCTCATGAGTCGTTCTGAAAACCCAATGCTCCCGCCATTTCTTTTTTCTCTTCTTCCGTCATCTCCTCTGCGAACTCTTTAACAGTTGACCGGGTTCTCACGACCTGTTTCCCTTTATCCTTCTTTGGTGCCCTGCAATCTCGTGCAAAGTGGCCTTTTCTGCCACAGTTGTAACATTCTACCACTCTTTTCTGTCGGTCGACGTCCATGGCATTTGGATCTTTTTTCGGGGCCCTGCATACATTTGCTGTGTGTCCTGGCTTTCCACAATTAAAACATGTGACAAGAGTTCATCCTCCTGTTGATGTGGATGCAGTTGCATTTGTATTTTGGACTGGACGATTTTGTTGTGGCCTATTGGTAGTGGTTGGACGACTTTGTGGATATATTAACTGTGCATCCCTCCAACTTCTTTCAACTTGTATGGCCCTGTCATACCAGCATTGTAAATCCCCTTCTTGTGATCCATCCGCTATTCTTCCTCCGTTGAGGACTTGTAACTCAACGAGTCTTCTTCCTAGTGGTGGGTGTAATCCTGCTCGAAATTGAGTTACCAAAGCTATCTCGTTATATTGTGTGAGGGCTGCTACGCTTCGGAAATTTACTACATAGTCTTCTGCTTTAAGACTTCCCTGCTTCATGTTTTGAATTGTTTGACATGCTTGATCCCGAGTTTCGGTGGTTAAGAAATATTCTTTCATTTTTTCCATCATGTCAATGAAGCTGGTGAATGGGTATTTGTGAATGATCGGTTCTAATACCCATCCTTGTCCATCAGCAGTTCTTATTCCCTCATTCCATTGTTGTCGAGTATAGGATGGTACGGGATTTCCTCCTGCTATTATCATTTCTTCCCTTCTTTGCATTTCTAATCCTGCTGCTTCCACTTCTGCTGTTTTCGCCGCTGCCCAATTCCCAGCTCGATTGCCTTGACCTTTTCGAACCCTTTGTAATACCATCTGGATCATGACATTGTTGTTGGCGACCCCGACAATAGCAAAGTACGATGCCATTTGTCTAAGCCAAGCAGCTATTTCTTTTGGGTCTCCTTCATAATAGTCTGGCATGTCCATTCGGATGGTAGGATGTGGTTCTCGTGGTGGATGTATTGCTGCATCAATGGCTTGTATGGCTTGAGCCAAGTTAGTTCCTTGAAGAACTCACTCATTATTTTGAGCCAGAGTAGTTGCTCCCCAAGTTGCCAAGTATTCATGTGCAAATACTGTTATTCCCACCGTTATAAGTCCTATACAACCTTGTACCACTGCGTGGGTTATCTCAAATCCTACTGAGAAATGTCTTGTTACGGAGTCGTCTCCTCCGTAGTACTCTAAAATGTCTGCTGCCTTTGGCAAGGCATTATCTTCGTCTTTCTTGTGCATGACGTGATATCAACAGTTTTTTGAGTTCATTTTTACTTTAAATCCTAAGAGCGTATTTCTCATGTCGGGTTCATACTGAGCAATAGTGTGCCAGGAAGGGTTTTCGGGCCATGCATAGCAGTTCCAGTATTGCCGTTTAAAAAGTGCTAGGTAGCACCAACCATTGTTGTTAGGGGTGTGATTGCCGTGACTGGGAGGGGGTAAAACTACTTTTTGGTATTGTTGAACTAAATGATTCCATTGTGGAATGTTGATTTTTTGTGTTAGTTCAATTCCGTTGATATCCTCGACCCAGTCTTCAGCTCTTGTCCCTAACCCATGGAACCAGTAGTATTTTGGTTGTTCAGACTGAACAACCCCCATCCTTCTTACTCCAGTTCGAGCCACTTGGGCATAAGTCCTTGGTATTAGGACTATGTCACTTCCTACTCATAAGTGCTCTTCTTTATGGAGTCATAGGTCCGCTAAGAAATTCCTTATTCCTGCTGCTGACCAGAGTTTTGCAAACTTTTGTCCCTGAGCATGTTGGACTGTTACATCTTTAATATGGATTTGTTCGTCGATGAACATTTCCATTGTGTACATTCCGTCCTTTCTTAATGCTTCAGGGAACATATTGCATACCTGTCTTAACTGATCTGCAGTAGGATTTTTTGGAAGTTCCTTCCACATCCAAGACCTGTGTTCCGTTTTTATCATAGCTAACCAACAGTAACCATGATCATGTTCTGTTGGAGCAGAAACAACTTTCGTAACTGGTTCTTGAATTTTTATTCCAACTACTGGTTTCGAACTTTCAACTGGTTTCCACGTAGTTGAAGGTTTTGTTACAATTGGTTTTCTAACTTCCTTTGGTTCTTCAGGAAGTTTCAGCATAAAAGCAGCAAGGGAAGGTTGCACCCTTGGCATGTATGTTAACTGGATTTTTGTTTCTTCATTGACTTCTTGTAAGTCGAGTTCTTCAATTTCGTCCTCACAGTCGGACTCATAGGCATAAGCGGTAATCCTGATAGATTCCTCTCTATCATCGTTACAATTACAATATTTCTCGACTCGATTGCAGTCTGTGCAAAAATGAGTCAGTGTCCCAAATGTTCCTGTCTTTTTTACTACTACGGGTCCATTGCACTGAGTACAGTGCCTACTAGAGACCATCACAGAACAAGCACCCTTCTTGTCACGACCTTTTCCACCTAAACGGATATGTTCCCAGAGGTTGGGATCCGAGTTCCTGAGCTGCTCGAGGTGTTTCCAGGTGTACACCTCTTCTCCACGGTGAATAGCAGCATTCTCAACAACATGGAACATGTCGTTCCTGACGTTGTCTTGAAGCGCAAAGCGGTATTTTTCATTTCGTAACTCCGGTTCCCAGTCCAGGACTTCCTTCACTGTGGGCCATGCTGGCCAGACGTATTCATTGTAGTATTCCTCTTTAAAGAGGACCATATAACAGTAGCCGTTCTTCCTATACGGCTGATTTCCCATAACCGGCATCCGACTGGACCCGGCAACTTTGCGCAGCCAGTAGCCGACTTCCTCCATGTGCGCACCTGATTGCGACTTTCTCCTATGTCCTTCAGGAATAGATCGAGACTCATGTTGAGTCTCAGGTCCAGCATCTCCCAGATCCCTTGTGTTGGATCATCAGGAGTAGGCGCACGCACCTTCCTCTTTGGCTTGGTGGTGAGGTAAGGGTCGTACCGTACTGCCGACCTTTGTTCTGTCTGGATCTGTTCCCAATGGAATCGGGCGTATGCAGTGGCCCTGATGTTGCCATTCTCCGCATGTTTTAATCGATTCCGCTCCTCTGCGGACAAGATGAGACCCCGGTGTCTCAGCAATGGTAATCCCGGGCTGCTGCCAAACTGTGGGAGCAACAGGATGTTGCTTTTGACACTAAGAAGCGCCTCCCGTACCGGAGTGCCAGTACCAAATGTCTGGAGGCATTTTAACAGTGCCTCGAACGCCGTATCCTCTTCGAGCATCTGTCGCTCGATCTGTTGTTGCTTGCGGAGCTTCTCCGCCTTCTCGTGCTGTAAGGCCTTCCAGGCCTCTTCTTGCTCTTTGATCGAGATCTGCTCAATCTTCCACGCCTCAATGCGTAGACGCCATTCTCGCTGTCGCCGCTCCTTGATCATTCACCAGTAAGCTTTGACATGCACATCATGCTGCACATGCCTAATGGGCATGGTGATGGTGATGATAGTGGCCTTTTTAATTTCCGCGGCCTTGGCGGCAACTTTCTTTGTAATGGCACATCCTTGTGCCCACCCAATCTCGAATGTGGAGGCGATCTCCACCAAAGACATCCCCGCATGGGGCAAAACATATTTAAAAGTCAGATCCATTGGGACCTGGCTTTGTGAAACCTGTGAAAAAGTGTTCAATCTGTTTCCGGCCCTCCACAGACAACAGATCTCTTCGTGCGGCTGTTCTGCGAAAACCAATGATGTTTCCCAGTTGGGAAAGATGCTGATGTTGCCTAGTAGGGAACGATTCTCGACCTAGAGCGTGAACCCGGCACTTCACCCTGCTGTCTTTGTGCCTAGTTATCAACGGGCAGTTTAGTTCCCGTTGCTAGTACAGTGAGTATGCAAGGATTTGAGTTCAGCCTTGATATTTGCCGCTCTAGATTGTCTTCGCTCGTTCCTGAGCTTTTCCGATCCTCAAGGTATCGCCTGCCCAGGTGTGCCTGCCTGCAACTACCACCGGTGTGTAACAATTCTCATCCAAGAGGACTGTGTCGTCTAGCCCACTTGAGGGAGACCTCTGTTGAGAGGGGCTATTAAGAGAGTCAGACGTGCGGATGCAATGCCTGAGACAACGAGTCTTGATGAGACAATAGATGCACCAACACCCTATCAAGGATGGTGGTGGTGAGAGAGTAAGAGATGTCTAACCCTAACGTAGGGCTTCGACAGAGATATGTTCAACACATGTAACGACGAGCAATGCTATTGCAGCGTCGTTTAACAATGCCAAACGGTAGGTTGATAAGCCTTAAGATTATGTTAAGAGGTAACCTCAACACAACCTAAGGTTTGAGAGAGAGAGAAAGCGAGCACAGAGTAGATTGTGTAGGCAACACAAACTATCTTAAGGCTAAGGACTACGGCTCAGAGAGCCCTACTTATATACCTCTAGCCTCATGTCCCTTTCCATATACGGCTGCTTACCTAATAAAAGGAAAAGAAAAGAAAAGAAAAGAAAAAGAAATTAGAACTCCTGCGTTCTTAACAGTATACTGCATTCTAGACTGATTGTATTCACTTGGTGTAAGTGAGAAGGTTCTACAGTTCCACATGCTCTAAAGTGTCTACAAAGCAGATTTTTGAAATACTTGGTCTAACCACCCAAACAGGCATTGCAGATGCATGGTTCTGGGCATTACATCAAGAAATTCAAAGATCTGCGCTATACAAGTTGTAGAGAATATAAAACTGAGAAATGTTCTCCCTTACACCAAATTGACACAATGTGTCTGGAGTGCTGTACACTTCTTGCAAGTTTGACCCCTGTGATTGGGTGATATTTGGCAGGCAATATGCCAGTTGACACATTTCTGCCACCCCATATGTATAATTACTTTCATATATTCATAAATACTACATAATATGTCCAGTCTGTGGCCAAGAACAAGTCACAAATGAGTTGTGGCAAGAGGCAAGCCACTGGGTCAAGGATTCAGCACATCACACAGGTCATGCATATGCGGAATTGCCTGCCCCCACTCTGAAAGCACTGCATCCCATCTGATCTGTGAAGTCAACCAGAGTGCCACCCAGTTAGTACCACAGTGGGGGACCATGTGGGAATCCCTGCCCTGTCAACATGAGTGCAACAGGGACCAGGACACCCAGGTGCATTGACATCTCTCCATCTGGGACACTCTCAATTTTGATTCCATCACTGTAGAAGTTGCCACAATTCCATATACTGTGCCAGAATGTCCCCAGTGCTGGTGGCGGATGGTGCCAGGAGGGCAATGGGATGGGTTGGGATATGGATAGCAATGCACATGCACATGTACCACAATCCATGTTAAATATGAACATCTGTATGACTTGCACAGTGCAATGACGGAGTTTGCCGATGTATGATTTCCACAGCAACTAGTGTGACATCCATTACTCTCTGTGCTTGCTTTTGACTACCACATCTCATGCTGTCGAAATTCTTGGTAACATTCACCTGGATTATGATGGGATTCAATTCTAACTACTTTTTTATAGGCAGAGGCTAGAAAACAACTGAGATCCTTTTTGCCTGGCACAAACTCAGGCTTCTTGTCTGGTGCTCATGATTTTGCTCTCATTGCTTGGGATATCACTGAAGTTCAAAGGGACCTGGTATGTTTTTGTATGTGTGAAAAGGTGTCTCATGATCTTTACAATCCCAGATAATCCATGTTAATTCAACCCAACCAGCTTCAACTCTACCACCCTTACTTCCTCTGAAACATTCTAGTGCTATGTTCATTGGTCAAGATAAATTTCTTGACAAGTTGAAGGAATTTTTTGGGCAAAATGAAGAAGGACAGAGGAAGTCATTCCTTTTGTATGGCATGGGAGGGATTGGAAAGACCCAGATATGCCTGAAAGTCATTGAGGGTTAATGAAAAATTGTGAGTTCATTGTTCCACTTATGCATCCTCTGAAGAGACTATTGATCTTGCTTTGAAACATATTGACCAATCACATAATGTCACTTCTGATGCAGCTGCAGCTGCAGCTGCTTTGACTCTCAAATGGATTTCTGGGAGAGCCAACTGGCTGGTTATATATGACAATGCAGATGAAATTGTTGAAAAGTACCTCCCACCAGGAAGCAGGGGTAATATTTTGATAACAAGCAGACATCCTGCTTTGCAGAGAATCACATTGGCAAGGAATTCATTGGAGGTGGTTGAAATGGAAGAGGATCAGGCTGTTTCATTGCTTCTGAAATCCTCCTCACTGGATGGCTCATCTGACCTTCTCAGGCAGTCAGCTGGTCAGCTTGTTATGAAAATAGGTGGTATTCCATTTGCCCTTGATCAAGCTGGATCATGTATGCATTCCTGCAGTTGGAACATTGAGGAATATCTGGAGATGTACTCCAATCACCAGAAGACATTAATGTCTGATGAAAACTTCAAAGGTGCATCTAATTATGGTAGGAACATGGGAGATATCTATGCAGGAGATTGAGACTAGGGCAGCAAGAGGAACGGGATCAGAAGCTATTTCAGCAGGCAGTGCTATCACTCTGATACAGATTGTTTCCTCTCTTCATCATCATACCAATATACTAGGGATCCCAAAGTTTGGTTTGGTTTGGTTTGGGGGCATTCCTGGCTGAACCAGAACCAGAACTGACTAGAACCTGCCTGAACTGAACCAGAACTGAAGAACCGAGTAAAATTTCCTTTTTAGGCAATTTGAGCCAAACAAAATGCTAAACACACCTCAAGAGGTTTCTGTATGCCTTTGCAGTGTACCACACTTCACACAGTTCATCATAAAAGTATGTAGAGCTAACAATAAGGCAAGCAGGTGGGTGGTAAGGTGGTGGGGTGTTGGAATTCAGAGCACACATCAAACAGCTCCATGATTGTTCCCTCACCCAAATTTGTTTTGGTGTACATTCTTATACCATACTGAATCCCCTCATCTTTGTGTAGCTACTGCCCCCTCCTCTCCTATCCCTGTAAATGAATACAATAGCAGAAACATGTATTTATGCAGCTGCAAATACCATTGTACAGCATGCATTTGCATTGCAGCCTGCTGAGTTTGTTTCCTATGCACATGACCTTTCTACACAAATGCACATACTTCAGCTCTCTCTCACCCTCCTTGCTCTCATTGTCACTCTTGTCATTGTTGTCTGCCTACAGGGGGCTGAAACCCTGCTTGTTGCCATTGTTGCTGTTGCTGTCATTATTGTTGCTGTTGTCATTTTGCCCATTGGAGGCCGAAATCCATTCATTTGCATTTGTTGTCACTGTCATGTCATGATGCCTGCTGAATTGAAGTTTGATAAGCTTACCAATGAGAATTACTTGGAATGGAAAATATATATGGAGGCCATACTCACAAAAAAGAATGTATTAGTAATCATTGAAGGAACTGAGAGGCACCCTGGGGGACCTGAAGGGTCAAAGAAAGTTAGGGAATTTTACAGGAAACAAGCCAAAGCCCATGCCAAGATCATACTTTATGTGACACTGTCTCAATTAGTTCATTGCCACAACACTGACCCTCATATCATTTGGACAACACTTCACATGGTTCACCAGCCTCAAGGCTGCTCAACTATCCTCACTCTACACTGCTGTTTCCATTGCCTTCATCTCAATAAAAATGAAAATATGATTGGTTACATAACCCAAGTTCATCACATCATTTTTCTACTCTGCAACAGGATATTCACCTTTTATGATGAACTATGGTTATAATCCGAACAAAGAAATGGTGGAACAACCATCTCAACCACGAGTAGAAGCAGTAGGGCAATTTGTGGAAGAACAAAAAGAGGTATGGGAGAAGGCACAGGCATTGCTTAAAAAAGCACAAGACTCCATGAAAGCTCAATATGATAAAAAGAAACGAGATCCTATTGAGTACAAAAAAGGAGATCAAGTTTATCTAAATGCTGAGAACCTCCCATCAGTTTGACCAACAAAGCAACTTGGAGAACAATTTGTAGGACCCTACAAAATTATTGAAAAAGTAGGAACCTCCTCATATCAACTCCTAATCCCTGCAAGCTGGAAAGTGTATAACATGTTCAATGAAGTTTCATTAAAACCATATCGGGGACCTACTTTTCCACAACAAAAATGCTGCAAATCCAACCACAAAGATAAACAAAAGAAAGAGAACGAGACCAGCAATTATGAAATGGAAAAAATACTAGACAGTTGCATTAGTAAAAAAGGGAAAGGACAGTTGGAATACTTAGTAAAATGGAAAAATTACCTGGTAGAAGATTCCACATGGGAACTGGCGACAAATTGTAACAATGCCAACCAGTGTATCAATGAATTCCACTGCCTCCATCCTAGTGCACCATGAAGAATAAGGATGAGCAACTTGATGTTCACACAATATAAAAAATTTCACACAGCCACAAACACCAAAAACACTATTTGGTTGGGAAGATGGAAAATTCGAAAGAGAATACTTAGAAAAGCTGGAATGAAATTGGAAAAAATGGAAAGGGGATAGGAAAATCACAAATAAGGATAAACAAGGATTCTGTGGAACTGAATCCCTAAAGAGAGGGTTATGTTAAGAATGTATGACTTTTATTTTATTTTTCTTTTCTTTAGTTACATAAGCAGACATATATGGAAAGGGCATGAGGCTAGTAGTATATAAGTAGGGCCTTCAGAGCCATAGTCCTTAGCCTTAAGATAGTCTGTGTTGCCTACACAATCTACTCTGTGCTCTCATCTCTCTTCTCATCTCAAACCTTAGGTTGTGTAAGACAGCATCTTAACATTATGTTGCAAGCCTAACTACTACAAGAGTGGTTCACTAACAAGAGTTAACTTGTAGTGTGAGATAAACCATCTTGAGTCTTAGAGACTCAAGCACTACAACTGTCCGACTTATATACCCTTCAGGAATCCCCCCTGATACCTCTCTAAGACCTATGACACTATTACCAAGCTCCAATGCCCATCTCTTCTGTATTGAGTGTTTCCCATGTGAGTGCATATGAGTGCAATCTTTCTACCATGACCAATTGCTGTTGACAGCTTCTCTAGCCAAGCTGAGATCTTCTTGGACCCTTCTAGACTGCTCTGGACCATGATTACTATCAACATACATGTGTCGCATATGAGCACCCATGTGCTGTTGTTCCCATTCTGGACTTACTACCCATCATGGCAGCCATGTCCTATGTCCTTGTTGTAGAGCATCTGTTGTATTGTCTAAGTCCTGTGACCAATCTCTAAGCCTGCTGTGATATCCTCCTAGAGATGCTGAGTGCTGTGGATGATTCTGCGATGCACAAGTCCCAAGCACAGTGCTGTGTAATCCCCAACCTGTGCCTGTATTCTCAGTGTGGTTGTGAGCACTCATATATGAGTGCTGCCCAGTTTGTCATGAGGTACTTCTGCTGTGTCTCGATCCATCCACTACCATTGTTCTGGGTTTGCCAAGACCATGCCTATTGTCTGGACTGTCTCTAGACTGTTCCTAGATCCTGTGTGATGAGATGCCACTGCTGCATGTTGCCCTGATGACTGAGCAATTCATAGCTCAGGGTTTGGTGGTGTCCCAATGCATATGCTGTCCTGTGGCTGTGTTTGGCCCTGACTAAGTCCCTCGAGTCCCAGATTGGTATGCACTGATGTAATGCACCTGTAATGGTAGTGGTCAGTTCCTCCTTCCTGGTATATGTATGGCTTCTTGTACTGCTGTTGTCTCATTGTCTGCTAAGTGCTTCCATGCACTATTCCATGCAAAGTGTTCTTCTAGGTTCCTATGACCTCCTCCAAGTGTTCCTAATAGTAGTATCCCATAGTAGTGCCATGATCATTGGCACATAAGCTCATCCTTCCCTCTTGCAGTCCTGGCTAAGTCTCTTCTTGTATCTGCAATGGTCCCAGACCATTAGAAAATGAAATTGAATGCCTGCTAGGACTCCATTCCTAACAGCTGGCTTACCTGCAGATCCAGGAAATATGCACCTGGGACAGGAACCTATGAGACAATGATGTGACTACCCTCATCAGGAAGTCATACTCACACCCAACCACTCTGCACATCGAAAAATACAACAGTAACTGCAGAGGATGGTTCCATATCGAGGTCATGAACCAGGAAGGCATGGGACATTACAAAATAGGTGCAACACCATTCTGGCTCACGGTAGATATGATAACACATGCATATCAGGCCATAATGGGATGGCGAAACCACTGGGGGGACACTGAAACAATACAACCACTGGCCAAGACACAACCACCAGCAGTGAGAGCTGCACAGGAGGATGAGATTCATTGACAAGCAGAGGCAAGGTAACAAACAGTCACTAGTATGGGACAAGCCATTGCCAGGATGATAAATGAATATCAGCAGTTGAGTCAAACTGAGCCAGGACCCCTTACCAAGATGGAAATGCTTGGACTTCTACCAGGGAGATCCACAAACCATGGATGGATGGTTATGCCAGATGGATACATATTTCATGCTGGCAAGAGAAACAAAAGATCTGAGAAAGATCTCCATCTGCCTTTACAGGATTAAAGGTGGAAAAGGCGACAGGGCAGCGGATTGGAGTGGGGTGAAACTCAGAGCATTCCAAGAAGCACAACAGGAGTTTCAGGATAAGATCAACAACAATGGATGGCATCTGGAGCTGAACTGGGCTCAACTTAATGCAGGGGAGGACACTGATGATGGAAGAGCATGGAGGAGATGCCCCCTGGACAACCAGTTCCTGTTCATGGACTGGCATGACTTTAAAACCAGATGCACAACTTCTTCATGTTGACTGAGACAAAGGAGAAAGCAATTGAAGTGCTTTTGGGGTTACAACAGGGAACTATACTGGTTGAGGACTACATCATCAAATTCAACTCCCTGGAACCATTAACAGATTGGAATGATCAGGCCTTGATATCACATTTCAAGGGGAATATCAATCTGGCCTTAGGATGAGAACTCATTCGATATGGAGGGTTGACCAAAACTGCAACTCTGCACCAAATCCAGGTCAGAGCCACAGAATTGGCAAGGGCATACAGGAAAGCCAATGAAGCTTATGGATTCTCAAAAGCTAAAGGAGAATATAAAGAAAGAGCCCCAACCACCAATGGTTGCCCCCAATACCAATTCAGAGCACCACTGCCAGTTGCATCTGGAAGTCAGTCAGACCCCAATGCCATGGACATTGACAAAAACAGAAGGACAATCACCTGTTTCAACTGTGGAAAGAAAGGTCATTATAGTAAGGATTGTCAGGGACCAAGAAAACCCACTACCTGTTTCAACTGTGGAGGGGGGGGGGGCACATGTCAGGGACATGTACCAAACCAAAAAGAATCACAATGGGTGAGAAGGGCAAACAAGCCATGCAAAGCATTACAGCAGGAGATATAACCACAGAGGAATACAAGGAGCTCAGGGAGCTCCAGGGTTTTGCAGAAAGCCAGTAGGCAAGCACTCAGTGCTGCTGGATACTAGACAGGTTTCGAATAATGGTGTACCAGTATATACAGATTCCCAGATTAAATTGCATGACTTACTTTATGAATGCAGTGGGAGCATACACCATTTGAGAAACCTGTGAGTGAGCACAAAGAAAGGAGAATCGTTAAGGTCATGGTCACCACAATGGGTGTTGAGGCAAATCTGGGAACAAAAAGAGGATGTTGCAGTTGAGTGCCTACAACAATGGGTGCATATGAAGCAATTAAAAGAGGCAGATGCTAAGCTGGTGCAGCAATTAAATGCAATGACAGAAGCAGAGGCAATGTGGAACCTTGTACACTTATGGGAGAAAGTGGTACAAGGAACTGGTAAACAACAGTTGGATCTTAAAGGAACAATCACAACTATGGACATGTTACAAACAATTAAAGTGGACATGCTGTTGGACTCAGGGTGTACTGGGTCCTGTATCAATGACGAATTCATGGAGAAGCACCAATTAGCAAAACAACACTTGGTGCAACCAGTACCAGTATATAATGCAGATGGAACCTGAAATGCTATGGGTAATCTGGAATATATGGTACAAGTAAAATTGCACATAGGGGAGCATGAAGAAGTAATGGAGTGTGTGGTGACACATTTAGGGAAAATGGACTTGTTCTTAGGGTTCAATTGGTTAAAATATCACAACCCAATGATAAACTGGAAGAAGTAGTTGTTGGAATTTAACTGTTGCCCAGGAATGTGCTGGAAGTCTTGGTCAGTCCAAGAGCAAGAAGACGAGGGAGATGTGGCGCAAAGCCTAGAGGAGGGAGAACAATTGTTGGCAGTTCACATTGGTGAACCAGAGTTGTGCATCAGGGCATGTGTGTCAGCAGCTACAAAGATAGCAGCAGAAGAGGTGGAGAAAACAAAAAAGCGAACTCTGGAGGAGGCAGTCCCAAGACACTATCTGGGATATAGAAAGGTCTTTGAAAGAGAGACCTTTGATGAACTACCACCATAGCAGTGATGGGATCACACTATTGAGTTGATCCCCAGGTCTAACCCAGTTGACTGCAAGATTTACCCACTGAACAGGGATGAGCAGCAACAGCTGGATGAATTCTTGAAAGAAAATCTGGAGTCCAGAAGGATCCAGTCAAGCAAATTGCCAATGGTGTCACCTTTCTTCTTTGTCAAGAAGAAGGATGGGAAACTGAGGCCAGTACAGGATTATGGGAGGCTAAATGAGATGACAGTAAAAAATTGGTATCCACTCCTGCTTATCGGAGAGCTGGTGGATAAATTATCACAAGCCAAAGTCTTCTCTAAGATGGACATTTGTTGGGGATACAACAATGTCCAAATCAAGGAGGGAGATGAGTGGAAGGCAGCATTCCGAACCAATAGAGGACTCTTCAAGCCATTGGTCACATTCTTTGGATTAACCAACTCACTGGCAACCTTCCAAATGATGATGAATGACATTTTCTGGGTTGAGATTGCAGAGGGATGGGTCGTCATTTACATGGACAACATATTGGTCTTTTCAAAAAATCAGGAGGAGCACATGGTTCAGATCAACTGAATCTTGGCAAAGCTAGAAGAACATAAACTGTCACTGAAACCAGAGAAGTGTTTCTTCAACAAAAAAGAGATGGACTTCTTGAGAGTCGTAATCAGTAAAGACTTGGTCAGGATGGAGTCTGCCAAGACCAAAGTGGTGACTGAATGGCCAAAGCCTACGTGCAAGTGGGAGGTCCAGCAGTTTCTGGGCTTCATAAATTTCTACAGGCATTTTGTGAAGGATTTTGCCAAAGCAGCAAAACCATTGACCCAGTTGACTGGGAAAAATGATTGGAGGTGGACAGAGTTACAAGATGTAGCTTTTGATAAGCTAAAAAAGACAATAGCAGAGGAAGTGGTGTTGTGGATTCCAAACAAAGATGGACAGTTCAGAGTTGAGGTGGATGCCTCAGACTTTACTATTGGAGGAATTTTGTCACAACAAGTAGAGGATGACAAATGGAAGCTGGTTGCTTTGATTTCAAAATCACTCAATGATGCCAAAAGAAACTATGAGATCTATGACAAGGAGATGCTTGCAGTTATGCATGCCTTTTATGAATGGTCTCAGTATCTTAAAGGAGCCAAATGGATGGTGGAGGTTCTGACAGATCACCAGAACCTCACATATTTCAGAAAGGTGCTGTTACAAGCTAGACCCTAACTTTTTACCCCTGTTTCAACCCCTGTTTTACCCCTTGTTTTACCCCTTGTTTCATCCCTTGTTTCATCCCTGGACCCCTTGATACTTGTTTCACTTACCTGGGTCCTTAGGTATATAAGTAGCTAGTTATCACTGTAGCTATCCATCTTGACCTTAGTCGAGTACTAGTCTTAGCTCTGTACTTCCTCCTCAGCTACATTGCTTCTAGCCTAGGGTTGAACCTTAGAGCTCTGGCTATTGGCCTTAACAGGTGCAGAATCTAAATAGATGGCAGGCAAGATGGGTGATGGATTTGCAAGATTACAATTTTCTAATCAAGCACAGAACTGGAAAGTCCAATACCAAGGCAGACTTGTTGTCACAATGAGCAGGACATGCCCAGGGAGAAAATGACAATGAAGGGGTGGTTCTGTCAAAGGAACACCTCTTTGTACAGGTGTTTGATGATGATCATGTGCTAAACAACATCATAGAAGATGTATGAGGAGTCCCCAAGTGGCAGTGGGAGACCCAGGTGGTCAAAGGACTTGAAAAGGCAGGGGGAGACTATAAACTAGAGAAGGGGCTCATCACCTGGAAAGGGAGAGTCTATGTACTGGCAGTTGTGACATTGTGGGAAGACATAATTGCAATCCACCATTCATGGGGACAATCTGGGGTCACGAAAACCTTGGAGTCACTAATGCAAAACTTTTGGTGGCCCAACATGCATGAGGACATAGAGCATTACATTCCAGGCTGTGAAACTTGCCAAAAGGCAAAATTGGATCATCAAGCGCACTGATGAGCCTCGTTCCAAGGTGACAGTGTATCTATACTCATCAGAGGTCATCCGCAGGTCATCCACACTAGCCACAAGCAACTCTGAGCAACTCTGTGATTATCTGTTGATGAGCATTGTGCCAAGGTAAGGGTGTAGAGGAGTCATCCACAGGTCATCTGCAGGTCATATGAGCAACTCTGCGCAATTCTGCACAACTCCACAATTATCTGCAGTAAGGCAAGTGTCACCCATGACCAACAACCAACTCATCTCCTGCATATGCCATCCACACACCATGCCAGTCAGCCATTTGCACCCGATGTCAGCACTCCATCAGCCAAGCCACAGAAATTGTTAGTCAGCACAGCTTAGATCACCGGAGAAGGGACTGTTGCCATCAGACATATCCACGTTAGGAAGATCTACATTCCAAGATCCAAGAGCCATGTCATCCCTAGCGACCCACCAATGCAGGGGATCAGGACCCTAGTGGATGAGTAAAGCCATCAGCTGACAACCAGCTATAGTATAGACCAGCCAGGTCCATGGAATATTGAGAACAGGGCCACATCAAGTCAGATGAACCCTGGAATTGCTGCAAACAGCAATCAGTCAAATCTATTTCCCATCGAAGAGTCTATTAGCATCCCACGCAGGGTCGTGGTATTGGTTCCCACTGCAGTGCTCTCATTCCACCATTGTGTCTCTCAGATAGCCCCATTGCATGAAGACCTTCAAGATGGATTTGGATATACAGTTGCAAGGTGAAAATTTTACAAGGGTATTTCATTATTAGTAGAGAGAAAAACATATATAAAGTCCATGTACAATAGTTTTAGGTTTCTAGCTTAGCTTAGTAGCAGATCCCCAGAATCCAGTTTCATTCAAGCCTCAGTTTTTAGTCACACCCTCCTCACCTCATTCGCATCCTTGAGTCTTGTTCCACTCTATGTCCCACATTCACCATCATTACATACTCACATTGTTGGGGATGATGGATCGACGGATGAGGGCACATGAGTGCGCACAGCAAGGAGGATGGGTTATGAGGGATGATAGGCTGTGAGGAACAGCACCCAAGTGATGGAAGAGAGGTCACAAAGAGAGAATTGGAAAGATGGGTGATGAAGTTTATTCAAATGCGAGAGCGCTGGATATCAATATGAGGTACCGTCATTAGCATGGCCTCGTCTATTTCATATTATACTTATGTATATATACTACTCATATATTTCGTGAATGGACACCTTGAACTCGCATCGCTCCTGTGCCCAAGCCATATCGACAATAGGTTATGGGCCCCACACTCCTTTAACTATCTCGAGAAGCTCTTTATACTTATACATTAAGACCATCTATTGACCTACACTATGTCAGGCGAAGAAGCTGCAGCATCATCAACTGGTGACAAGTCCAGCACTGTCACACTAGGGTCTGGCAGTTATCGCATAGAACCGCTTAATAATCAGAATTGGTTGGCCTGGAAAAGGAAGATCATGGCGATCCTATGCAATCTTGATTTAGAAGATATGCTTACATCAGACGTTCCTAAACTGAACCTGAAATCCACCCAACTGCTGCCAAAACAAAGACTCTCGAGGATTGGAAGAAGAAAGATGCTAGGGCACAGACAAGAATAGAATTAGCAGTAGGGGACACCAAGATGATACACTTACTAGGTGCCACGATGACAAAGGGTATGTGGGATCAATTGAAAATCATCAAAGAGAAGAGAGGGAGGCTTGGCATTCTTGTGGCATGGCATGCATTATTCTGGGTGTTGGCATCTGACAATTTTGACATGGGTGATCATATTACCAAATTACAATGGATGCAGGAGGAACCTCACCTAATGGGGAGTATTGTACCTGACAACAACTTTGCCATGATACTGCTTACATCATTGCCAGAGACATGGGACCCATATACATCAGCATACCTAGGTGCACAAAGTAATGCTCCCATGGTCTCATCATCCAATCTGATTGCCGTACTACTTGACGAGTTCCATAGAAGGAAGGACCGATTGAGCAAACATGGCAATGGCACTACTGCTCCAGGCAAAGGAGACACAAGATTGCCACAACTGTAAGAAGAAGGGCCACCTAGCCAAGGATTGTTGGGTGAAAGGAGGCGGGAAAGAGGGACAGGGGCCGAGAAAGAAGTTGAAGGGCAGCAAACATGATCAGGCCAATCAGGCGCAAGAAGAAGACGCTTCTGGATCCAATCTAGCCAACTTCACTTATATGGCAAGTCCCGGAGAATTCTCGAAATCCAATTGGATCCTCGATTGCGCATCAACAGCTCATGTGTGTACATCACATGATTCATTCATTGATTACACCCCTTTAGAGAATATTACCATAAAGGGCATAGGCCCTGAACCAGTCCCTGTTCTAGGCTGTGGAACTGTCATACTCAAGCTTCGTGTGGGTGACAAATATTTCACTCACCAACTCAGTAATGTGTCACACATGCTGATTGCGCTGAACTGTCTTATGTCACTCGGATGTTTTGACAAAAGCGGAGGACACATGGAGATGAGGGGTGGGAAATGCTATTTATGGACCAAAGATCGGACCATTGTGGGTGAAGGGCACATGGTCAATCATTTGTACCGCTCCATAGAAGGGCAGAGACATGCATGAAAGATAAAGCCTTTGTTGCCGGGGTGCAGGGTCACTCCTGGGACGAATGGCATAGATGGTATGGTCATCTATCCATCTCGGGACTCCAGCATGCTGTGTGGGAAATTTTGGTCACAGGGATAAAAATAGATGAAACTTCAATTCCATCAACTTCTTGCCAAGACTGCTTAGAAGGGAAAATGTCACAACGATCTTATCCTTCTGAGGCAACGCATCACTCGGAGATCTCTGGAGAATGCATGATGACTGATGTTTGGGGACCAGCACCAGTACAGTCCATTAATAAACACAGATACTTTATTGCATTCATGGACAACACAACATGAATGACGCACATTCTATTCATGAAAACCAAGGATGAGGCATTCAATCGTATCACAACATACTTCAATTACATTGAAACTCAGTATGGGAAACTGCCGAAGAAGCTTCAGCTTGACAATGGCAAAGAGCTTGTGAACAAGAAGTTATGGAAATGGATTAATGGGAAGGGTATGGTTATAGAACCTTCTGCCCCTTACTCACCTTCCCAAAATGGAGTCGTGGAACAATTTAATTGCACGGTCATGGAAATGGTGTGAAGTATGATGCATGCTAAAAATATCCCTGCCTATTTATGGGAACAAGCCATCTCACATGCATCCTATCTTCGCAACTGTTCTCCCACACGAGCCTTGCACAACAAAACACCATATGAAGCTTGGACAGGTAACAAGCCGGATGTCTCCCACTTTCAAGAGTTTGGATGTGACATATGGGTATTGAATGAGCAGTGGGGGAGTAAACTGGATGCTAAGGTGGTCAAAGGGAAGTTTTTAGGCTTCGTCAATGGTTCTAAATTGGTGTGCTATTATGATTCACACAGTTGAACAATCAAAGTCTCGTGAAACTATGCTTTCGTCGAGCATGACATATCTACAATGACCATGACTATACCAGGATTGCATGCTGAGGGGGAGACAGGGACAGCTTCTTCAGTTTCAGCTCGCAATTTGGTGGATCAGAGCATTCTGGTCACCAACCCCCCAGCAGTTATACCACTGCCACCATCAGCAGTTCCACCCAACCCACCACCAGTACCACCGCCAGCACCGCTCAGCAGAACCGACAAACCACTTATCATCAAGATACTGGCCAGGCTGCCACAAGTTGAAACCCATGACAACCCATGCCCACGACAATCTGCTCCGAAGTTAGACTATCAAATGATCAACAACCCGGCTGCCTGCAAGCCGGCAGATCGTTTCACAAATCAGGCGCATCTAATCATCAATCAGGATGATCAAAACAACTTGGATGACGAATACAAAGAAAGTGTTTATGCTGATGAACTATGGGACATCGTGTTCATGGCCAATTCAGCAAAACTACCTAAGACCGTCAAAGAAGTGTTGGAAAGTGAGGATCAGGAAGAGTGGATAAAGGTGATGGATGAGGAATTGGGTATGATGGAGAAGATGGGGACATGGAGATTAGAGGACTTGCCAGAGGGAAGAAAGGCTGTCAGAAGTAAATGGGTATTCACCATCAAGACGGATGAATATGGGAATACTATCAGGTTCAAGGCTCAACTCGTCGCCCAGGGGTTCACGCAACAACCAGGATACAACTATGACGACCTCAATACATTTGTGCCAGTCATGCGCTATGAAAGCCTCTGGTTTATCCTAGCTGCCGCAGCGCGGAACGGATGGCATCTTACACAATACGACGTCAAGAACGCTTACTTGAACAGCATACTAGAAGAAGAAATATACATGCACCAGCCCCCTGGCTTCGATGACGGAACTGGATGCTTATGCTGCCTACTATGATCGCTATACAGATTAAAGCAAGCAGGGAATGTATGGAACACCACCCTCACTAACATGCTCCTCGACTTGTCATTCCAACAACTACACACTGACTATTGCGTATTTATTCGACAGAGCGGAAGTACTTTCACTATCTTGCTTATTTAGGTTGATGACATCATTGCTGTCACTAATTCAAAAGAGGAAATTGATCAGATCGCATCAGACCTCAAAAGGAAATTCGAGATCAAGAATCTTGGCATGCCAAAATACCTTCTTGGTATTCAAATCGACTACTATCAGGCCATGCATGCTCTATTCCTTTCACAAATGCACTATATTGATCAAATCCTCACAGAGTTAGGCCTACAGGACTGTAACCCATTATCAACCCCTCTTGACCTGAATGTTCAACTCGATTACACAGAAGGGGAAGATGAAAACGACTGATCAGATCAAGCTACGTACGCTTATTCAGTGCTGATCGGCAAGTTACTCCGTTTGGCGACAATCACCAGAGCCGACATAATGTTTGCAACTACACGGCTCAGGCAATTCACTTGCAACCCAAAGGCATGTCACTGGGCAGCTGTAAAGCGAGTATTCCGTTACTTGAAAGGGATGAAAGGATACAGGATGGAGTATGGATTGAGGAGGATGATGGATGTACACTTTCCAATTTTTTATTGCGACACTGATTGGGCTTCCCAGGCTAGCTGCAAATCAATTAGCGGCTACATAGTTATGTTTGCAGGGGGAGCCATCGCGTGGAGTTCCAAGAAACAGAGTGTCATTGCTCTTTCAACTGCCAAGGCTGAATATATTGCCATCACTCATGTCACACGCAAGGCACTGTGGATTCAAACTCTATTCACTGAATTAGAATTCGAGCCAAGGACACCAGTCATCTACAGCGATAATCCAGCTGCAATTGCTATCACTCATCACCCAGAATTTCATGCATGAACCAAACACCTCGACATTAGTCTTCATTTTATCTGCAACCATGTCACTGCTGGACAGATTCAAATACGCTATGTACAAAGCAAAGACAATGTAGCCGATATTTTTACGAAGGGACTACCTCGTGTTCAGCACCAACAATTGACAAAGAATATGGGATTGGAGGACGATCCGAGGGGGGAGTGTTGGGGATGACGGATCAACGGATGAGGGTACATGAGTGTGTGCAGCAAGGAGGATGGGTTACGAGGGATGATAGGCTGTGAGGAACAGCACCCGAGTGATGGAAGAGAGGTCACGAAGAGAGAATTGGAAAGATGGTTCAAATGTGAGAGTGCCAGATATCAATATGAGGTACTGTCATTAGCACGGCCTCGTCTATTTCATATTATACTTATGTATATATACTACTCATGTATTTCGTGAATGGATGCCTTGAACTCGCATCGCTCCTGCACCCAAGCCATATCGACAATACACATGCTTAAGCATGATTATCTGCAAACTCCGCAGTTCCACACATCATAGCATTGACATCAAGCACACTGGAGTTGATGGTAATCCTTTCACAACCTCACACCTCTCCTCTCCTCCCTATTTCCAATAGTGGAGTGAACTTATCACCATGGTAAGGCAAGCATTGCCCATGACCAATGATCAAGTTGCCTCCTGCATATGACATCCACACCCCACACCAGTCAGTCATTTGCACCTGATGTCAGTGCCACATCAGCCGAGCCACATACAATTGTCAGCTGGCATAGTTTAGATCACCAGAGAAGGGACTGCTGCCATCAAGCTATATCTGTGTTAGGGAAGATCTACATTCCATGATCCAATTGCCACATCATCTATAGCAATGCACCAATGCAGCAGATTAGGACCCTAGTGGATGAGTACAGCCATTGGCTGATGATCAGCTATGGTATAGACCAAGTCGGGTCTGCAGAAAATAGAGAACAGGGACACTGTCAAGCCAGATGAACCCTGGAGTTGCTGCCAATGGCAATCAGCAAGGTCTATTTCAATCCACCAACTCTATTAGTGTCCTGCATCAGGTTGCAGTATTGGTTCCCACCACAGTGCTCATATTCCACCATCACATCCCTCAGCTAGCCCCATCACATGAAGACTTTCAGGACAGATTTGGATACACAGTTGCAAGGTGAAATTTTACAGTTACTTCATTATTTAGAGTAGGAAAAACATACATAAAGCCCCCGTACAACACAATATACAGCTTAGCAGATTAGATCACCAGAATACAGTTTCCCCTCGAGTCTTAGTCTTTTGTCACACCCTCCTTGTCTCATTTGTGCTCTCAAGTCTTGTTGCACTCCACATTTACTGCCATCATGCACTCACACACTTAAATGTTATTATCCACAAACTCCACCAGTTCTGTGCAGCATTGCATGGTCATTGAGCACACCGGAGTTGATGGGATTTCATTCATGACCTCACACCTTCCTCTCCTCCCTACTTCCAATAGCAGAGCAAGCATATCAGCACACAGCACCACTTAGGCCAAATGAGGTTCCTGCAGAACCATGGGAAGTGATATTGGTGGATTTCATTGGACCACTACCAGAGTCCAAAGGAAATGACATGATTTTGGTGATAGTGGACAGGTTCACCAAAAAGTCCTACTTCTTGCCAACTACATTGGCCATCACATCACAGGGAACAGCAGTACTGTTCAGAGATAATGTGTTCCAGGAGCATGGCCTCCTGAGGAAAGTCATCAGTGACAGAGGCCCTCAGTTCAACTCTAAATTTATGGACAATTTATACAGGATGCTGGGTATCAAGGCCAACAGATTGACAGCCTATCACCCTCAGAGAGACAGACAGACAGAATGGGTGAATCAAGAAGTCAAAGAATTCCTGACAATGTTTGTGAACAACCAACAGGACAACTGGAGCTATTGGTTGTCAGTGGCACAATCCTGCCACAATGACAGGGTTCACTCAGCAATGGGCTTCACTCCATTCTTCATGAACTATGGACAACACCCCAACAAGGGGTTAGATCCCACCTATGCGCCAAAGGCAGTAGCAGTGGAACAACTGGCAAAAAAGATTGAGGACATGCACACAAAGGCTAAAAAACCCTTAGAGAAGGCCACTCAGATAATGAAGGAGCAGTATGACACACATTGTCAAGCAGCATGGGAGTATAAACCTGGAGATAAGGTTTACCTCAGCACAGAAAACTTGCCAGTCATCAGGGCAACTAAGAAGCTTGATGGCAAATATGTTGGTCCATTGGAAGTAGTCACCAAGGTCAGTGAATTGTCTTATAAATCAAAAATCCCAAAGTCATGGAGAGTATACAATGTCTTCAACAAGGTCCTGTTGAAGCCATATAGGGAACCAGAGTTCCCCAAGCAGAAGGAGAAGGCAGCAGCATGCAAGGACACACAGATAGTGGAAGAGTTGCAGGATGATGAGTATGAAGTTGAGGAGATTGTGGACAGTCAAGTCAGCAGATGTGGAGGAGGGAAATTGGAGTACCTTGTAAAATGGAAAAACTATCCAATAGAAGAGTCAACTTGGGAGTTGGCTGAAAATGTGGCCAATGCACCAGCCAAGGTGAAGAAGTTTCACAAGGAGAACCCTAGCACACCAAGGTGCTTGAGAAATCTGGGCAGCATGGAGTTCAAGACATACCAAAACTTCAGAGCAGTGCAAGTTCTGTGCAAACTCTTCGGATGGGAGGTTGGACACTTTGGATGCAAGTACCTCGAAAATATGGAGCGCAGATGGTGCAAGTGGAAAGGAGAAAGGGTGGCAATTCAGGAGCTGCCAGATGATACCAATGGGATGTTCTCCAGAGACTTGGAGCATGGCAGGCAGGCTAAACCCATGCTTAATTTCCCAGTGCAGGGGAGAAGAGATGGGACAGTGCAGGAAATGAGAGGTGGAGCAGTGAAGGAAAGTAGTGAGTCAGAGGAAGAGAGGGAGAAGAGGGTAAAGGGTGCAGTGCATTCTGAAAAGAAAAAGTGGAGGACCACTGTTGAGGAGGTGGAAGATGAAGATTCGGACAAGGTGGGGATAATGCCTGAGGAGAGGGACAAGCAGAAGCAGCGCTTCTTAGAAAAAATGAGGAAAGATCCACAATATGTGGACCCACATGCATCAACCTCTCAGGACACGAGGTCTTGAGGAGAGGGACATGTTATGAGCAGAAAATACATATGGCAGTAACGACATCAATGACAATTATGAAGACATGGACTTGTAGAGGCTGGGGATATTTCTCTTTTCTTTTTTCTTTTTATCTGGACCCAAATGATAGACTACAAAGGCTGGATGATGAGACACAATGGAGGTTAGGACTGCAGCCCTTATTAGGAAGGTGGTGAGGTAAGCACCAGCTATAGGGATAGACCAAGTGCCGAAGGGACATGGCCCGATGATGGGCCTAGGCTGTGATGGGATCATAGGCCTAATGGCACCTGAGGGGTGACATGGGAATGCCTGAAGGTACCAAAGGAATGGTACTGGCATTCATGGGAATGGTTGATGTGTCAAGACAATAGACATGACCATCTGTGGGAGAGAAGCAGGCTACAAATGGTTAGATGGGCAGTGGTTGGCTGCTGTGCATCATCCCTATTGTGAGGGACTTTAGCTGTGTGCTGACTGTGCACTGACCATGTGTTGGGAGGATATAAGGGCTGTAGTATAGTGTAGGCAGTCCTTAAGACTTTAGGTAGTTTGTTGTTCCTAGACAACTCCTTAGTCAATCCAGAATTGTCTTTGGCTGAACAAGCCTCACTCTAAGTCTTTTAGGGGTTGTTGGGAGCAGTCCTAACAAACTCCAGGACCAGCAGCTTGAGGACCTACAGTGCCAAATTAGTGGAGGCAGAACAGGTGCTGTTACATGTACCTATTCAAGTCAGAGTACTATGACAAGTACAAGTACAATTGGCCAGTGTGGCCAACCCTCTATGAGATCATCAGTTGGGAACTGGAACTCAGGGACCCACATGTGCTATTTGCCATCCATGACAGTATCAGGCCTGGATGATACAGTGAGGGACAAAAGGGTTGCAATGTTGAGATGTTTTGGAAAGATTGCAACACAGCTTGTGAACCAATGAACCTGTGGTTACATAATATAGACCAAAGTTGTAGCCCTGATTGTCAGCTTTCTGATGGAATGCACCTTATTATGTATTATTTATTTATTATTAAATTACATGCAATTTATTAAAGCATTTGCATTGCAACCCTTTTGTCCCTTTCAAACAGGTGCATACAAAGTCACCTGACTTTGTTGATTGATTGAAAAGTCAGCACATTCACATTCAAAAAATCAGCACAGCCACCTCTCTGGTATATATACTGGGCACAACAACATGTTCTTTAACAATGAAACCCCTCACTTCCAGCCACCTCAGCCACATCCTCTACTTGCTTGATCCTGGTGAATCTACTCATCAGATCTCTGCTTCTACTGGCATACATTGTTCCACTATCTCAAGAATACATGCCAAACATTGATCATCCCTGCCCAAACCCTCTGGTGGTTGTCCATCCCTTCTTTCCTCTGCTGATACTTGCTATGCCATTAGGCTAATCACCTCTTGCAAAGTAGACAATGCTGCACAGGTCACCAAACTCCTCTCCAACACACTACCCCACCCCATATCAACAAAGACTGTCCATTGGCATCTTTCACATGCAGGGATAAAGGCTGTAGTGAAGGCCAAACATCCTTGTCTCTCACCTTGACATCACAGGGAATGTTTGGATTGGGCTTTAGCTCATCAGGATTGGACATTGGAGGACTGGAAGAAGGTGGTATGGTCTGATGAGACAAAAATCAATTGCCTAGGGTCATATGGAAGGAAATGGGTGTGGAAAAGGTAGGAGAGGGGCTAAGTGACAGACTTATGCAGGGGACTCTAAAGTTTGGTGGGGGTTCTTTGATGCTTTGGGGCTGTATGTTGTGGGAAGGATGTGGCTATGCATGCCAAATTGAAGGTAAGATGGATGCTGACCTCTACACTAGAATTTTGGAGGAGAATCTGGGGACCAGCTTGGAGTATTATGGGAAAGAATTGGGTGGCATCATATTTCAGCAGGACAATGACCCCAAGCACACCTCCAAAAAAGCCCAAACCTGGTTCAATGACAATGATATCCAGGTTCTTCCATGGCCAGCAGTCTCCAGATCTCAATCCCATAGAGCACCTATGGCATCACCTCAAAAAACAGCTTGGAGAGTATGAGGAACAACCAAGAGAGATTTTGGAGCTTTGGGAGAGGGTGGATAAGGAATGGAATAAGATAGGGCCAGATGTGTGTCAGAACCTAATAGAAAGTATGCCAAGAAGGGTGGAGGCTGTTATTGAAGCTAAAGGAGGCTATACCAAATACTGAACATAGCACTTTGTGTGTCCAGTTTGAAAGGGACAAAAGGGTTGCAATGCAAATGCTTTAATAAATTGCATATAATTTAATAATAAATAAATATTACATAATAAGGTACATTCCATCAGAAAGCTGACAATTAGGGCTACGACTTTGGCCTATATTACATAATCACAGGTTCATTGGTTCACAAGCTGTGTTGCAATCTTTCCAAAACATCTCAACATTGCAACCCTTTTGTCCCTCACTGTACCATTGAAGAATCAGTGGTCCAGAGAGATGATGTTGAATACATGTGGGAAGAGTTGGTTGACCTTAGAAAGGTTTCACCTTATACATGGACAGTGTGCTTTGGAGGACAGTCTAAGTCAAAGAAAAGGCTTAGGGAAAGACAATTGGCTCAAGCACTAATTAAGCAAGTAAACTTAAGGACCACTGTCTCTATAGAGCAGGCCATAGTGGAAGCAGTGGGAAGAAGTTACCCTGCAATAGTGGAACAAAAACCAGTAATGCAGCCAGTGCAATCATACACAGTGGCAGCACAAACTGGAATCCTGGTTAATAAGGCAAAAATGAGGATGGAAGGAGGTGACTCAGCATGGTTTGGAGGAGGAGTTCCCACAGTCAGTGACTGGTTGTCAAAAGAGGAATACCCACAAGGAGCAAGCAACACTCACAAAAAGAGAGATATTGACTGGTGGTGCAGAGAGGTAGATTGGGAAATGTCAGTACCATACCCATACCCAAAACCCCAACATGTCACAAAAGGACTTCATCCTGATGTACCTGGATATTGTTACCTAGTCCTGATCAAGGAAACCCACTGGAACATGTTTGACTGGCCAGCAAGCACAGTAGCAGCACATGAGCAAGGCAATGCATGGCAGCAAAGGTCAGTGGCTCCTAAGGGTGATAGATTGGCAAAGCAGGCTCCAGGTGTGCTAAGGCAGGCAGAGGCATGCTTGGGTGTCAAGGAGGGTGGAGCTGACCAAAGAGTGAAGCTCAGGCAAGTGAGAACTGGCAACAGAAGTCTATTGCTGAACTGGGGAACCAGCTCAGCACTACTACTAGGTTTATATACATAGGGACATACTACTAATTACTAAGCAGAGACAATGAGACATGAGGCACAACTGCTGTGGGTGGCAACAGCTGTGCAGCATTAATGAAGAGGCAAATAATATGTCCACAACATGAGACAAAACAAGCAAGTACTAAAATGGGAAACATATGAATTGGGAATGTTCAATGTGCATGTGGGAAGGTGTTGAACCTTCATCTGGAGAAAGCTGATGCTATGTTGTTTGTAACACAATTGTGCTTGAGGGCCAGTGATGTAGTCGAGGGCTGCAGGCCTGGTTGCTGAGTGAGATGAGAATGCCATTGAGTGTGGGGAGCTGAAATGAATGTGTGTGGGGCTGGTGTCAGAACTGGGATGTGGGAAAAGGCACAGGCATGGGCTGGACAAGGGCAAAGGTGCAGGTGCATAAGGACAAGGACTGGAGGTGGGCATGGGCAAAGGCACAGTGAAGGTGTGGGCTGGGGCAAAGGCATGGGTGTGTGAGGACAAGGGGCAGGGCTGGGTGAGGGAAAAAGTGAAGGTGAGGGCCACCAGGCAGTCAAGGGTCCTGGTGGGCAGACAAGGGTGAGGGTGAGGGTGCAGATGAAGGGTGAGGGCAACACAGGCAATGGTGAGGGTGACATGGATGAGGGCAAGGGTCTGGATGAAGACAAGGACTTGTGGTACTGTACTTGGCAGTGGCAGAGGCACCAGGGAATGCAGCAGCAGTGCTGGTGTGGTGCCCACCTGTGAGGGCATCCATCAGGTGCTATGTGGGCTGATGGATGTATGCAGTGGTGGCATCCCCCACTTGCTTTTGACAGGCTGTGGTCAATGCAAACATGACAAGTGGTGGCTGGTGGTGTCATATGCAACTGTTGCTGGAACTAGTTGTGGTCGTCACAAATTGAGTTGGTGGTAGTGTTGCCAGAGGTGGGGGGAGAGCACCCCAGCAAAATGAGAGGGAGGCTGTATTATGGTGGTGGTGGTATGAGTATGGTCTATTATCCCCCAACTAAGCAACCCATGCCTATGTGACTGCAACCAAGCCCCTGTCCCTGGCTACAGTGAGCCCAAGCTCATGAATGGAAAAGTTCAATTAAGTGTTGAGAAGGTAATGTTAAAGTAGTGCCCTTTTAGCTACTTGGGACCAGGTGTAAAAAAAGTAGGAAAAGGTAGGGAAAGTAGAAAAACATAGCCAAAGGTCAGTGACTGCCCTTATAAAAGAAGAATTCTACTTTTTTGCTACTTGACTTCCTACTTGAGTGCTTGTGGCAGACTCAAGGAGCAAAAAGGAGCAAAAGGAGCAAAAAGGACAACTCAAGTAAGAACATGTTTTCCTCATGCCCTTACCTATGGCACTGCATACTGATATTTCACTACATGTACTACATACTATTACTTGACCTCAATTCAACTTTTCCATGCAGGAAAAAAAAAGAGCAGCCAATGATTCTACATACACAAGCAATTCTCAAGTATTTTGTGTCAAAACAACTTTAAGGGGATTGGGAATGATAGTTGCCATGACACCCCTGATAGTCACTTGGACCATGCATGGCTTATGTATGTGGAAAACTTCTGCACTTTTCACACCTCAACCCCTAACCATGTGATTGAAAGGATAAATATGTTCATCCAATTGCAATGCCCAATACCCAGTGTGCAACCATCAAAGTTCCAACAAATAAGGTGTATTACAAGACTGATACATTTGACATGAACAAGCTATCCTTTCAGGACCTCTTATCACCTGTTTCCTTCACAGTTGACACACATGTTGCCAGTTGATACAATTCCTTCAAAGATTTCTTATATTTCAAGGTTGTTGGATGCTGAGGTCCCATCAATTGATGTGCAAACTCAACAGCATTGGTGAGCATATCCTCAGCCTCACTCCACCTATTCTGAAATGTGTATGTGGCTGCCAAATTGTTCATGCAGATGAGAATGTGTGGGTGGTGTGATCCAAACTTTTCTTTTATTACCTTCAACACATCCAGCTGCAGCTTCTCTGCTTCATTCCATCTTCCCTGAGATCTGTATGTCAATGCTAAATTGGTCATGCAGATGAGAGTGTCTGGATGGTCTGATCCATGCCCTTCTTTTCTTGCTTTCAACACACCCAGCTGCAGCTTCTCTGCTTCATTCCATCTTCCCTGAGATCTGTATGTTAATGCTAAATTGTTCATGCAGATGAGAGTGTCTGGATGGTCTGATCCAAGATTTTCATTTGTTGCCTTCAACACATCCAGCTGCAGCTTCTCTGCTTCATTCCATCTTCCCTGAGATCTGTATGTCAATGATAAATTGTTCATGCAGATTAGAGTGTCTGGATGGTCTGATCCATGCTTTTCTTTTCTTGCCTTCAACACATCCAGCTGCAGCTTCTCTGCTTCATTCCATCTTCCCTGATCACTGTATGTCAATGATAAATTGTTCATGCAAATGAGAGTGTCTGGATGGTCTGATCCAAGATTTTCATTTGTTGCCTTCAACACATCCAGCTGCAGCTTCTCTGCTTCACTCCATCTTCCTTGATGATTGTATGTTGATGCTAAACTGTTCATGCAAATGAGAGTGTCTGGATGGTCTGATCCATGCTTTTCTTTTCTTGCCTTCAACACATCCAGCTGCAGCTTCTCTGCTTCATTCCATCTTCCCTGATGACTGTATGTCAATGATAAATTGTTCATGCTGGTGAGAGTGTCTGGATGGTCTGATCCATGCTTTTCTTTTCTTGCCTTTAACACATCCAACAGCAGCTTCTCTGCTTCATTCCATCTTCCCTGATGAATGTATGTGGCTGCCAAATTGTTCATGCAGATGAGAGTGTCTGGATGGTCTGATCCATGCTTTTCTTTTCTTGCCTTCAACACATCCAGCTGCAGCTTCTCTGCTTCATTCCATCTTCCCTGAGATCTGTATGTCAATGCTAAATTGTTCATGCAGATGAGAGTGTCTGGGTGGTCTGGTCCATGCTTTTCATTTGTTGCCTTCAACACATCCAGCTGCAGCTTCTCTGCTTTATTACATCTTCCCTGATAACTGTATATTGATGCTAAATTGTTCATGCAGATGAGAGTGTCTGGATGGTCTGATCCATGCTTTTCATTTGTTGCCTTCAACACATCCAGCTGCAGCTTCTCTGCTTCATTCCATCTTCCCTGATCATTGTATGTTGATGCTAAATTGTTCATGCTCCTGAGAGTGTCTGGATGGTCTGATCCATGCTTTTCTTTTCTTGCCTTCAACACATCCAGCTGCAGCTTCTCTGCTTCATTCCATCTTCCCTGAGATCTGTATGTCCATGCTAAATTGTTCATGCTGGTGAGAGTGTCTGGATGGTCTGATCCATGCTTTTCTTTTCTTCCCTTCAACACATCCAGCTGCAGCTTCTCTGCTTCATTCCATCTTCCCTGAGATCTGTATGTCAATGCTAAATTGTCCATGCTGGTGAGAGTGTGTGGGTGGTGTGATCCAAGCTTTTCTTTTCTTCCCTTCAACACATCCAGCTGCAGCTTCTCTGCTTCATTCCATCTTCCCTGATCATTGTATGTCAATGCTAAATTGGTCATGCAGATGAGAGTGTCTGGATGATCTGATCCATGCTTTTCATTTGTTGCCTTCAACACATTCAGCTGCAGCTCCTCTGCCTCATTCCATCTTCCCTGAGATCTGTATGTTAATGCTAAATTGCTCATGCTCCTGAGAGTGTCTGAATGGTCTGATCCATGCTTTTCTTTTCTTGCCTTCAACACATCCAGCTGCAGCTTCTCTGCTTCATTCCATCTTCCCTGATGACTGTATGTCAATGATAAATTGTTCATGCTGGTGAGAGTGTCTGGATGGTCTGACCCATGCTTTTCTTTTCTTCCCTTCAACACATCCAGCAGCAGCTTCTCTGCTTCATTCCATCTTCCCTGATGATTGTATGTCAATGCTAAATTGTTCATGCTCCTGAGAGTCTCTGGATGGTCTGATCCAAGGTTTTCTTTTCTTGTCATTAACATATCCAGCTGCAGCTTTTCTACTTCATTCCATTTTCCAATGCAATCAAAGACAAGTGCAAATCTCTCATGTTCATCATCATAATACATTATTTTTATCTTATTGTCAAGTCCATATTGATGATTTGACTCAATATGTGGACTCAGAAATTGACAAAATGCATAATTGTCCAGCTGATAATCAACCCCTACTGAGCAGGATAGCAACGCCCTTGCTTTCCAGTACCAGGTGACTATCTCCTTCTTTGGTATCCTGTCTCTACTCCAGGAATGAACTAATGGGTGCATAAAGTATTGTGCATTCTTGCTTTTTATCAAAGAAAATGATATCAGTACTTGAATGCCAGCCAAGAATTGCATCCTATTCCATTTATTATCTTCACTCAAAAACAATGTTTGAGAATCCAATAGTGATGCAGATAGTGGAAGTGGAAGCTCTTTGCTTGGGTCCCTCTCTACATATTTCTCAGCAGCATTCTTGAATAACACCTCTGGTATATTGGTATGATGGAGAAAAGAAAAAACCTGTATCAGAGTGATAGCATTCCTTGCTGAAATAGCTTCTGATCCCATTCTTCTTGCTGCCCTGGTCTCAATCTCTTGCATAGATATTTCCCATGTTCCATATGTTGAACTACCATAATTAGATGCTCCTTTGAATTTTTCATCAGACATTAATGTTTTCTGGTGATTGGAGTACATCTCCAGATAATCCTCAATGCTACAGCTGCAAGTTTGGATATATGACCCAGCTTGATCAAGGGCAAGTGGAATACCACCTATTTTATTAACAAGTAGCCTGGCTGACTGCCTGAGAATGTCATATGAGCCATCCAGTGAGGAGGACTCCAGAAGCAATGAAATGGCTTGTGTCAGGACTGCCCTAGACACAACCTAAGCGACTCAAAGTGGTGACTTGTTAGGTCAAAGAAAAGATGCTTGCTCAGTAGCTATGTCTAGTGACAATAGACTATCTAGAGACTTAAGAGTCTCCTACACTAAACTACGGCCCTTATATACCGCTTCTCCTGGTCTGTGCGCAGACAGCGCGCAGCTAAAGTCCCTCACTGGGGATCAATGCGCAGCGACTCATTCTGCGCCCATCTAACCATTCATGGAGAGATCCTCCCACACCCAACTCCTGGGTTGTCCGCATACAGCCTTCCTATTGTTCAGGACTTCGGCCGATTCCCATGCACGCCGTACCGTTGACTCGGTACTCCTCGGCGTTCCCATGTCGCCCCTCAGGCGCCGTGCCGCTCATGATTCCTTTCATGGCGTAGGCCCATCATCGGGCCGCAACTCCTGTCGGCACTCGGTCTATCTCCATAGCCGATGCTGACCTAACCTCCTTCCTTATAGGGACCGCAGTTCACGTAGGCCATCCTCCTAGAGTCCCGTTGCGTAGTCTTGTACATAGACATTTGAGCTTGATAAAATAGATAAAAAGAAAAGAAAAAGATCTTCCGACTCCTCGTGACCATTCCTTCATAAGTGTCATTGACGTCGTTACTGTAAAGTTGAAAATGAGAGGTGTGCTCATAACATCACCCCCTCCTCAAGGCCTCGCGTCCCGAGAGGCTGACGTGGCGGAGTCCACATATCTTGGGTCTTCCCGCATTCTTGCATAAAACGCGGCCAAGCGTGCTTGTTGATCGTTGGGCGACAGCCCGAATTGTTCAGAGTCGACGTCCTCGACGTCTTCAACGGCGGTCCTGTAATTGACCAGTGGTTTTCTTTGGCGTCTTTCGCCTTTAATCCTCCTCCGTCGGTCATCTTCCGACTCGCTGCTCTCTTTTGCAGCCGCTTCCGTCTCCCTTTTTAATATTTTCTTGGCGAGTACCGCCATGTCTTTTTCTTGAGCTCTTTTCTCCTCCGCTAGCTCCTCTACTTCCGTCGTCTGAGGGAAATTAAGCACGGGTTTAGACCGCCCGCCGCGCTCCAGGTCTCTGGAGAACGTCCCATCGGTGTCGTCCGGCAGCTCCATGATTGCTGCCCTGTCCCCTTTCCAGTTGCGCCATCGGCGCTCCATGTTTTCCAAGTATCGTGGTCCAAAACGGCCATCCTCCCACCCGAATAGTCTTTGTCGGTCCTTCCAATGAGTTCCCCTCGTGTGTGATGCATTAATGGACCTTTTCGGGGTGGTTGGTTTTTGTTTTTGCTCCGTGACCGTATATTGGATATATCGGACCCCATCTCGGATATTTCTAACGAGTTTAGGGGCGTCCGGGTTGGCTTTATGGAATTTCTTCACAATTGCTGGGGCATTGACAACTGTTTTTTACTGGTTCCCATGTGGCTTCTTCCACTGGGTAATTTTTCCACTTAACGAGGTATTCCAGCCTCGCTCCTCCTCTACCGCTTATCCGGCTTTCCAGGATTTCTTCAACTTCATATTCTCCTTCCTGGGATTCCTCCACCATCTGCGCATCCTTGCGCGCCGCTGCCTTGGCTTGTTGTTTCGGGAAGACCAGTTCCTGGTACGGCTTCAAGAGGACTTCGTTGAAGACGTTGTAGACCTTCCATGAGGCTGGGATTTTTAGTTTGTAGGAGGACTCTCCTACTTTTGCGAGTACCTCCAATGGTCCGACGAATTTTCCGTCTAATTTTTTAGTGGCTCGGATAACGGGAAGGTTTTCCGTGCTGAGGTAGACCTTGTCTCCAGGCTTGTATTCCCTGGCCTCCTGACGATGGGTATCGTATCGTTCCTTCATTATTTGTGCTGCTTTTTCTAGCGCTATTTTTGCTTTAGTGTGGACGTCCTCCAATTCTTTCGCCAATTGCTCGACTGCTACTGCCTTAGGTGCATAGGTAGGGTCGAGACCTTTGTTCGGGTGTCGTCTGTAATTCATGTAGAAGGGTGTAAAACTGGTAGCTGAGTGCACTCGGTCGTTGTGACAGAATTGTGCTACGGACAGCCAATCCGACCAGTTATCCTGTCAGGTTATTAACGAAGATGGTCAGGAATTCCTTTAGTTCTTGATTCACTCTTTCCGTTTGTCCATCCGTTTGTGGGTGGTAGGCTGTAGATCGATTGGCTTTTATTCCCAACATTCCGTATAAGTCCGTCATGAATTTCGAGGCGAATTGAGGGCCTCGGTCGCTAATAACTTTTCTGGGGAGTCCATGCTCCCTGAATACATTGTCTCGGAACAGCACTGCTGTTCCCTGTGAAGTAATTTCTGATGTAGTTGGTATGAAATATGACTTTTTCGTGAAGCGGTCTACCACAACCAGGACCATGTTGTTTCCTTTTGACTCTGGTAATGGTCCAACGAAGTCAACTGAGATGATTTCCCATGGTTCCGTAGGGATTTCATTGGGTCGTAAGGGTGCTGCTCGGGCAGTCCTGTCTGGCTTTGCTTTTTGGCATGTCTCGCAGCCCGGAATATATCGTTCGATATCTGTACGCATGTTGGGCCACCAGAAGTTCCTGGTGAGCGATTCTAATGTTTTAGCCACCCTGGAATGTCCCCATGAGTGGTGGATAGCGATAATATCTTCTCGCAATGCTGGTACCGCTGGTACATATATGCGTCCTTGCCAGGTTACCAATCCTTTTTCCAACTTATATTCGCCTCCTGCGATTTCCAATCCTTTTAGTACCTGGGTCTCCCATTGCCGGCGTGGGACCTCCCTAATGTCTTTTACGATGGCGTCTATTGCTCGGTCATCATCAAATACCCGGACAAAAAGGTGCTCTTTAAGTAGGATGATGCCTTCATTGTCGCTTTCCCCTTTAGCGTGCCCTGCTCTTCGGGACAATAGGTCCGCCTTGGTATTGGACTTGCCACTTCTATGCTTGATTACAAAGTTGTAATCTTGTAAGTCCGTTACCCATCTCGCCTGTCGTCGATTAAGATTTTGAGCTTTTCGGAAATATGTTAAGTTCTGATGATCTGTCAGAACTTCAATGGTCTGTTTTGCTCCTTTGAGGTAGTGCGCCCATTCATAGAAGGCGTACATGACCGCAAGCATCTCCTTGTCGTATATTTCATAGTTCCGTTCTGCATCATTTAGAGATTTCGAAATAAAGGCCACTGGTTTCCATAAGCCGTCTTCTCGTTGCTGTGACAATATTCCCCCAATAGCGAAATCCGAGGCATCGACCTCTACCCGGAATTGACCTTCCTCGTTGGGAATTCGAAGTACAACTTCCTCTGCTATCGTTGTTTTAAGCCTGTCAAAGGCTTCATCTTGTAGCTGTGTCCACAGCCATTCTTCTTTTCCTGTAAGCCGTGTCAACGGCTTGGCTAATCTTGCGAAGTCCCGCACGAATCGCCTATAGAAGTTTACAAAGCCCAGAAACTGCTGGACCTCTTTTTTGCATTTGGGCGTCGGCCATTCCGATACCGCTTTTACTTTTGCCGGATCCATTCAAACAGTGTCTTTTCCAATAATGACTCCAAGGAAATCGATTTCACTTTTATCAAAGAAGCATTTCTCTGGTTTGAGCGAGAGTTTGTGTTTCTCTAATTTCTCCAGTAGTTCTGTTTACAGTGTCGGGTGTGCTCTTCTTGGTTTTTTGAGAATACCAAAATATCGTCCATGTAAATAACCACCCATCCTTCGGCTATCTCAACACGAAAGATGTCGTTCATCATGGTTTGGAAAGTTGCAGGGGAGTTCGTTAGACCAAAAAACATCACGAGCGGCTCGAACAGCCCCCGGTTTGTTCTGAACGCAGCCTTCCATTCGTCTCCTTCCTTTATTCGAACATTATTGTATCCCCAGCGTATATCCATTTTTGAAAAGACTTTAGCTTGGGATAATTGGTCTACCAGTTCTCCTATCAAAGGTAGGGGGTAACGGTTCTTGACCATCATTTCGTTTAATTTCCTGTAGTCCTGTACAGGCCTGAGTTTTCCATCCTTTTTCTTTACAAAGAAGAAAGGAGACGCCATTGGCGATTTACTAGCTTGGATTCGTCCGCTGTCCAAGTTTTCCTTTAGGAACTCGTCCAGTTGTTGCTGTTCATCTCGATTTAGAGGATAGATTTTACAGTCGACTGGAGTTGAACCTGGTATGAGTTCTATCGCGTGATCCCACCGTCGTCTTGGTGGAAGTTCATCGAAGGTTTCTTTTTCGAAAACTTTTCTGTGCTTTAGATAGTGACGGGGTACTGCCTCTTCAAGTGTACGCTTTTTTTCTGTTTTTGCCTGTTCCACCGCTATCTGTGTGGCGGTTGAGGCGAAGGCTCGTACTTGTAGCTCAGACTCTCCGATATGAACGGCTAGAAGGCGTTCTCCTTCTTCTAGACAGTATGAAACGTCTATCTCATCTTCAGGTTCTTGTACTGAAGATGGCTTCCAACAGGTTCCTGGACACCGGTTAAATTCTAAGGACTTCTTTTTCCAATTGATGGTTGGATTGTGATGTTCCAACCAGTCGTGTCCCAAGAAGAGATCGGTTTTGCTGAGTCTGGCTACTGCACAGTCCATAACCTCTTCGTGTAATCCTATGCGTAACTTGAATTGAACGAAGTATTCTACGCTCCCTGATCCATTGCGTGTTCCATCCGCATTATATACCGGGATTGGGCGTAGTAACTTTTTCTTGTTCATTCGATGCTTTTCTACGAACTCTTCGCTTATACACGAAGCAGTACAGCCGGAGTCTAGTAGCATAGTTATGTTTGTGGATTGAAGTGTATCCATAGTTGTAAGTGTTCCTTTTAGATCTAATTCCTGTTTCCCTATTCCTTGTATCACTTTTTCTCTTAAGTGAACCAGGTTCCAAAGGGCGTCTGTTTCCGACAGCGCGTTTAACTGCTTTACAAGTTTCCCATCGACTTCTTTTATTCGTTTTGGTTCCACCCATTGCCTTAGGCACTCAATTGCCGTCTGCTCTGGTTGTTGCCAGATACGTCTTAGTACCCAAGGGGTAGACCAGACTTTTAATCTTTTTTCCGGTTTTACGCTCATTTCTAAGTTTCTTATACGGTGTATGTTCCCACTGCATTCATAGAGTAAGTCATGCACATCTATTGCAGAATCTCTTGGTACTAATACACCGTTACAAGAATTTAAACTAGGAGCCAGTTGAACCGAGCGTTCATTCACTGGCTGTCTCCAAAATCCGAGACCTCCTCGATTTTGGCACATCCTTCCAGGGTCGTTTCCCCGTTGTCTATCATTCGTACCACCCTCTTTCCTCTGTCCTTGGCGGCTTCCTTTTTCCAACACCTTTCTACAGTATGTCCTTTCCTTCCACAGTTACTGCATTCCGGTATGGGTTTCCTTCCTCGTGGCAACGGGCATCGACGACTGTAATGTCCTTCTCTTTCACAGTTGTAGCACCATGGTTTGACGTCTCGTTTCTTATCTACGTCCATGGCGTTTGGGTCTCGACTTCCTGACACGAATGGGGCCGGAGCCTTATACTGGTATTGAGGACAGGGGTTCGTACCCGGAGTCTGCTCTTTATACTCTTGTCGACTTTTTGGAAAACCATACACCTCGTTGGCTTTCCTATAAGCTCGAGCAAGTGCGGTTACTCTCGTTTGTATTTGAAGTAGAGTAGCGTTGTCAGGGAGTCCTCCGTATTGAATTAGGTCTCGTCCTAGAGCTGGGTTGAGATTACTTTGGAACTGAGAGATCAGCGCTTGATCATTCCAGTCCGTGAGCGTAGTGAGGGAGTTGAATTTCACGATGTAATCTTCGACCAACATCGTTCCTTGTCGTAGTTTTAGTAAGGCTTCTATCGCCTTTTCCTTTGTTTCGGTCGACATGAAGAACTCGTGCATTTGATTTTTAAAGTCGGTCCAATCCGTGAAGGGGAATTGGTTAACTAAGGGTCTTCGTACCCATGCCCGATTATCTTCCGTTGATTCTCCCTCATTTAATTGCTGCCAGTTAAGTTGCGAGTCCCATCCACTGTTGTCTATTTTATCCTGGAACTCCTGTAACGCTTCTTGAAACGCTTTGAGTTTGACTCCGCTCCAATCCGCTGCTCTATCTCCTTTCCCGCCTTTCATGCGATACAGGCAGATGGAAATCATTCGTTTGGGGTCCACTTCCCTTGACAACATGAAATAGGTTCCCATCTGTCATAACCGTGCATCAACCGTTCTGGGATCCCCCTGGTAATAGTCGGGCATTTCTGCCTTTGTGAGGGGTCCTGGTTCGGGTCGAGAACTTCGTTGGTACTCGTTGATTATGGCGACAAGAGCCTGTCCTGCACTGGTGATGGCTCGTTGCCTATCTTCTTCCTGACGATGAATTTCGTTTTCTCTTGCTGCTACTGCTGCAGCAGGTTGCGTGTCAGGGAGGGACTCCAAAGTGTTGGTATCCATCCAGTAGTTTCTCCATCCGAGTACTGCGTGATAAGCCTGGGTGACCATTTCTACTGTTAATCGGAAAGGACCTGCTCCAAGTTTGTAGTGTCCCATGCCTTCTCTATTTAGGCATTCGACATGGAACCATCCTCTTGTATTGCTGTTATATTTTTCAATATGCAACACAGTTGACTGAGAGTAAGATTTCCGAATGATGGTGGTGACATTTTCTTCTCGGAGGTTCTTGTCCCAGTTACATATTTCTTGTAATTGCGGATACGCTGGCCATATGAATTCATCCCAGTAATCCTTTTTAATTAATACCAGGTAACAGTACCCTGGTATGTCTGGGTTGAGTCCACTGTTGGCCCAAGACATTTTTGGATAAGGGTAGGGGAGCCAAGATTCTTTTTCAACGATTCTTCGCCACTGGTCAATTTCTCGATGCTTGTGAGCATTGTTTGCTCCCTGTGGGTATTCCTCTGGTGATAACCAGTCTGCTGCTGTAGGGACTCCGCCATTCCAGTGCGCTGCATCTCCTCCTGCGTTGATAACTTTGGCTTTGCTTTCTCCACCAGCTAGTGCTGCCGCTGCGTATGATCGCGCTGGTTGCACTACTGGTTTCTGCTCTTTTATTGCCGGGTATGTTCGTCCGGCTGCCTGGTTTACTGCTTCCTGCACAGTAATTGTTGATCGTAAGTCTACCCGTTTGATAGACGTGGTGGCGAGGGGTCGATTCTTTAATCGACGTTTGGATTTGGATTGCCCTCCAAAACGTACTGTCCAGGTATAGTGGGAGACCTTGTGAAGGTCCACAAGTTCATCCCATGTGTATTCGATGTCGTCCCGCCGTACGGCGGATTCTTCAATGATATGACATCGCCCCGGTCGGATACTGTCTTGGATAGCGAAGACCACGGTATCGTCCCTAAGCTCCGGTTCCCAGTTTATAATATCGTACAAGGTGGGCCAGGCAGGCCAGTTAAACTTGTCGTAGTACTCGGCTTTAAACAGGTACATATAGCAGTACCCATTTTGTCTCCACTGGTCGGGAGCGATTGGACTTTTTGCTGTTGGTCCAGGCAAGTATGCCTTGACGCGAGCTCGCCATCCCAAAAGCCTGGCTTTGTGATCGTTCCAGGTGTCCTCTCCTATTTCAGACAAGAAATGGTCGAGTCCGATTGGGAGTTTCAGCAATGGTTCGGTAAGCAGGCGTTCTGGTGTGGTGGGAAGGATTCGTCCCGGTGGTTTTGTGATGAGTAAGGGATCGTAGCGAATCCCTTGACGACGTTCCTCCTCCTCTCGTTCTCGCTTCCACTTGGCATAACGGGTGGCGCGTATGTTGCCATTTATGGCATGCATCCAGGCATTCCAATCCTCATGGGACATTGTCATGCCTTCGTGTGCGTATAATTCTTCCACTTGGTGAGCACACCGAAGTCGTTCTACCGCTATTTTGTATCGTCTTATGGCCTTGTCCCCGTTGTTGATTAGCATCAACCATTGATTGTATTTTGAGGACACGAGCGCCAGCCAGATGGGGTTAGAGGTGTCGCCTCTATATTGGTCCTCCAATAATGTCATGAGAGTCTGGTACTCTCGTTCAGCCTTGCGCATTGCGCGCTCTGCTCGTAATACAGCTTTGGTAGCTGCACGTTCCATCAGAAGGGCCTCCCATGCCTCCTTCTGTTCGAGCTCTTGTTGGAGCTCCTTTTCTCGCAATAGGTTTTGCGCTTCGGCGCGTTCCCTCTTCCGCTCATTTTTGCGGTGACGCCAGTACAGTCTGACGTGGTTGTCGTATCGACGTATCATGGTATCGCCGATAAATGTTGGTGTCCTAACAAGGACGGGTTCGATGAAGTCGACCCAGTCCGCCTCGAAGATCTGTCCGATCTCCGAGAGTGTCGCCTGGGCGTGGGGGAGGATGTGTTGGAAATAGCAATGCATGTTTGTGGTGAGGGAATATAGTTTGTTTCCTGTAAAACAATCTTCAATCAAGCTCAGGCCCTCCACTGACACTTGATCCGTTCTTTCGGCAGTCGGAATCCGCGCCTGTCGATGATGTCCTTTGGGAAACAAAGGAGTTGTTGTCTGTAGTGTTGTGGGTCCGCAAGCTATTGAAGTGAGAGTGCCTGGCAATTTGCCTCAATGTCCTTGTGCTCAATTATCAGCCCGAAGTTAGGTAGGGCTGCTGATACAGAGGGTATGAGAGGACTTTAATTCAGCCTTGATACACTACTCAGATCAAATGGTTCGGTCATTCCGTGACTTTTTCCGCAATGCTAGTATACTATGCTCGGGGCGCGTCTGTGGTCTCCTGCCTACGCTCTCCCGACACACTAGTATTCTCGTCTAGCACTGTTTGGTAGACAGACCCAACGGGTGTATTGAGGACGTCTCGTTCGACGCCCGTTGACAGTAAAGTATTGTTGTCGATGTCGCCAATGGTCCCGGGATAATCGGGTTACAACCGTCAAAGTAAGAACTAGGCCTCTGATCGTCAAGTGCAGCTATGAGCGACGTGCTCAGTGCTAGACGGCACAGAGGGGTAGAGAGTAAAGTCTCTAGATTATGTCAGGACTGCCCTAGACACAACCTAAGCGACTCAAAGTGGTGACTTGTTAGGTCAAAGAAAAGATGCTTGCTCAGTAGCTATGTCTAGTGACAATAGACTATCTAGAGACTTAAGAGTCTCCTACACTAAACTACGGCCCTTATATACCGCTTCTCCTGGTCTGTGCGCAGACAGCGCGCAGCTAAAGTCCCTCACTGGGGATCAATGCGCAGCGACTCATTCTGCGCCCATCTAACCATTCATGGAGAGATCCTCCCACACCCAACTCCTGGGTTGTCCGCATACAGCCTTCCTATTGTTCAGGACTTCGGCCGATTCCCATGCACGCCGTACCGTTGACTCGGTACTCCTCGGCGTTCCCATGTCGCCCCTCAGGCGCCGTGCCGCTCATGATTCCTTTCATGGCGTAGGCCCATCATCGGGCCGCAACTCCTGTCGGCACTCGGTCTATCTCCATAGCCGATGCTGACCTAACCTCCTTCCTTATAGGGACCGCAGTTCACGTAGGCCATCCTCCTAGAGTCCCGTTGCGTAGTCTTGTACATAGACATTTGAGCTTGATAAAATAGATAAAAAGAAAAGAAAAAGATCTTCCGACTCCTCGTGACCATTCCTTCATAAGTGTCATTGACGTCGTTACTGTAAAGTTGAAAATGAGAGGTGTGCTCATAACAGCTTGATCCTCTTCCATTTCAACCACCTCCAATGAATTCCTTGCCAATGTGATTCTCTGCAAAGCAGGGTTTCTGCTTGTTATCAAAATGTTCCCCCTGCTTCCTGGTGGGAGGTACTCTTCAACAATTTCAAATCCTCTATCTGCATTGTCATATATAACCAGCCAGTTGGCTCTGCCAGAAATCCATTTGAGAGTCAAAGTAACTGCATCTGTTGCTGCATCAGAAGTGACATTATGTGAATGGCCAATCTGTTTCAGAGCAACATCAATAGTGTCTTCAGAAGAAGCATCAATCCAGAATATGTCAGAAAACCTAGGGCATTCAACTATTAGCAAAGCTCAAGTATAGTGATAAACTCACAAATGGTCATTCTGTTCAATGAATTTCAGGCATATCTGAGTCTTTCCAATCCCTCCCATGCCATACAAAAGGAATGACTTCCTCTCCTCTTTTTCATTTTTCTCAAAAAATCCCTTTAATTTATCAAGATATTTATCTTGACCTATGAACATAGCACTAGAATGTTTCAGAGGAAGTAAAGGTGGTAGAGTTGAAGCTTGTTGGGTTGAAATGACCTCATTGTCAGAGCTCTGGGCAGGGGCAAAGGGGGGCAAGGTTGGGGTGGGGTGGGCAAGTGGGGGCAAGCTGCCTGACAAATTGACATAATGATTGTTGATTATCTGGGATTGTAATGACCATGAGACACCTTCTGTCACATATAAAAACATACTTGGACTTGGTCCCCTTGAACTTCAGTGATATCCCGAGCAATGAGAGCAAAATCGTGAGCACCAGACAAGAAGCCTGAGTTTGTGCCAGGCCAAATGGATCTCAGTCGTTTTCTAGCCTCTGCCTATAGAAAAGTAGTTGGCATTGAATCCCATCATAATGCAGGCGAATGTTACCAAGAATTTCGACGGCATGAGGATGTGGTAGTCAAGAGGGAAGACAGAGAGTAGCAGATTGTCACACCAGCTGCCGTGGAAAATGTACGTCGGCAAACTCCGTCATTGCGATTGAAAGCACTGTGCAAGCCATTGACCGTGCATAATCATGCACAGGTCATATTTCTGATGTAATACGTGGTAGTGCACCGCGTGCACGGTGTCATGCAATGCAATGCATTTGTACGCACGATCTGAATGCTCAATTTTTCAGTCTGATGTCGATCATGCACAAGTCATGCATGCACTATGGAAATTCTGGCAGACAAAAATGATCAGAGTCGTCCACAGTCATCCAATGGGTTAGGTGGGTCAGGTGGAGAGACGGCAGGGAGGGCGGTGAGAGGGCCACAAGGACAGTGAAGAGGGTGGGGAGACGGCAGGGAGGGCGGAATAGAAGGCCGTGAGGTAGCAGCAGGCAGGAGTCGGATGGGCGGGTGCAGGCGGGCGGTTCGATAACAAAAGAAGTCGGGTGGCGCAGTTGAGGCATGGCGAAGAGGGCGGCTGGATCGAGGCCATGGGCATACGACATGTTGCCGTCCGGGTACATGCGTGCGATGGAGGGCGTCTAGAGTCGTCCGCGCACAAGTTCGACTTCACGCGACGGGTCACGCAGATCACAGTTTGACTAGCTGCATAGCCGTGCACTTGTCTCATTGCCGTCCTGCCAGTGCTCCGGTTATCCTATACATTTGGGGGGAGTTGGAAAGTGTCTAGGAACCCAGTTCCCTCCATTTGGGATGATATAACTACGCGGTTCTCGTTTTAACGTCCCAAGAAACCAAAACAACACGGTTTCCGCTGCCACCGGATCCGGGTTCACTGCAGAGTCGACATCGTCTTGTAGTATAAGTTGATGCTCACAGGAGTTTCTTTAGGCTATATCAACTCACTGGCAACGGGATACTAGTACTAAACAAGACTGGTGTCATCTCTCTCCCGGCTTCAACATTCAAGTCAACTTGCTCCTCCCCGCTCGTGGATTCGGGTATCTGATCCTCGTACGTGCGTTGGAAAAATCTGGGAGGCAAGGTCCTCGGATATGTGTATTGAGTAGCCTATAACGGAGAATGACATATCTTATGGCGCTCTTCCGAGTCGTACCCACTTACGATTAGGTTGGCGCGTTCTCGTCTTAGTGCCACGAGACCCTTAACTCGTTTTCGTCTCTGATAACCATACAATCAATGGGAAAGCTCCATGTTCCTCCAATACCCCCGTCTCATAACCACTCTTTCATAACTTGCTACTTTCCGCAACCAGGGCAACAGTGGACAACATCATGAACAAAGACGTCACAGTCAGAACAGAATTCACGGAGACACTCGGGACATTTGTATCACCCCACAGGGCTCATTCCTTCAGTGACGTTTGTAGATACGGTGGTAGGGAATGGACGAGCACAAGAATGGCATTCCATCATTGTCTTGGACAAGCTTTCCGGGGTCCTTCTCGCAAGTCAAAAAAAAACATCGCTCGAGAATTACGGTTTGCTCAACTCACGCTGCTTGATAAGGTTTCACAGGAAAGAGGTGATGATAGCTTCTAGCAAGATGCGGTGAGCTTACGATCATCAGTCCACAAATCTCACAGTCCGTTGGGATATCGCAAATCTTGGCCTGGCACCGTGCGCAAAGGAAACCCTCGCTCTTCAGCTCGTTGTGGCACACACAGAAGCTCGCCGGAGAGCCATCCGGGAGGCGGGTCGGAAACCCCATCATCATCAAATCGGTGGCGAGACTGGTCGTCGTGCCGGAACCAGCTGTCAAGGCCTGTTGCGCGGGTGGAGGCACCAGTTCAAATAACAAGTCTTTGAAATGGCCTTCGTTCATGGCGACCTCAAATTGGCCTAATCGTCTCCGTCATAATGACCCATTGGCGAGATGACTGGACTTACCACCTGTCTTGTCACACAGCTCGCGACAAATTTTCATTTCAGCAGCCAAGGCGACGACGGAAATCTTGATTTTATTCTTGATGCATGTGTCGAGCGTCTCATGGATGTTTCCTGGGTCACGTGTGGTTAGGGAACCGAAGATGATGAGAATCTCTCGCGAAGAGTGGGTCGGTAAATGACTGCAAGCGTAATCATCTCATGACTAGATTGAAAAAGTTGGTATGTGTATCAACGGACCTCATTGTACTCCTCGCCATCTCTATCGAGTTTTGCAAACTTCGTTCGCCGTTCGGTTCGAGTTTATACCTTTCGGATTTGGATTTCAGGACACCTTGCGGGTTGCCTAGCATAAAAACAGCCGACTCGAATTGGCCGAATGACCTGACATTTCGCCAATTTTTTCGCCGAGTCCCGCACGCATTCCTACAATTCCCATCTGGCCCAAAGGGTTCTGGTCAAACCACTCGGTGATAAACTCGCGCCCGTACTGTAGCATAAGGTCGTGTCGGTCTCATGTCTCCGTCCATCATGGACACCGAGAGATCGAGCAACAGAATGAGATGTCGGATGATCGCGCGACGCACGGCGGCGGCTGGCGCTAAAAGCCTGTCGAGCACCCGTATAAGTTGTCCGCGCTTGCGCCAGTGGAGAATGGGCGAACGACGCACCGTCTGCGCCTTCCCCTCGCCAAAAGCTCTTCGACCGATGTTTGCAGGCTGCCCGCCTCGTCCTCCTGAACCATATCCCAGGACCGCAGGTATGACGCCTCTCATGCATACGCTTGCTGCTCAAATCCCTCAGTTGGTCGCGTACACGTCCATCCACAGCACGCACATTCCCTTTCGCCTTTCCCTTCCTCTTCCCTCGTTCGCGCTCGCTGGTCTTTCCTTGTCCTTTCCCTTTCCGCTTTCCGGTTCCATGATCCTGGTCTGGAAGGGATATATCCGAGTCTGAATCGACATCCATGTAGTCAGCATCTCTGCGGGGCGGCATTTTCCTGGATTTGCGGAGACGCGCGTCGGTCACATGGAGTCCTTCAGCATCCAGCGCTCGCTTCTCAATCCCAAATTCGAGAGTTACAAGCTTGGCCGTCTGTCCCAAAATGACCCCATCCTGCGCTACGAGCTCCCTTACAAAGCCAGCAGAGTCGCCCCGTCGGGCGCAATGCCGCTTACGTTTCGGGAGATGCAGAGTCGGATATCACACAACCATCTCTGTCTATCAAGTGAAACTGCTCAGGCTCTCTATGTGGACTCTGAAAATCGGGTGATAATGGTGACTTTGGTGAGCAACGACTTGAATACGTTTATTTCGCTGCGTTGAGATGATCCAAAGGCAAATCCGCCTACGTTTCGCATTATATACGATCTACCTAGGCATCTACCAGCGTCTGTGCCCAATGTACGGTCAGAGTATCCATCTGCAGCCTTCTTTCCATCGGACGTCGTCTTTGTCGCCGACGGTCATGGGCTACTTCACGTCCTCAGCCTGACATCTGAGGGGAACGCGGACGTGCTGGGAGTGCTAACTGTGTCTCCGGGGCCGTTATATTCTCCGTTTCGTATCCATACTTTGCACCAAATGTCACCCAATATCGCGCTTTTGATCGTCTCAGCACGCTACTACGACCCCAATCTTGGCAACACTCAGCGATCCCTGAAGCCAGGAGACATCCAATTCGACGTGTGCGCCATCAGAGTCGATCTATCCATCTTGAATCCAAAAAAGGTCGTGCCCTTGGACGCCACCTGGCAGCGCAGGGGAAAAGAAGTACCCATATACATGGGCTATGATTCAACGCTCGACGCTTTCTTGCTCATCGGGGGTTCTGCATATAGAGAAACCACGGCCCCGGTAGCCCAAAGCTATGAACCTTCGCCAGACGAGTACGTGCCGATTCCAAGGGCGAACGAAAATCTCAATAGTGGAGAACAACAAGCCCCATCCGTACTCATGGATGCAGACGTCTGATTCTATCACCATTGCTTTCCCCCTTCCATCCAATACCCCCAAAACCGGCATCAAGGTTACGTTCTCCACAAAAAGTCCGGCGCTGCATGTAGGTGTAGATCAGCAGAACACAACGGATCCTGCAGCACCTATACCAGAGTACTCCTCTGAACCGCTCTGGGATGGCATCTCTCCCACTTTGAGCTTCTGGACTTGGGACCGCGAAGCAGAACACTCCTTTGGTTTGTTGACCCTTCACCTGGACAAGACAAACGAAGGCACGCGATGGGTGCAGGTGTTCGCTGCTGCGGACGACACCGGGGGGCCCGAAACACTTGACCCATCTGAGATGTGGCGCATTCGCGAGGCGTTGGAAAAGTACACGTACACCGCTTCGCTGTGTGGAGGCGAGAGCAGCGCTGGTTTTGGAGGATCTGGCGTGCCAAGCTTGGCAGGGGGCGAAATGGACGAGGAAGTGGACCAATCTGTAGGAAAGGAATCGTACCAGACCTGGATCAGCCCGGACGGAAGTGTTCCTGCCTGGTGGGCCAGTGCACGAGAGATTCCATTCCAACTTCTTTCCACTCCTTTTCCGGGCGACGCTCAGTACGCGGTCACACATTTATCATCAAAAGTCATATCGACGGCGCCGTTTTTTTCTGCAAAGCTCTCCAAGGTGGGAACACACATCGACATATTCTGCACTCGCATCATGCGCCCCACGTCAGAACGGTGATTTCGGGAACGAAGATGCTTCGATCGTTGTGTATCCGCCCAGCGAGCCCGAGCAGCCTCAAGTCACACATCCCAACGGACATGTACGACCCACCAACTCCATTGCCATCATTGCTCCTTCGCGGATCAACAATTTGAAGACTTCTCATCCACACCCTGAAGCCAACATCTACGCTACCATATCTTCAACTAACTCTGGCATTTCATCATACCACACTCCCGCATCATCTTTCTCTAGTTCATTTGAGTCGGCCGTGTCATCGCTCGACGAACGCCAGAATACACTTAGACAGCGCAGAGGGTCTGACGGAACAGCAGTTCTGTCAGTACCGATACCGTCACGCCCAGTCTTTTCGCCCGCGAGAACATAGGAGCTCGCACGATCGGCACCCCAAGAACGGCAATCACCATCCCTGACGATGATGACACGAGTGTATCACCTCCCACGTCTCTTGGGGCGCCACCTACCACCCCACCTTTTCACGGCCCAAAGTTGTTCTTCACATCTGCCAAAACAGGGGAAGGCGTAGGCGAAGTCTTTGAATACATTGCTCACCGCGTCACTATCATGTCGGAATACCAGGAACAGACTGAGGCTAGGCGACTACACATCTGCGAGAGTAGCGCGTCTGACACGATACATATACAACCATCGTACAGTAGGAAGAATTGGAATCAAGCATCTTGGCGTTGTTGTGCTTAGATTTCGCACTCCTGTTTCTGGTACAATTCTATCATTATATTATATATGACCACCCTAGTGCGTCACCACTTTCGCGCGTCAGTTCCGGCCATTGCAGATTATTTTTGGTATGATGGACCTAAATGACGTAGACTATCCTTATTTATTCCTTTACTTGATATGTACTAATTTTCTCAATATAGGCAAAGGAGATCTAGCGCACTTTACATGACAGACGTGGAATCGACCATACCTTTTTAGCAGCATTAGCTTCACATACGCTATTTGGAACTGCCGCAAATCCTTGCAGTTAGCCTACATCATTGATTGTACCATGTCGTAAACGTGCCAGAAGCGAGGATACGTTTGTGAGCTCACATATCTGGTATGTGTCGATGGCCTCCTGTCAGAACCTAACTCAGCATTCTGGTCTTTATACTCGATGTAGTCTCAGTGTTCGGAACATGTGGTCTCTACACGCGTGAATCCCCCACTTTTGCTCTCTCAGTCTGACTTTCTGGTATTGGCAATTTCAATTGCCGAGCGCTGTCGGGCATTGTCAAAGCTGAGGTATGTATCTGAAAGAAAAAAAAACAGTCAATTGAGGGTGGATTTAGAGAAATTCAGAAAAAAAAACTTACTCCAGAATAACCCTACGACGCTGACGACAAGGAAGCGAAGGTGATGCGGAACGAACGCAAAGTTGATGAGCTGGGTGGGAATGAAGACGCCCCTGTATGTGTTGGTGGTGGCTATGAGACAGCAGGATGGAACAGTGCGAGTCTGAGGACGGACCAGTTTCGGATCAGAGTAGGGATATATGCCTGGCAAGCGCGCATCGGTCATACCATGATCGGACAAGCAAGGAACGTACACGTTGAATCCTATCCACCGCCTCATGAGGTTTCCCCTCCAAGACGCTCATAGCACCATAGAAAAACATCACACCCACTGCCATCCATCACCTCATACACAGACAATGCTTTAGTATGCTGGAGTACGAACCAGGTGTAAGCACTGCTTGATCTAGCCATACCTATGTATGCGAGGAGAACGTTCAAACGACGCCTTTTGATTTAAACTGCCGCGCAAACTCACTCGGTATATCACCGCCCTCGTCGCATTCGCAAACTTGATACGGTTCAGGAACCCGTACCAAGAAGTTATGATGGGTCCAAACAACGCGCCTGCCAGTGACCCATCATTTGTCGGCACCCATCGATGCGACTTTGGACTTGCCTCCGTAAAACGTCAACCTGGCCGTCCTTGCGAACTGCTCATCCGCTTACTATCAACCTGAAAATCCACGCGAGAACCAATGATGAACGCACATCATGCTTACTCAACCCTTTCCTTTCAATGGCCTGTTGTGCGATGATGTCTCCTGCGCCAAACAGGACGGCGGCGGATATGCAATTTGTGAGAAGTGGCCGTTTGAGGAAGGCAGCGCTGTTGAGCTTGTCACTGGGTATGTCAGCGGGAAAGGTTGAGGAGAACGAACTTGTAGGCTCTGATGAAAGAAGTCATGCCACGTGCAACGTGAAATTGCAAATTGAGGCGCTGATGCGGGTGCTCAGACGCACATGCTCATCTCAACGCATATAACGACTCGCGCTGCCGTATTTCAGGATCAGAAAAACCTACAGGTTTGCAAACACCGCGGCAGGGGAAACCAGCTACTCCGCAACCAGACCTACAGTCGGCGACAGCGGCCATTTGCTCGTACATCTATTAGCCTTTGTCCAGTTCCAATCTCTCAAGTGGGGATGGAAAAACGACGCAGGTCATGGAGTTTGGAGAGGCAAACTGGAGAGTGTTTTGACTCAAGAATCGGGTTGCGAACCAGGTCAAGAGGACCCGGGACGAGCAGTTCTGACGAGTCGCTGGGGTTGGCAGTACCGACGTCAGGGACTGTTGTGGTGCAGTGGCAGTGGTCGAGCACAATGAAAAAAAGGGTTTCGATGCCGGAACCAGTAGAGAAAATCGTCGCCAGTGTAGATAAACTGCCAAGGGATCGGATAAATTTTCTTGTATGGGATTAATTGTGTGTGTAGCTAGTGATGTCAACGGCTATAGCCGGTTTTTTTAAATGATATGTATCATGCAGGTAAATGGGACCCTTATAAAGGTCAGGAGGAGGTAAATGAGGAAGGAGAAGAGATTTTTGACTTTATGGGAATTGAGGACAATGGTGATGATGAATGGGAAGATTTACCTGGGATGTGATACAATTAGTGATGTCAACAGCTATAGCCAGTTTTTTTAAACAATTGCTATATCTAATTGTAGAAATTACCTAAAAATATGAGATAATTTGAGCAGATAGTTCAACCAAAAAGACAATGGGTCCTCTGCCAACACTAAGCATTCTGCAAAGCTTGTGTTGAGAAATTTGACTTTAGCTGATTGCTTAGCAGCTAAGCCATAGCAGCTAAGCAATCAGTTAAAGTCAAATTTCTCCACATTGGCCTCATATGTCACTTAGTGTTGGCAGAGGACCCATTGTCTTTTTGGTTGAACTATCTGCTCAAATTATCTCATATTTTTAGGTAATTTCTACAACTAGATATAGTGATTGTTTAAAAAAACTGGCTATAGCTGTTGACATCACTATGTGTAGCATATAGAGCTTTGAGATAAGTAGGTGCAATGGCAGTGCAGAGTGAGGCTTAGTAAGTGAGGGAGACTTACTGAGTACTGTTAGAGGGCTTAGGAGCAATGGCTCAACTATGCAATAGAACAGGAGATTGTATTTCAGCAGTGCTTAAGGCCCTGCTTTTATACAGTTACAGGAATCACATGTAACTACCTATAATCTACCTATATCTAGTAGTGTGCAGCTCCCTGCTGCACATTACACCATACTTGCTGCACATGGTGTCATATTGCTGTGCTTTGTACAGCAATGTGTCAATAATGGTTATATGAAACAAGTTTCATGAAGCATGTATCACAATGAGGAAAATGTCCTGGGAGTGAGAATATGTGAAGTCTATAAGAACCACATACAGTTAGCCAATTTGGTGCATCTGAAGAAAGAGGACTCGGAAATATTTCGGGCATGGATGGGAGGATTTGTCATTAAACTTGAAAACTGGCAGCAGTCAGGTTCAGTCTTCGCATCAGATGGATCGTACTGTAAAGGAGTGGGCTGTTCTGGTTTCATTGGTCTGAGAGTCAAGGAAGCTAGGGTCTTCAGTGCTAGCTCAGCATACAAAGCAGAGCTTCAAGTGATTGGAGATGTTGTGACACATTTAGTGGAATGGGAGGTGGAGGGTCAAGTGGCAGTTTTGGTTGACAATCAAGCTGCATTGATGAGTATATTCGACACAAGTGTGAAAGATCACCAATATACATCGATCAATGTGATGAAGAAACTTCAAGAATGGTTGAAGGGAGATGCAAAGAGATTGATCATCTTTTTGTGGTGTCTGAGTCATATGGGGATTGAAGAGAACGAAAAAGCGGACAATCTAGTGAAGATCAACAAGGAGGTTTTCGTGAGGAAGGGGCCATGCACCAGGGGAGTGTGCATAACATGCTTCAAAAAGGAAGCTGGAAAGAGTTGGAGACATTTGTGGAAGAACTCTGCATGAGGGGCAGAAGTTTTATCAAACTGTTGAATGGGAAGAAAAGAGAGGCCTTACCTTCAATTGGCTCAAGACATTGGTGGTTTGTGAACATGTGTGACAGAAAAATCACACATTTTTCTCGATTTACAAGATTCATTACTGGTCATATGCCGTTGGCAGATTTTAGGTCAAGATTCTTCCCAAATAGCAATTTAAGGTGTCCTTTTTGCATGTCTAAACCTTGGTTCTCATGTGAACATATCATGTGCAGGTGTGTGTATTATTCTCATTCCTTTTTTTCTTTGGCTTTGTTATCATGCAAAAGAAGTAATTATTTAGTCATCACCAAATTTCTGAAAAACAATCCAATGACAGGTTCATTTGAAGATATAGACTTTAATGTTTTATAATTGCCTGTTGCAGCATTGGGTCTGTTGATTTGTGTATACTGTTTCTTTCTTTTTGTTCTGTTTTTATGTTGATCACAACATAGTTTTTCCAGCAGAAGTCATCTGTCCAGTAGTTTCATAGACTTTAGCTACATTATGTCTGCAATAGTATCTTTCTATGTGTAAAAAAAAAAAAAAAAAAGCATGTATCACATGCTATTGTTTCATAAAGTTCCTGGGATGAAACTCTATAATATCTGTCAAACTCTATAAGAATGTCAACAGTGTTAAGGTTGATGCCCTCTGTATCATTCTAAGTCAACAAGGACAAATAGAGTCTCAGTCTACTCCCAGTCAATGGATGAAGATAGCTTCAGTGCTGTACTAGACAGTGATGAAGAGAGGTGGTTTGATGAGGAAGATGAGAGCATCTTAGTTTGTTCAAGTGAGAGCAACACTTGACTAAGTTGGAACTAGAGAACTATGGTACATGAGTGGGTTTATATATGGTTCAGAGAACAATGAGACAATATAAAAGGAAGTGAAACAAAAGGGTGAAACAAGTAATATAACTAGAGATGTGAAACATAACAACAAAGGTGAAGAGGTAAATGTACAGTGCCCTTTCAATGTTGTCAGCTTTGAGGAAGAATGATTTTTATCTCATCAGATGAAATTGGAATAAATATAGTAAAATCACAGTAGGTGCTCTACCATGTCAGCATTATGTCATAAATTGTATGTTACATAATCAACACTTTGATGTGAGATAAAAATAGTTTAGTTAAGACACCTCATTGAAAGGGTTTTTTTTGCAGGCAACTCTAGGACTTGGTATAACCACCCTTTGCCTTCAAAACTGCTCCAACCCTTCTGGGCATACTTTCAATCAACTTCTGGCACTCCTGTACTGGTATTCTATCCCATTCAACTTGTATCCTCTCCCACAATTCATTGATTCCCCTTGGTGGCTCCTCATACTCCCCCAGCTTCCTCTTGAGGTGACTCCACATATGTTCCATAGGATTTAGGTCTGGAGATTGTGCAGGCCATGTGAGTACCTGCATATCATGGTCTTGGAACCACTCTTTGGCTTTCCTGCAGGTGTGTTTCGGGTCATTATCCTGCTGGAATATGCTGTTGTCAGTTGTAAGGCCATAAAGGTTCATGGTAGCTTGGAGCTCATCACCCAGGATTGAGATGTAAAGGTCACCATCCATCCTCCCATCAATTTTGGTTGCATAGCCCACTCCTTCCCAAGTCATACAACCCCAAATCATGACTGAACCACCCCCATACTTCAATGTTCCTTCCACCAGCCTCTCATTCAGGTTCTCTCCACTCTTCTTCCATGCCCATTTCCTCCCATCTGACCCTAACCTGTTGACCTTGGTTTCATCTGACCATATGACCCTCTTCCAATCATCCACAGTCTAGTATTGGTGGGCTAGAGCAAAGTCCATCCTAGCCTGCTGGTGCTTCTTGGATAAGAATGGCCTCTTCTGTTTCACCACTGCTTTCATCCCCATCTTCTTCAGGTGATTCCTTACTGTCTGTGTTGAGAGTGGCTGGCTGATGATGGTGGAAAGGGATTTTGCAATGGCTGTGGCTGTCTCTGCCTTTCTGGAGGCAACGAGATGAGTGGCATGGCAAAGATTAGCAGGGGAAAGCTTTGCAGGACAACCTCCAAGTGATTTTGAGAGGCTAGAACGATGCTTGGTGTGAAGTCTGGAGATGGTACTGAGGCTATAACCAGTGGTAGAAGCAATGTGAGAGGCTGTGTGGCCAGTATCAAGCAGTGAGAGGATGTGCTGTTGTTTGCTGTGTGAGAGGGTGCACATAATGGTTATGGGGCTTGATAGAGGTCAGAAATAATGTTGTCTGCTGGAAATCAACATGGTCACATGATGTGGTTCAATATGATCAATGAAATCATGTGATCCAGCATTCTAGCACTTGGGCAAAAAAACCCTTTCAATGAGGTGTCTCAACTAAACTATTTTTATCTCATGTCGAAGTGTTTATTATGTAACATGCAATTTATGACATAATGCTAACATGGTAGAGCACCTACCCTGATTTTACTATATTTTTTCCAATCTCACTTGATGAGATAGAAATCATTCTTTCTCAAAGCTGACAACATTGAAAGGGTTTTTTGAGTCACTGTAGTGATGAAGTGAAAATTGTAACATTACCCTCCTCCTATGTGAGAAGTCACCAACTTCTCAAGGCCAGTCTTGACTAGTCCAGGTGTGGTCTGTTCTGGACTCATACCACTGCATGATGTTTTCAATGTCCTTGTATGCCATATTGATATGCCATTTTACTGAATTGAGGGTAATTTTGAGCTGTTATAGCTCCCAAAGTGCAAGGTCATGGTCTGCATATGTCATGGCATTCGGGTCGGTGGTGAGTGTGAGCCTGACAAGTGCTCCAAGTGGTGATGATAAATCTTGAAGGTTTGCAACCAGGTAGGAAGTTTTGAGAGAAGTGGCAGCAATAAGCAGATTCGATGGGGGAATGGGTGTTGGTGTAATTGTTTCAGCAACAAGGGGTTCTTCTATTAGTTCAGGTGGGTGAATGTGGAGGTCATCATTGGCAAATGTGAATGTTTCTGTTTCTATGAGGATTTTGATAGGAGGAGAGGCAAATCTGGGGAGCATCTCAAAGAAGGTGGTGGTGAAGATGAGGATAATGGCCAGAATGGCGATGCCAAGTCCCACCAGGATTGCTGGGACTGAGATTGTAGTGAGGAGAGTGAACAAGAGGGCAAAGAGAGAAGGCATTGCTATCTTATGGTTGGAAGTTTGAGGAACAAGGAGGGCATTTTTATACCCTTCTCGTGGGAGGATGTTCAATGTATTCTAAGTCCCAAAATGGATTGTCCATGTTGATAGAGAGGATTTCTCATAATAATTGATTGGCTAAAGTTTCTGGTCTGGGGGTACCCAGTTGTGTGGGAGTTTCTTAGACTATATGTGGTTCATGCAATGGGAAGTCAATTTTCTTTGGAAGTAGTGCTGCTGTTCTGTGTAGGTGAGCCACTCCTGCTGCTTCAAGGTCTTGTGCTTGATCTATTATCCATAGTACTAGTGCTCTTTGCGCATTTCTAATGTCATGATCATTGATGATTGTTTCAATGAAGGTTGCTTGACTGATGTTATACTGTTCTTCTGTGGCAGGGGTTGTCATTGGTTGTGCTGCTGTGGGGATAGTGACTATACATTAGCCAGAATGGGGACATTTTGATTGTATCATGGTGTTGGTTGTTGTGAGCAAATTATGTGATTGGTAGGAGTGATTTCCATTTATTGGGTTTGTTTGTACAGAACATTTGAAGATAGATTTCCAGCTCTTGATTGACTTGTCCTGTTTCACCATCTGTCTGGGGGTGATAGGCCATGTTCATTCTATGATTGATTCAATGCCTTTCTTATTTCCTGGAATACTTTTGATGTGAATTGTGGTCCTCTATCAGAGATGAGGATTTCTGGTAGTCCAAATCTTTCGAAATTTTCGTTGATGTATAGATTTGCTGTCTCTAGTGTGTCAATTGTTTTATTGCAAGGGGAAAAGGTTACCCCCTTTGTAAGACCATGATTAAGTCATATCCATCAGAGACAGGTAGATCAGTGATAAAATCAATTGTTACTTGTTGGAAGGGTCAAGTAGAGTTAGACCGGATTGGATGCAGTGTGGGAGTGTTTGGATGGGTGTTCACTTTCATTTGTTGACAGAGTGTGCATCCTTCGACCCATTCTTTGGTGTGTTTGCTCATTCTGGGCCACCAGTAATTGCACTTAAGGAGTTCTAATGTCTTAAATTGTCCTGGGTGTCTGGAAGTGGGTGATTCATGTGTAAGTTTGATAAGTTGGGTGTGTAAGCTGTCTTGATCTGGTACATATATTTTGCTTTGATAATGAACAATGTGATCAGTGTATGTCCAGTCCTGGAGTTTGGATTTTATCAGTGGGGCATGGTGGGTTTGGATTACTTCAATCAGAGTTCATCCAAAGTCATCTTTGGCCATCCCCTTCCAAAGTTTTACTGCAAGGTCATTGGTGATAAGCCTGATGAATCACTCTGGTGGTAATACTGTGATGTTCTCTGGAGTTTCATTGATCCCTTCATGGTCTGGGCATTGGGACAGTGCATCAGCTTCAAACATCTTGGTGCCTGGGACATGTTCAATTCTTAGGTCAAATTTGCTTAAGAATGCAGACCAATGTGCCTGTCTTGGGGTAAGGGATTGTGGGGTCTGATAGTATGACAAATTTTTCTGATTGCAATGAACAGTGGTTGTGTGTGGGGATCCATGGAGGAAATGTCACCAAGTTGCAAGCCCTTTAATGATTGCTAGTAGTTCTCTATCATGGATCTGATAGATCTGTTCTGTTGTGGTCAGGGCATGGGAGATAAATCCACAGGGGTGTAAGATGCTGGCTTCATCAGCTTGCTTTAGGACTGCTCCTATAGCCTTGTTTGATGCATCAGTTTGTAGGGTAAATGGTCATGTGATATCTGGAATTTGGAGTACTGGGGCAGTGGTGAATTGTTGTTTTAGGGTGTCAAATGCCTTTTGTCTGTTTGGTGTCCATACAAATACTTCATCCTTTTTTGTGAGGTTGGTGAGTGGTCATGCCAATTCTGCGAAATTTCCAATGAACTGTTGGTAGAAATTCCCAAATCCTAAGAAGGATCAGACTTGTTTGACTGTTGTCAGTGTTGGCCAATCAGAGATTCCAGTTAGTTTGATGGGATCCATCATTATTTTGCCAGGTTGGACTATCATTCCTAGGAATTCAATTTCTTGGACACAGAATTTGCATTTTTCGAGTTTAAGGAACAGATTGTTGTCTTTTAAGTGTTCCAAGACTTGCTTTGTCCTAGTTTCTATTTCCTTGATTGTGGTTCTGCAGATTAAGATATTGTCTATGTATATGATTAGCCATCTTTTGTTTATCATGTCTTGGAAGTATTTGTTCATCATTGTTTGAAAGGTAGATGGGGAATTGCATAAGCCAAAGAACATAACTGTTGGTTCATACAATCCTTTGTTGGTTGTGGGGGCTGTTTTCCGTTTGTCTCCTGCTTTGATTCGGACATTGTTATATCCTCATTGGAGGTCAAGTTTTGTGAAATATTTGGTGCTGGTGAGCTTGGTTATTAGGTCAGAAATCAGTGGTAATGGGTATGCATTCTTGACTGTCCATTCATTTAGGTATCCATAATCCTGGCAGGGTCGAAGTGCTCCACTCTCCTTCTTTGTGACAAAGAAGAATGGGGACACTTGGGGGGATTTAGATGGTTGTATATATCCTTTGGCTAATTGTTCAGTGATCCATTCATCAAGAGATGCATGGTCCCAGATGCAACTGGTTGGAAATCATTCTGAGGCTGTTTTTTCAAATGTAGCTTTCCAGTTTGAGTATTCTGCTGGCAATGTTGTTGTGGTTTCTTTGTGTAGTGCATGTTCCAGACTTTGTGAAGTGGACATTTTCACTCTGATCCAGTGCTCATTGTTGTTATCAGGGTTTGATATTTGTCAGAGTGGTTGTTCTTCAGGGAGACTATTATCAAAATTTAGTGTCCACTGTTTCCAGTCTATTATTGGGTTGTGTTTTTCCAGCCAGGGGAGTCCTAATATTAAGTCTTGGTCACTGAGTTTGGTGATTAGGAAGTATGTTTCAATTGGTTGTTCTCTGATGAAGTAGTGGATTCTAACTTTATGTGTGATCATTCCGTTGGTGTTGATTGTTCTGTTGGCATTTTTAACTCGTATGGGTCATGTCAGTGGTTCTTTGTTCATAGTTTTCACTATTTCATCATTAATGAAGTTTCCTTCTGCTCTGTAGTTGATGAGGGCAGATGTTTTTGTGGGTAGTTGAGGGGAATGGACAGTTATTGATAATTGTGTATTGTTATTTGATTGCACTGTTACAGAATCGAGTGCTAACTGTCCATAATTGTTCTTGGAAGTTCCAACCACTTTCTGGTTCCTCTGCTTTAAAAACCCTTGGTTTCGAGATCATTGAGAAGGCCTTCTCAATCTTCTTTGTTAAGCACTGCTATTAGGGCATGAATATTCTGGGTACTACTTTCCTTGGTGATTGTTCTTGTGAATTGCCCTGGAGGGGGTGGGTTTCTGGTGATATCTTTCTTTGGACAGTTTCATGATAAATGTCCTATTGTTCTGCATCTGAAACATTTTCCAGAGTGCATGTATTCTCCTCATTGTTCTTCAGTTAATCATCTGGTAGTCATGGCATTGACTGTTTTGGATCCTCCTGATCTGTTGAATTGTCTGCCTGGCTCTGCAGTTTTTCCCAATGTTTTCATCATTTCCCATGCTGTGTTAAGCTGTTCTGCTTTTCTGTAGGCATCAATGATTGTTGTAAAGTTGCCTTGTCCTTCAAGGATCTTTGCAGCAATGGTGGTAGGCAATCCTTGAACAAATGCTTGCAGTTGGGCAGTGATTCCAGTTAGTCCTGAAGATCCAATGAGCATTCTAAATTTTTGGATGTAAACTGGGACAGTGATTTCCCCTCCTACTTGTAGTTTGGCAAGTTCATTCAGCACTCAGACTGCTGTGTTAACTTCTCCCCAATCTTTGAGAAATTGAGTGATGAAGGTGTCATAGTTCTCCCAGGAAAGTCCTTCCTTTTTCCCTTTCTTGTTGGCATCTAATTCTTCACAAATTATTTCTTTCCAGTCATCCAGCTCTTTTCCAAGACACTGGAGAATGTATCTAATTTTCTTTTCATGTTTTTCATCATAGTTGTGAGCATTTATTGTGAAGAAGTTGCTAAACCAACTGATGAATGATTTTGCTTTGGTATGATCTCCAGTAAAGATTTGTGCTGAAACTGGTTTGATGTCTCCTTTTGGAGTGTCAGAAGTTTCAGAGGTGGTTGCCATCTGTTTATTGGTTTCAGGTTCTGTTTTGGGTTTTGGGTTGCCTAGGTTGTGTTCAATCTGTTTCTGTTCCAAAAAGGTGTTCCACCCAGCAATCTGGCTCTCAAAGAGGGCATAGTATTCGAAAGTGTTGTCAAGGTTGAGTTTGGTGTCACAGTACTCTTCCCACCAGAGTGTTTCTTTTGGTCTTTTGAAGTATGCTTCTAGTTCTTCTTCTGGTTCTTTCTGTTTGTTTCTCCAATTGACCCAGAGTTTTCTGGGTAATCCATTTCATCTCCTTCAGTGTAGTCCCCTGCAAAATGTTCATCAGGTGCTGGAGTATTCCTTTTCCTCCCCTCTCCTTGAAATTCCCAATGCTTGTGTAGTGTTGAGAAAAAGAGCTCCTGTCATTTTAGATAGTATGTTCCTTTGTAGAGAAAGGAGTCATTTGGTGGTCTCTCCTTGGAGAGTCTGGTGTCTGGTCATTTCAGATGTCTTGCTAGTGATGGAGCACTAAGCAGTTCAGTGAGTTCCAACTTGTGTTAAGGTCAATGCCCTCTGTATCATTCTAAGTCAACAAGGATGAATAGAGTCTCAGTCTACTCCCAGTCAATGGACAAAGATGGTTTGATGCTATGCTAGATAGTGACAAAGAGAGGTGGATCAATAAAGAAGACAAGAGAGTCTTAGTTTGTTTGAGTGAGAGCAATACTTGACTAAGTTGGAACTAGAGAACTATGGTACATGAGTGGGTTTATATATGGTTCAGAGAATAATGAGAAGAATAGAAGGAAGTGAGACAGAGGGTGAAACAGGTAGATGAAATGGGTAATATAACTAGAGATGTGAAACACAGTGATGAAAGTAAAGAGGTAAACATAGTGATGAAGCAAAAATTGTAACAAAGGGCAGCTGAAGCCAGAAGTAGTCTCACTGTTTCAAATTGTGCAACAGGAGAAAATGTGTCATCATAATCTATGCCAGGTATTTGTGAAAATCCTTTAGCAACAAGTTGAGCACATTTATGACCATTGCTTTTGATATTGTAAACCCATCTACACTTCACAGGTTTACAATTTCTTGGACAATCTATTAACTCCTAAACATCTCATTCAAACAGAGCTTCAATCTCATCCTCCATAGCTTTAATCCATTCCTGGAAAGCTTTAGGATCAGATTTTTTAATTTTCAACATGTCCTTAAACTGAACAGGGATTCCAGATTTAAGTAATACTGCTTTTGAGAGTAGGAAATTAACAAACTTCCTGCCTCCCTCTTTTTGTAGCTTTTTAAGCAGCATTTCAATATCTGAAATTCCTTTATTGTGACTAGTACCAGGATTTGGTTCATCTGATGCTTCTTCAGAAGCACTTTTCACATCATCAGAGTCCTCAGACTCCTCAAATGGATTTTTGTCCAGTTGTTTTTCTATTTCTGGAGGGGTTTTCTTTCCATATATCTTACCCTCTCTATAAACTGGCTTTCTATCTCTAGTACTTCATTGAAGTGGGAAAGGAATAGGTTCAGGTTGCTTTTGCAACTGTTGATCTGTAACCTTTTTATCTTTATGTGTTCTTTTAATGCCAGGTGGTTGTCTCTGATGTGTTACGAGCTGGAGAGGAGCCCCTAAGTGCAACCCTAAGACAGGGTTAGGGACCATACAGGAGTCAACAATTTTCATTGACAGGATAACTCTAAGAAGGCTCAAGAACCCTTGGCAGCATATGGAAAACTGACATATCAGTAATGACGACTGAATGACTATGCACTTGTGCTTATTTATGCATGCAATTGGTGGATTGAAGGCTCATGGGATTTATCCCTATTTATTCAAGAGTTATGGGAGAGTGACAAAGGCTCTGGGACTCAGTGGCAGATGAAGATTGGAGTTGCTATAAATGGAATACGACAGCCTGATGATGGTGGCCTATACATGCGCAGGAATGGATTAGGTCAGCAAAGGTTGAGCCAGGATGGTGGGCCAATGCTGAGCCAGGATGGTGGGTCTGTGGTAGGGATCTATGGCAATGCCATGCTTGTGGGAGAGTGCCAGGGAAGCAGTGCAATGTTAGGACACCAAACAATAGCAAGACTGCAGAGCCAAGAATGGCTGATGGGCACATGCATATAAGGTTAGATGACAGTGGAGTCTGTTGCTGCGCCCCCTTTATGGATGAGGGGTTTTAGCTGTGCATGGACCAGGAGACTGTGTATAAGTAGGGAGTCATTTCTTGACTTAGGGCCCTTAAGGCTCTAGGTGGTTTGTATGCTACAACACTGTAGTACACAGCCCCTGAGTATAGAATTGTTCACTTCTTGTCTTTGGCCTAACAAGCCACACTATAAGGGTTATCTAAGTTAGTGTTTAGGCATGTCCTAACATTACCTAGAGCCTTTCTTCTATACCCCCTTTCTGCACAGTGGTCAGATACATGCTAGTACATCTTACTAGGTGTTGCCATTGTCCATGGATTAGGCCTATATCAACTCTGACTTCTGAGAGGTAGTAATCTAGTAATCACAAAGCCTGCAACCTCTCCAGGCAACTCTGACAGCTAGGTGACCTTTTGACAAACTAACTGTCAACAATCTCTGTTTAAGAGATCCAGCAAACCCTTAACTTGGGTGGCAACCAACAGTACCAGACTAGAACTAGAGTTTGTTGGGGTGTAGCATAGGCAGGAGACCATAGACATGCCCTGGGTAACTAGTACTGGTATTGCAGAAGAGCTCATGGAATGAGCAAAGAAAAGCCATTTGTATTGCCTGTCAGTGCTTATACAGTCTCGGAATACCCATCTGTACTACCAGTCCCACACTATGTCATTGTGGTGACTGATAACTAGGCACAAGGACATCTGAGTGAACTGCAGGGGGCATACTTTTGGTGAGCTTGCGGACCTTCGACCAAATTGAAGAGACAAGTGTGGGTAGGGTTGTGACTGCATTGTCCTGTAGCTATCTGGGGAGACAGAAGCTACTGAAGAAGAGGCAACAGCACTTTCTACTTGAGAGTGTCTAGGCAATGGACTGAGGAAGGAACTTTACCTTGGTTGAAGATTTTTGTTACAGGGTACAGTGCCCTTGTCATGAGACTATTTTTAATATCCCATACCATTGATACATGACAGAGCAATGGAGTGCTCATTTTCATACATTCTTCCTCATGCCCAAGTGACACTACAGGAGATCAGTCAGATCTTTGATGTGGACTGGGTCCTGGAATCATCAGACAACAATTTGGTTCAGTTACAACTGGCAGAGTTTATCAGGGACACTGTGGTCTGCTGATTTGACAACCACATATGACTGTGGAAGAGGCACTTAAAAACTATACAACAAGTGCAATTACATGATGAGTGGCAGCAGCTCCAAGCTAGGGAGACTGCACAGATATGAGAACAGGAGGAGGCTTGGGAAGCCTTACTTGAGGAAAGATGGGCCAGACGAGCTATAATCTGGGCAGAACAAGTCATGTGCCAGATGAACCAAGAGTACGAAACTGTTATGAGCACACCTCTTATTTTCAAAACCATTACAGTAACGACATAACGATAACTATGAAGACACGCACTTAGAGGCAACATTATCAATAAAAGATCAGAGGATACGGACTTGGAGAGTCGGGGGATATTTTCCTTTTCTTTTTATCTATTTTATCAAGCTCAAACGTCTATGAACAAGACTACACAACGGGACTCTAGGAGGATGGCCTACGTGAACTGCGGTCCCTATTAGGAAGGTGGTTAGGTCAGCATCGGCTATGGAGATAGACCGAGTGCCGACAGGAGTTGCGGCCCGATGATGGGCCTACACCATGAAGGGAATCATGAGCGGCACGGCGCCTGAGGGGCGACATGGGAACGCCGAGGAGAACCAAGTCAATGGTACGGCGAGCATGGGAATCGGCCGAAGTCCTGAACAATAGGGAGGCCGCATGCGGATAACCCAAGAGACGGGAAGGGATGAAACTCTCCACGAATGGTTAGATGGGCGCAGATCGGCAGCTGCGCATTGATCCCGGCATGAGGGACTTTAGCTGCGTGCTGTCTGCGCACGGACCAGGGGAAGCGGTATATAAGGGCCGTAGTTTAGTGTAGGAGACTCTTAAGTCTCTAGATAGTCTATTGTCACTAGACATAGCTACTGAGCAAACATCTTTTCTTTGACCTAACAAGTCACCTCTCTTGAGTCGCTTAGGTTGTGTCTAGGGCAGTCCTGACATAATCTAGAGACTTTACTCTCTACCCCGTTGTTATCTGTCTAGCACCGAGCACGCCGCTCGTAGTTGCGAAAGACATTCAACGGCCTAGTTTCTATCTTTGACGGTAGTAATCCGATTATCCCGGAACCGTTGTCGACGTTGACCACAGCATACTTTGACGGTTGTAACCTGATTATCCCAGGACCGTCGGCGACTTCGAATTCGACAGACCACTGTCAACGGGCACTGTTTAAGTGTCCTCAATATGCCCACAGGGGCCTGGCGACAAACCCAAGCTTGGGTAGTCTACAAACAGTAACAGACAAGAGTACTAGCATTGCTGGGAGAGCGTAGGCAGGAGACCACAGACGCGCCCCGGGTGTAGTACACTGTTATTGCGGAAGAGCTCAGGAACGAGTGAAGGAATTTGATTTACGTTGTGTATCAAGGCTGATACAAAGTTCCTCACACACTCCCTGTACAAGCAACCCTACCTGACTTCGGGTTGATAACTTGGCACAAAGATAGTGAGGCGAACTGCCGGGCACACGTATTTTAATAGCTTGCGGACCCACAACACTGCAGACGCTATCTCTCTTGTTTCCCAAGAGACGTCATCGACAGGCGCGAAATAAATCGACAGCCGATTGAACAGAACTATTGTCAGTGGAGGGCCTGAAATAGTTTGAAGATTTTTTACAGGAAATACCTATACAATCCCTCGTCACCATGAACTGCACGTTCAAATACATATTACCTCACGCCCAGGCGACACTTTCGGAGATTGGATGCATCTTCGAAGCGGACTGGGTCACCGATCACGACAAGGTCTCATCTAGACCAAAAGAAATAACCGGCGATGTCATCTACCGCCAATATGACAACCACATACGATTATGGTGGACATTCCTGAAGGAACAAAAACGAGAAAGACGTGCACGGACACAACAGCTTATCCGGCAGCACGAAGCCGAAGAGACGAGGATCCAGGAAGAGGCATGGAACGCCTTACTGGAACAAAGAGCAGCAAACCGAGCTGCATTACGGGCCAAACAAGCCCTAGAAAGAGCAACGAGGGAATATCTTACCCTCACTAACTTGTTGAACGAATCATTCAAAGGGGACGCATCCAGTCCCATATGGAAAGCCATGATGACATCAGGATATAATCAATGGCTCATGTTTATCATCGATGGGGAAAAAGCTATCCAAACTTCAGGAATAAAACCCCACACTATACAATACGAATGTCATGCCAAAGAACTATACGAGCACAAAGGCATGACATTGGAACACTCTGACTGGAACGCATGGATGCATGCTGTAAACGGAAATATATCACCTGGTTTCTGGTGGACCATTCATATGGGTCCTATCCCCGAACGACTTGCACCTTCGGTACCCGGTTTCTGTTATCTTAACCTCATCAAACCAGAGTACTGGAACAAGTACGAATGGCCTGCATATCCTACAATTACTGCAATATGGGAAATGGAAACAGAATATCGAAATGAAGGAATTCACACAAGATGGACAACCACAGAAAGAACGGATGTATTGCATGTGGGCTTAGAAATGGCCGACGTAAATGGATGGGACATGGTGGAGGTACTTTTCACCAGTGGTCACAAGGAACTCCGTGTTGGAGCAGAACAAACAAGAAACCCCGAAGTAGGCGAAATGATAAGCCTAGGGGAAGAGAGTGATAAAGAACCAACAGAGCAACCAGCGCGATCAAACGCAGCGGCAGCTCTAGTGGAGATAGATCCTTGTCTACGGAATGGTCGTCCAGGTTTAACCGAGCAGCAACAAAATAAGTTGCATCCAAAACATCCAGGGTATTGCTACCTATGGTTGGTAAAACGAAAGTACTGGAACGAATATAAATGGCCGGCGTACCCGACCATCAGGGAAATTTACGGATGGGATCCGGAACTCATGGACGAGGACCGACCCATATACTGGAGACGAACAAAGGGATGCAGCCACATGTGGCATTGTGTTCGAGTTTCAGGAGAACCAGGAGGGTGGCCGTGGATGAAAGAAATGATGTGGAATGGATACGGGTCGCACCGAGTCGGCGTTGGAACTTTCTGACTGACAGTTGATATGGTCACCCAAGCCTACCACGCACTACTCGGATGGAGGAACCATTGGGCAGACTCCGAAACGTTGGAATCCCTCCCAGACACTCAACCAGCTGCAGCAGTCGCAGCACGAGAAAATGAAATTCACCGGCAGGAAGAGGATAGACAACGAGCCATCACCAATGCGGGGCAAGCTCTAGTAGCCATAATAAACGAATACCAGCGGAGCTCTCGACCGGAACCGGGACCTCTTACAAAGGCAGAAATGCCCAATTACTATCAAGGGGATCCATGAACAGTCGATGGATGGCTGCGGCAAATGGAAACGTATTTCATGTTGGCAAGGGAAGTAGACCCAAAGCGACAAATTCCAATATGTCTCTACCGAATGAAAGGCGGGAAGGGGGACAGAGCTGCAGACTGGAGTGGAGTTAAACTCAAAGCGTTTCAGGAAGCGCTACAGGAGTATCAGGACAAAATAGACAACAGCGGATGGAGTTCCCAGCTTAACTGGCAACAGTTAAATGAGGGAGAGTCGACCGACGACAATCGAGCATGGATTCGACAGCCATTAAACAATCAGTTCCCATTCACGGATTGGGCCGACTTTAAAAACCAGATGCACGAATTTTTCATGTCAACGGAAACAAAAGAGAAAGCAATTGAAGCGTTATTAAAATTGCAACAAGGAACGATGATAGTCGAAGATTACATCATAAAGTTCAACTCTCTCACTTCATTAACGGACTGGAACGATGCAGCCTTAATCTCGCAATTCCAGAACAATCTCAATCCAGCTTTAGGACGGGATTTGATTCGATATGGAGGACTCCCTGACAATGCCACACTACAACAGATACAGACGCGAGTCACTGCCCTTGCACGGGCATATAGAAAAGCCAACGAAACTTACGGCTTCGCAAAGACATGTCAGGAGTACCGAGAACAGACCCCGAGTACGAATCCTCATCCTCAGTACCAATACAAAGCACCAGCTCCTTTCGCATCAGGCAGTCGAGACCCAAATGCCATGGACGTCGACAGGAAACCACGTACCAAGCTGTGGTGTTACAACTGTCAAAAAGAGGGACATACTAAGTGGAGATGTCCGCAGCTCAGGGAGAGAGCAATTCCCGAATGCGCCAATTGTGGCAGGAAAGGACACCTAACAGAAAGGTGTCGGGAAAGGAAAAGAATCACGGCCGGAGAAAAAGGCAAACAAGTTATACGAGCAACCAGCGCGATAAAACGCAGCGGCAGCTCAGGGGAAACGACCCCGGAAGGATGTGCCAGGATAGAGGAGGTCTCGGATTTTGGCGGAAGCCAGTAGACAAGCGCTCTGTCTCACTGGCCTCTAGTTCAAGTTCTCTTAGTGGTGTACCAGTACCAGTAGATTCCCAAATAAATATGCATGCTTTACTCTATGAATGCAAGGGGAACGTACATCACATAAGAAACTTAGAAATGAGCGCAAAACCCGAGAAAAGATTAAAAACATGGACACCGCCATGGGTGCTGAGACGCATCTGGCAGCAAGATGAACAAACGGCCATCGAATGTCTACGCCAATGGGTAGACGATAAACGAGTAAAAGAAGTAAACGGAAAATTGGTTCAACAGCTGAACGCCTTGCCAGAAACCGATGCCCTATGGAACCTTGTACACTTGAGGGAAAAAGTGGTGCAAGGAATTGGGAAGCAGGAGTTAGACCTCAAAGGCACACTCACCACCATGGACACTTATCAGTCCGCCGACATCACCATGCTGTTAGATTCTGGATGCACCTCCTCGTGTATAAGCGAGGAGTTCGTTGAAAAACACAAAATGAACAGAAGGAAATTATTGCGTCCTATACCAGTATATAACGCAGACGGTACTCGGAACGGATCAGGGAGTGTGGAATACTTCGTCCAGTTCAAATTAAAAATAGGATCCCATGAGGAAGTAATGGACTGTGCTGTCGCTACACTTAGCAAAACAGACCTGTTCCTGGGACACGATTGGTTGGAGCATCACAATCCAACAATTAACTGGAAGAAGAAATCCTTGGAGTTCAACCATTGTCCGGGAACTTGTTGGAAACCATCTTCGGTACAAGAACCCGAAGATGAGATTGACGTTTCATACTGCTTACATGAAGGAGATCGCCTTCTAGCTGTTCATATCGGAGAGCCCGAGTTGAGAGTCCGAGCTTTTGCATCAACCGCCACTAAAATAGCTGCGGAACGGGCGAAAACAGAGAAGAAACGAACATTGGAGGAAGCAGTCCCCCATCATTACTTAAAACACAGAAAGGTCTTTGAAAAAGAAACCTTTGATGAACTCCCACCGAGGCGACGATGGGACCACGCAATTGAATTGATACCTGGTTCGACTCCAGTAGACTGCAAAATTTACCCCTTAAACCGGGACGAGCAGCAACAACTGGACAATTTCCTGAAAGAGAATATCATGAAAGAGCGCTATGATGCTCACCGGAAACAAGCTGTCGAATATAAACCTGGCGACAAGGTTTATCTCAGTACAGAAAATCTACCGGTCATTCGGGCCACCAAAAAACTAGATGGGAAGTTCGTTGGCCCACTAGAAGTACTCGCCAAAGTGGGCGAATCCTCATATAAATTAAAAATTCCGGCCTCATGGAAGGTCTATAACGTCTTTAACAAAGTCCTCTTAAAGCCGTACAGGGAACCGGTTTTCCCAAAACAACAGGCAAAAGCAGCAGCGCGCAAGGATGCGCAAATGGTGGAAGAATCGCAGGAGGGCGAGTATGAAGTAGAAGAAATTTTAGAAAGCCGAGTGAGCGGCAGAGGAGGAGCGAGGCTGGAGTACCTCATTAAGTGGAAAAATTACCCAGTGGAGGAAGCCACCTGGGAACCGGTCAAGAACGTCGTCAATGCACCCGCCATAGTAAAGAAATTCCATAAGGCGAATCCAGACGCTCCCAAACTCGTCAGAAACATTCGAGATGGGATTCTATACATCCAGTACACCGAGACAAAGCCAAAAAAGGATTCCCAAGCACCAAAACAACCCACTAGTGCATCAAGACACAATAAGGGTCGGGGGACTCATTGGAAAGATCGGCAGAGATTGTTTGGGTGGGAAGATGGCCGTTTTGGGCCAAAATACCTGGAAAACATGGAGCGCCGATGGCGCAATTGGAAAGGCGAAAGAGCAGCAATCATGGAGCTGCCAGACGACACCGATGGGACGTTCTCCAGAGATCTGGAGCGCGGCGGGCGGTCAGTACCCGTGCTTAATTTCCCTCAGAAGACGGAAGAGGAGGAGCTAGCGGAGGAACGAAAAGCTCAAGAGAAAGATATGGCGGTACTCGCCAAGAAAATCTTAAAAAAGAAGAACGAAACGGCTGCAAAGGAAAGCAGCGAGTCGGAGGAAGACCGACAGAGGAGGATCAAGGGTGCAAGTCGCCAAAGAAAACCATTGGTCAAATATAAGACCACCATTGAAGATGTCGAGGACGTCGACGCAGAACATTTTGGGCTGTTGCCCAACGAACAACAAGCGCGCTTGGCCGCGTTTTATGCAAGAATGAAGGAGGATCCAAGATATGTGGACTCCGCCACGTCAGCCTCTCGGGACGCGAGGCCTTGAGGGGGGGGTGATGTTATGAGCACACCTCTTATTTTCAAAACCATTACAGTAATGACATAACGATAACTATGAAGACACGCACTTAGAGGCAACATTATCAATAAAAGATCAGAGGATACAGACTTGGAGAGTCGGGGGATATTTTCCTTTTCTTTTTATCTATTTTATCAAGCTCAAACGTCTATGAACAAGACTACACAACGGGACTCTAGGAGGATGGCCTACGTGAACTGCGGTCCCTATTAGGAAGGTGGTTAGGTCAGCATCGGCTATGGAGATAGACCGAGTGCCGACAGGAGTTGCGGCCCAATGATGGGCCTACGCCATGAAGGGAATCATGAGTGGCACGGCGCCTGAGGGGCGACATGGGAACGCCGAGGAGAACCAAGTCAATGGTACGGCGAGCATGGGAATCAGCCGAAGTCCTGAACAATAGGGAGGCCGCATGCGGATAACCCAAGAGACGGGAAGGGATGAAACTCTCCACGAATGGTTAGATGGGCGCAGATCAGCAGCTGCGCATTGATCCCGGCATGAGGGACTTTAGCTGCGTGCTGTCTGCGCACGGACCAGGGGAAGCGGTATATAAGGGCCGTAGTTTAGCGTAGGAGACTCTTAAGTCTCTAGATAGTCTATTGTCACTAGACATAGCTACTGAGCAAACATCTTTTCTTTGACCTAACAAGTCACCTCTCTTGAGTCACTTAGGTTGTGTCTAGGGCAGTCCTGACAGAAACTCTGGTTGAGATTTTGGAGAAGAACTATGGGGGAGATACATTGAATCCCATCTGGCTGGCAGTCTTAGGGTCACATTACAATCAGTGGCTGTTGTGGATCAAGGATGCGGATAGAGCAGTCCGCAGATACAAAATTGCTCAGGAAAAAATCAACTACATTCAGCATATGGAGGAGCTATACACTCATGAGGGCCTCATCATGGAGCATGAGGATTGGAATGCTCTTATGTATGCGCTCAATGGCAACATTAAAGCCACGAGCATGGCTTGCCTGCAATGACAGCAGGAACAAGACAAACGATGGGTGGGGATAAGATATGACCCACATATGATTACCACACCTCCTGGAGGACTTTTGGCACCATTGCCTATATGATGACTTATGGAACCTTTGACTCACTTATTGGAACTTGGACTTGGGAAATTCCTTGTGGATATTGGCGAGCAGTCTTGGACAGAACATAGGGCCTGACTGCACAACTGGAGATCTCAGGTCATGACACACATTCCTGGACCAGCTAAGAAAACCGCTGGTGGAACTAACTTATGGAATGAAGAAGGGTATTGTTACATGTACCTCTTCAAACCTGAGTACTATGACAAGTTTCACTGGCTGGCATGGCCAACTTTATACAATGTCCTTCAGTGGGAACATGACTTGAGAGATCCATTCGTAATCATTGCCATACACCATACAGCCAACAAGGGCCAACACCATGTGATTGAGGAACAAGGAATCAAGGACAATGACAAGGAGTATGACTGGATGCAGCTTGAGGAACTCACTCAGGTTACACCATACACTTGGACCATGCACCTCAGTGGACAAAACAAGTCCAGGTGCCAGAACAACAAAGCACCAGCAGTTCCTATCCAATGAGTCAACCTCAGAGCAATGGTTCCAGTTGAACAAGCTATGGGAGAAACTCAGGGTCAAGTCTAACCCTATAATAATGTCAACAACACCAAACTAACCTAATAATAGGTATTTGACTTCAGCAGACACCACCCAAACATCCTACCAAAAGGAGGAAGAATACAATTTGAGAACACCATAAGATACCTAGAAAAGGATGGCTTCTTTGATGGCAACATCATGTTGCAGGCACAGGTACATAACTAATAAATGATATCAATCAAAGCTAATACAAATACAGACCCCATTGGATTACACAGCATCTGGATGACTGCACCAACCCAGCCCCAACCCATTGAAGAACTCCACAAAGTCTTGGCACAGGGGGATGCCAAGACTTACATCAAATCATTCCTCAACATCAATGCATGTGCCAAACACCACTTCCAAAAAGAAGAACGTGCATACACCTCCCCCTTCCCCAATGACTCATTCATCAATGTCCCTCAAGCCATGTCCAACTACAAGAGGGATGTAATTGACAACACTTGGCAGGAACACCTTAAATCCCTCATCATTGTCTCACCATCCCAATATGGCAAGACACTCTGGGCCTGATCTCTTATGCCCAACCATGGGTACCTAGCAATGGAATGGAACCCAGACAAGATCAGGGACAACATCAACCTCCTAATATTCGATGATGTGGAGATGGTGGAGTTGCTACTGAAGCAATGGTGGAAGGCATTCTTCAGAATGCAAAAAGAATTTGAAATAGGCAGCAAGTATAGAGCTGCTAAAACAATTAACTGAAGCTGGAAAGGCTTCATTTACCTTAGCAACATGGACCCTAGACAAGCGGAAGGAATAAGCCACCATATAATAGATTACATAAACATAAACTGTATAATAGTAGAATCAGATAATCCCCTATATTAAATACATATTTTTCAAATATACTTAATATACACTCAATCTGGCAGGATCCTCCTGACCCTTCACTTCACTCCAGGGGGCCCCTCCTGCCTCTTCCATTAAGTGCTGGGAATAGGGGCATCAGATTGAGTTGTAAGACAGATAACGTATGCTAGTCATATCTAATCTGATAAGATGCCATCTAATCAAGCATCTTATCTGACAACACACCCAATCTAATCTATAAACCCTAAACTCCCAACTTAGGGTGTCAGCCAGACCAATCTACTACAGACAAACCAAGGGTCACAAAAAGATGTGGCATTTGGCAAGAGTGACAGGAACCTAACAGTTGGATATGGATGAAGGAAATGATGTGGAACAGTTATGGCTCTCATCAACTTGGCACTTTTCAGTTCACAACAGGGATGGCTACAAACTTATACCACACAATAGCAGGATGGAACAACTACTGGAGAGATGGTGAAACAATACAACCACTCAGTGAAGCAACCTCCAGTGCAGCTCAGATGGCTGCCTGAGATGACTTGATTCACAGATAAACACAAGGACATCAGGCTGCAGCTATTTCTATTGGAAACACCATTGTGGATATGATAAATGAATATCACACTGCAAACTGACCAGAACCAAGTCCCTTGACCAAAATGGAAATGCCAGATTACTATCAAGGCAACCCAAGAACAGTCAATGGTTGGTTGTGACAAATGGAAACATACTTCATGCTTGCAAGGGAATGAACCAGCCTGCAAAAAGTGTCTATATGTTTATACTGAATCAAGGGCAGAAAGGACAATAGAGCAGCCAATTGGAGTGGAGTTCAACTTAGATCTTTTCAGGAAGTGGTTCAAGAAATGGAGGAGAAAATCCAAACACATGGATGGATGGCAGGTTTGCAATGGAAAGAATATAATGACAGATGGGATTCAGAAGACAGTCTTTCTTGGCAAAGGGCCCCTCTAATCAAGAAATTCCCCTTTGAAGATTGGACAGACTTTAGGAAACAAATGCATGAGTTCTTCATGTCCATGGAAACCAAAGAAAAGATGGTCAAGAAACTATTAGGACTTCACCAAGGAAACACACTAGTTGAAGGTTATGTGGTAAAATTCAATGCACTTACACCTTTGGTGGAATGGAATGACACTGCATTGGTAGCACATTTCAAAGGACATCTCAATCCAGCACTTGGAAGAGAACTAGTATGACATGGAGGATTGGCAGAAAATGCTACACTGCAGATGATCCAGGACAGAGTCATAGCCTTGGCACAAGCATACAGAAAGTCCAACAAAATGTATGGCTTCGCCAAATCCAGAGGAAGTAACTATAGGGAAAAACCATATGACAGAGAACATTGCCCACAGTTCCAATTCAGGGTGCCACCACCAGCACCCATCACTTCTGGAAGTTGTCTTGATCCAAACACCATGGATGTTGACAAAGCCAAGACACCTGTTAATTGTTTTAACTGCAGATGAACTGGACATATGAGCAAGGACTGCAGATCACCTAAAAGGAAGGTCACATGTTTCAACTGCAGAGAAGAGGGGTACTATGCCAAAGACTGCAAGAAGAAGAGGAGAATCCTGGCAAATGACAAAGGCAAATGAGCCATATGAAGTCTCACTGCAGGAGAGTTGACTGAAGAAGAATGGATGGAGGTCAGAAAGGAGCAGGGTTTTGGAAAAAGCCAATAGTTATGCACAAACCATTGGCTAGTGTAGATAGTACTCAAAAAAGTGTACCAGTATTGTATAAGGATTCTGGAATCCACATACCTGATCTACTCTATGAATGCAGGAATGAAGTGCAGTGTCTGAGGAATCTACAAATAGGCACAAGAAAAAATCGACTCAAGACCTGGATGGCTCCCTGGGTATTACAATGAATCTGGGAACAGCCCAAAGAAGAGGCAGTTAATTGCTTGGAGCAATGGGTACACAAGAAGTGAGTTAGCAAGGCTAACAAACAATTGGTAACTCAGCTGAATGGAATGAGTGAGAAAGATGTGCTCTGGAACTTAGTGCACTTACAAGAAAAGGCAGTACAAGGATCAGGAAAGGTGCAGCTGGATCTGGATGGGGTGATAACAACCATGGGTACCCTTCAAAAAATCAAAGTCAAGATGCTCTTAGACTCTGGATGCACTCAGTCTTGCATTAAGGATGAATTCATGGAACAACACAACTTGAACAAGTGGAAGTTGGTATAACCAGTCCCAGTATATAATGCAGACAGAACAAAGAACACAATGGGAAATCTGGAATACATGGTGCAGTTTGAATTACAGATAGGAGAGCACAAAGAGATCCTGGAATGTGGAGTAGCATATCTTGGGAAAACAGATCTGTTCTTAGGACATGAATGGTTGAAGTATCACAATCCAACCATTAATTGGCAAACCACTACCATTAACTTTAATCATTGTCCAGGAACTCGTTGGAAGCTGTCTAGCATTCAAGAACCAGAGGACAAGATCAACGTGTCCCAAATGCTTGAAGAGGGGGATAAACTTTTAGCAGTCCACATGGGAGAACTGGAATTGGAAATCCACATTCAGGCCTTCACATCAAAATCCACAGAGATAGCAGCAGAAGAAACATTGAAAGTGAAAGCAGTGACCATTGAGGAACAAGTACCATGACATTACTGGAAACACTGAAAAGTGTTTGAAAAGGAAACATTTGATGAACTACCACCTAGGCAACAATGGGATCACACAATCAAATTAGTCCCAGGAAGTAATCCAGTAGATTGCAAAATCTACCCATTAAACCAGAATGAACAAGAGCAACTCAACGAATTCCTCAAGGAGAATTTGGAAACCAAACAAATTTGACCCAGTAAATCCCCAATGGCTTCACCTTTCTTCTTCATTAAAAAGAAGGATGGAAAGTTGAGACCAGTTCAGGATTACAGGAAACTAAACAAGATGACAGTCCAGAACCAATATCCATTACTGCTGATTGGAGAACTTGTGGACAAATTATCACAGGTGACAATCTTTTCTAAGATGGACATTTGATGGGAATATAATAATGTCTGAATCAAAGAAGGTGATGAGTGGAAAGCAGCATTTAGAACTAACAGAGGATTATTCAAACCACTTGTAATGTTCTTTGGACTTACCAACTCACCAGCAACTTTCCAGACAATGATGAACAATATCTTTTGAGTCAAGATTGCAAAAGGATGGGTAGTCATTTACATGGATGACATTCTAGTATTCTCAAAAAACAAGGAAGACCATGTTCAACAGGTCAATCAGATTCTCACCAAACTGGGGGAACACAAGCTGTCACTTAAACTGGAGAAATGTTTCTTTGATCAAGATCAGATGGATTTCTTAGGAGTCATCATCAGCAAAAACTCGGTCCAGATGGAAGAAGGGAAAGTCAAAGCCATAACAGAATGGCCTACACCTACCCATAAAAAAGAAGTCCAGCAGTTTCTAGGGTTTATTAACTTTTATTGGCAATTCATTGAAAACTTTGCAAAACTTGCCAAACCACTGACAATGCTTACTGGGAAGGAAGAGTGGAAGTGGACAGAGTTCCAGGAAAGATCATTCCAGGAACTTAAAGACACCATAGCCTGAAAGATCACTCTGAGAATCCCAAACAAAGAAGGACAATTTCAGGTAGAGGTGGATGCATCAGACTTCACAATAGGAGGAATCCTGTCACAAGAAACTGAGGAAGGCATTTGGTGACCTATAGCTTTCATATCAAAATCACTGAACAACACTGAATGCAATTACAAGGTCTATAATAAAGAAATGCTAGCAGTAATGCATGCCTTTTACAAATGGGCACATTACCTTAAAGGAGCAAAAAAGACTGTGGAAGTTCTGATGGAGCATCAAAACTTGACCTATTTTTTAAAACCTCAGAATCTCAATCAGTGACAGGCAAGATGGATAATGGATCTTCAAGATTACAACTTCATCATTAAACATAGGGCCAGAAAAGCTAATCAGAAGGTGGATCTTCTGTCAAGGTAAGCACATCATTGACAAGGGGAACACAATAATGAGGGCATAATCCTACTGAAGGAACATTTGTTTATAGGGGTTTTTGACAATGACTGAGCTATTGATGATATCATAAAAGATATCTGGGATGTGCCAGAATGGCAATGGGAAGAACAAGTCAAGAAGGGACTTAGAACTCATGACAAGGATTACAAGCATGAAGGACAACTCATTACATGGAAGGGATGCATTTATGTGCCAGCAGTCATTGCTTTGAGGGAAGATATCATCACAATCCATCATTCTTGGGGACATTCTGGAATAGCAAAAACCTTGGAATCAATAACACACAACTTTTGGTGGCCAAACATGAGGACTGACATTGAGAAGTACATCCCCAGATGCAAGACTTGTCAGAAAGCAAAACCTGACAGACAAGCACAAGCAGCACCTCTAGTACCAAATGAAGTTCCTTCAGAACCATGGGAATTCATCCCTGTGGACTTTATGGGACCATTACCAGAATCAAAAGGAAACAACATGATCATGGTTGTTGTGGATTGTTTTACCAAAAAGTCCTATTTCTTGCCAACAACATCATCTATCACTTCATGAGGAATGGCAGTTCTATACAGGGACAATATTTTAGGGAACATGGAATACCCCAGAAGGTCATTAGCAACTGAGGACCTCAATTCACATCAAAATTTATGGATGATCTATATGGGATACTTGGAATCAAAGCCAACAGGTTAATGGCTTATCACCCCCAAACTGATGGACAGATGGAACAAGTAAATCAGGAGGTTAAAGAATTCCTCACAATGTTTGTTAATAATTGACAAGACAATTGGTCTGACTGGCTTTCAGTGGCACAGTTCTGCCACAATGATCATGTTCACTCATCAACTGGATTTACTCCATTCTATATGAACTATGGACAACACCTGAACAAAGGACTGGACCCCACCTATGTGTCAAAAGCAGTTGCTATTGAACAGCTTTCAAAGGAAATCAAGGATGTACATGCCAAGGCAAAGAAGGCATTAGAAAAGGCTGCTCAGATCAAGTATGATACTCGCAGACAGTTGGCATGCCAGTACAAACCAGGGGATAAGGTCTACTTGAGTACAGAGCATCTACCTGTCATTAGAGCAACCAAGAAGCTCAATGGGAAGTTTGTAGGACCCTTGGAAGTCATTGAAAAAGTTGGTGAATTGGCATACCATCTCAAAGTGCCAAAGTCATGGCAGGTTTATAATGTGTTCAACAAAGTCATGCTAAAACCATATAAGGAGCCAGTATTTCCCAAGCAAAAGGAAAGAGCTGCTTCATGTAAAGAAGCACAAATGACAGAAGAATCCAGGGAGGACTCTGAATACAAAGTCAAAGAAATCCTAGACAGCCAAGTAAGCAGACACACAAGAGGGAAACTCGAGTACCTCATTAAGTGGAAGAACTACCCAGTAGAAGAATTGACTTGGGAACCAGTGGACAACATAGCTAATGCACTGGCCAAAGTCAAGAAATTCCACAAAGAGAATCCCAGTGCACCCTAGACAACTTAGAGGAATGGAATCAGCAGAGTTCACAAGATTCCAAAACATGACAGAAACACAAGCACCCAGAAAACTTTATGGATGGGAAGACAGCAAGTTTGGTCAAGAATGGTTTGAATGCCTGGAGCAAAAATGGAGAACATGGAAAGGGAATCACACAAAAATCTATGAGTTGCTGGACAATGATGACACTGATGGAATATTCTCCCACGACTTGAGGGAGTGTGGTGGCTGGAAGCCATGCTTGATTTCCCAAAGAAAACAGAAAACAATAGTCACCCCTGAGGAGAGGGAAGAGAAGTGTTGATGCTTCTTAGAAAAAATGAAGAGCAATTCACACTATGTGGATGTGGTCACATTGACTTCTCAGGACAAGAAGTCTTGAGGAAAGGGACATGTTACAAGCTGGAGAGGAGCCCCTAAGTCACATGATAGGGACCATACAGGAGTCAGCAATTTCGGTTGACAGGATAACTCTGGGAAGGCTTATGATACCCTTGGTGACTTGAGAAAAGACATACATTCAGTAACAACAGCAATGACAACTATGCACAGGCTTGGAAAGCCTCAGTTGGGTTGGGTTTGGACTTGGACAATTATTCTATGATTTTCAAGATTTATCTAAAGGCAGGACATGGCCTTACTCAAGAGTTACAATGAAGAGTTGGGAATTACTTTAAGCAGAAACTATGGCCCAATGATGGCAGCCTCTATGTGCATGGGAATGGATTAGTCAGCAAGATGCTGAGCTGGGATGTTGGGTCCCCAATAAATATAGAAGGATGCCATGGTTGTGGGATGGCTGAGGACATGTTGGCATGAGTGAATGCCAGACAATAGGAAGACTGTAGAGCTGAAGGTCAGCATGTACAGGATTATGGGCATGCATGTAGATGGTTAGATGCAGGGGGAGTCTGTTGCTGTGCATCCCTTATGGATGAGGGATTATAGCTGCACACAGACCAGGAGCTCTGGTATAAGTAGGGAGCAGTTTCAAGCTTAGAGCCCTTAAGGCTCTAGGTGGTTTATATGCTACAAAAACTTTGTATGCTGTAACTACCTAGTAGTAACACAGTTTTGTCTTGTGTTTAACGAACCACCACTATAAGGTCTTTTAGGGGTTGTTTAGGTGTGTCCTAACAAATGGCTCATATGCCAACACTTACACAATCTCATGGGCTTATATAAATTCATCATAGATTTCACACATTTGCTGATGCTGTGACTATGTGGCCACTACAGTGAGCCCAAGCTCATCATCTGCCTCCCACTTAAAAATTTGACCATCCTCAGTCAACCAAACACTATCTTGTCAGGAGTCTAGGTTGTTGTTGGTGGTGAATAAAAATACTATGGCTCTAACAACATCTGAAGGATATCCCAATGGCAAGTGTTAGATGCACATAATGACAAAGTTGAAACAAAAAAAGAGGGCAGCTGCAAACATTTGAGGCTCCAACCAATGTGTGAGGGCAATTGTGCTTGAGGGCCAGTGATGCAGTCAAGGGCTGCAGGCCTGGTTGTTGAGTGAGATGAGAATGCTGTTGAGTGTGGGGAGCTGAAATGAATGTGGGTGGGGCTGGTGTTAGAACTGGGATGTGGGAAAAGGCACAGGCATGGGTTGGGCAAGGGCAAAGGTGCAGGTGCATGAGGACAAGGACTGGGGGTGGGCATGGGCAAAGGCACAGGCAAGGTGTGGGCTGGGGCAAACACATGGGTGTGTGAGGACAAGGGTGTTATGAGCTGAAGAGGAGCCCCTAAGTCACAAGACAGGGACCATACAGGAGTCAACATTTTCAGTTGATAGGGCAACTCTGGGAAGGCTTCAAGACACCCTTTTGCAACTAGAAAACCATATTACAGTAATGATGGCAGTGACAGACACATGTTAGGGCTTCACATGGACTTGGATTGGGTTAGAAGGATTTCTTTCTATTTTACAAGACCTATCCGAAGACAGGATGACAAGATACTCACAAGATACAACAAAGAGTTGGGAGTTACTTTATATAGACTACAACCCCATGATGGTGGCCTCTATGTGCACAGGAAGGTATTAGGTCAGCAGTTGCTGAGCCAGGACATTGGGTCCCTTATGGATTAGGAAGGATGCTGCAGTCATGGGATGGCTGATGGTTCATGGGAATGGGAATGGCTGAGGTGCAGACACAATAGATGCATGGCAACTGTGGGAGAAGACTGAGGTGCTGCACAATTGGCATGGTCTAGTGTGAGAGGAAGTGCACATAGATGATAGGTTGAAGGGAAGTCAGTTGCTGTGCAGTTGCCTCATGTTGAGGGACTTTAGCTGTGCACTGACCAGGCCCTTAGGTATATAAGGGGGGTAGTTTAGCATAGAGAGCCCCTAAAGCTCTAGGTAGTTTGTATGCCTTACAACTATCTTGTGAGCAATCATATCTTGTCTTCAACTTAACAAGTCACACTTTAAGGTCTTGAGGTGGTGTTTAGGTGTGTCCTAACAGAGGGGCAGGGCTAGGTGAGGGCAAAAGTGAAGGTGAGTGTTGTTAGGAATGGAGTCCTAGCAGCACTTTTATTTTTCATTGGCCTGGACCATCATGGGAACATATGGGACAGTTGGAGACTGTCAGAAGAACTTAAGAGGACACTTCATGTGGGTCAGCACACAGGAGCATTCAACAGAAGATGAGATGATGGCATTACAAGAAGCCATCTATATACCAGGAAGGAATATGGGTGCATGGACATGGCATATGCATGCTGATAATAATCACAGTCTGGAGCAGTCTAGGGAAGTCCAGAAAAGTCCAGGCTTGACTAGAGTAGCTGTTTAGGGAGAAGGTTGTTGCAGGAAGATTGCACTCATATGCACTCATACAAAACATGTACAGGACATAAGGGATGGGCACTGGAGCTTGGTAATAGTGTTAGAGGTCTGGGAGGTATTAGGGGGGATCCCTGAGTGGTATATAAGTCAGATAGTTATAGTCATTGAGTCTCTAAGACTCAAGATGGTTTCTCTCACCTGAGGTTTTGCCTCAGTAACCACTCTTGTAGTAGATAGGCTTATGAGAAGCCTGAGTTTCGTCTCTACTCCAGACTCTCCTCTGCGAGGCTTCTTGGTTGTGGTTATGAGTGTGAGCTCATAACAAGGGCCACCATGCAGTCAAGGGTCTCATGGTGGGCAGACAAGGGTGAGGGCAAGGGTGGAGATGAAGGGTGAGGGTGACACAGGTGAGGGTGAGGGTGACATGGGCAAGGGCAAGGGCAAGGGTGTGGATGAAGACAAGGACTTGTGGCACTGGACTTGGCAGTGGCAGAGGCACCAGGGAATGCAGAAGTGGTGTTGGTGTGGTATCCATTGGTGAGGGCATTCATCAGGTGCTATGTGGGCTGATGAATGTATGCAGCAGTGGCATCCCCCACTTGCTTTTGACAGGCTGTGGTCATTGCAAACATGACAGGTGGTGGCTGGTTGTGTGGTATGCAACCATTGCTGGAACTAGTTGGGGTCATCACAAATTGAGTTGGTGGTAGTGTTGGTGGTGGGTGTCTGATGGGTTTGGGAGGCAGAAATGAGTCTGGGCACAGTTGGAAAAGTGCAGGCACAGCAAGAACATGGGTGCTGTCATCAGAAAGTGGGCACATTCAGCAGGAATAGGGGTGCTGAGGGTAAAACAGATTGTAAAGGTCGTAACAAAGGTGCAGCAGGTGTCAGATGTGCATGGGAGGTGAAAACAAAGGTTTGCACACAGAGGGGGGTTTGTCAAGTGGGGTGCCAGCAGTAGTCTTCCATTTTTGATACTCCTGCAGTGGTCACCATTATGATAGGCTTGCTCCAGCACTGCAGGAGTGCAGGCCTAGGGGGCAGAGGCTGGGGGCAGGCCTGGAAGGCTCCAACACTCTTGCTGAGTGCTCAGGCATTGTTTATGGGTGCTGGGCTGTGCTGGTGGCTGCAATGACTCTCAAACAGTCCCCATGGGATGGGGAAAAGAGGTGGGGGAGAGCATTCCAGCAAAACGAGAGGTATGCTGTATTATGGTGGTGGTGGTATGAATATGGTCTATTATTCTCCTGACTAAACAAACCAATGACTATGTGACTGCAACCAAGCACCTGTCCCTGGCTACAGTGAGCCCAAGCTCATCAATGGAAAGGTTCAATTAAGTGTTGAAAAGATAATGTTAAAGTAGTACCCTTTTAGCTACTTGGGACTGGGTGTAAAAAAAAAAGTAGGAAAAAGTAGGGGAAGTAGAAAAAAGTAGCCAAAGGTTAGTGACTAATGAGTAAGGATTCTTTGCTACTTTTTTGCTACTTGACTTCCTACTTGGGTGCTTGTGGCAGACAAAAGGAGCAAAAAGGAGCAAAAAGGACAACTCAAGTAAAAGCATGTTTCTTCATGCCCTTACCTATGGCACTGCATACTGATATTTCACCACATGTACTACATACTATGACCTGACCTCAATTCAACTTTTCCATGCAGGAAAAAAAAGAGCAGCCAATGATTCTACATACACAAGCAATTCTCAAGTATTTTGTGTCAAAACAACTCTAAGGGGATTGGGAATTATATTTGCCATGACACCCCTGATAGTCACTTCAACCATTTATGGCTTATGTATGTGGAAAAATTTGTGCACTTTCACACCTCAACCCCTAACCATGTGATTGAAAGGTTACATATGTTCATCCAATTGCAATGCCCAATACCCAGTATGCAACCATCAAAAGTTCCAACAAATAAGGTGTATTACAAGATTGATACATTTGACATGAACAAGCTATCCTTCCAGGACCTCTTCTCACCTGCCTCCTTCACAGTTCATACACATGTTGCCAGTTGGTGCAATTCCTTCAAAGATTTCTTATATTCCAAGGTTGTTGGATGCTGATGTCCCATCAATTGATGTGCAAACTCAACAGCAATGGTGAGCATAGCCTCAGCCTCACTCCACCTTTTTCTGAAATCTGTATGTGGCTGCCAAATTGTTCATGCAGATGAGAGTGTGTGGGTGGTGTGATCCAAGCTTTTCTTATCTTGCCTGAAACACATCCAGCTGCAGCTTCTCTGCTTCATTCCATCTTCCCTGAGATCTGTATGCTGATGCTAAATTTTTCATGCTGGTGAGAGTGTCTGGATGGTCTGGTCCAAGCTTTTCTTTTCTTGCCTGAAACACATCCAGCTGCAGCTTCTCTGCTTCATTCCATCTTCCCTGAGATCTGTATGTCCATGCTAAATTGTCCATGCAGATAAGAGTGTGTGGGTGGTGTGGTCCATGTGTTTCTTTTCTTGCCTTCAACACATCCAGCTGCAGCTTCTCTGCTTCATTCCATCTTCCCTGAGATCTGTATGTCAATGCTAAATTGTTCATGGTGCTGAGAGTGTGTGGGTGGTGTGATCCAAGCCTTTCTTTTATTCCCTTTAACACATCCAGCTGCAGCTTCTCTGCTTCATTCCATCTTCCCTGATCACTGTATGTTGATGCTAAATTGTTCATGCTGGTGAGAGTGACTGGATGGTCTGATCCATGTGTTTCTTTTCTTGCCTGAAACACATCCAGCTGCAGCTCCTCTGCTTCATTCCATCTTCCCTGAGATCTGTATGTCAATGCTAAATTGTTCATGCTGGTGAGAGTGTCTGGATGGTCTGATCCAAGCTTTTCTTTTCTTGCCTGAAACACATCCAGCTGCAGCTTCTCTGCTTCATTCCATCTTCCCTGATCACTGTATGTTGATGCTAAATCACTCATTCTGGTGAGAGTCTCTGGATGGTCTAATCCAAGCTTTTCTTTTGTTGCCTTCAACACATCCAGCTGCAGCTCCTCTGCTTCATTCCATCTTCCCTGAGATCTGTAGGTCCATGCTAAATTGCTCACGCTGCTGAGAGTGTGCGGGTGGTCTGATCCAAGCTTTTCTTTTATTGCCTTCAACATATCCAGCTGCAGCTTCTCTGCTTCATTCCATCTTCCCTGATTATTGTATGTCAATGCTAAATTGTTCATGCAGATGAGAGTGTCTGGATGGTCTGATCCAAGCTTTTCTTTTATTGCCTGAAACACATCCAGCTGCAGCTTCTCTGCTTCATTCCATCTTCCCTGAGATCTGTATGTCAATGCTAAATTGTTCATGCAGATGAGAGTGTCTGGATGGTCTGATCCAAGCTTTTCTTTTCTTCCCTTCAACACATCCAGCTGCAGCTTCTCTGCTTCATTCCATCTTCCCTGATCACTGTATGTCAATGCTAAATTGTTCATGCAGATGAGAGTGTCTGGATGGTCTGATCCAAGCTTTTCTTTTCTTCCCTTCAACACATCCAGCTGCAGCTTCTCAGCTTCATTCCACCTTCCCTGATTATTGTATGTCAATGCTATATTGTTCATGCAGATGAGAGTGTCCAGATGGTCTGATCCAAGCTTTTCTTTTGTTGCCTGAAACACATCCAGCTGCAGCTTCTCTGCTTCATTCCATCTTCCCTGAGATCTGTATGTCGATGCTAAATTGTTCATGCTGGTGAGAGTGTCTGGATGGTCTGATCCATGTGTTTCTTTTCTTGCCTTCAACACATCCAGCTGCAGCTCCTCTGCTTCATTCCATCTTCCCTGAGATCTGTATGTCGATGCTAAATTGTTCATGCTGGTGAGAGTGTCTGGATGGTCTGATCCATGTGTTTCTTTTCTTGCCTTCAACACATCCAGCTGCAGCTCCTCTGCTTCATTCCATCTTCCCTGAGATCTGTATGTCAATGCTAAATTGTTCATGCTGGTGAGAGTGTCTGGATGGTCTGATCCAAGCTTTTCTTTTGTTGCCTTCAACACATCCAGCTGCAGCTCCTCTGCTTCATTCCATCTTCCCTGAGATTTGTAGGTCCATGCTAAAACGTTCATGCTGCTGAGAGTGTGTGGGTGGTCTGATCCAAGCTTTTCTTTTATTGCCTTCAACATATCCAGCTGCAGCTTCTCTGCTTCATTCCATCTTCCCTGATCATTGTATGTCGATGCTAAATTGTTCATGCTGGTGAGAGTGTCTGGATGGTCTGATCCAAGCTTTTCTTTTCTTCCCTTCAACACATCCAGCTGCAGCTTCTCTGCTTCATTACATCTTCCCTGAGATCCGTATGTCAATGCTAAATTGTTCATGCTGGTGAGAGTGTCTGGATGGTCTGATCCAAGCTTTTCTTTTCTTGCCTTCAACACATCCAGCTGCAGCTCCTCTGCTTCATTCCATCTTCCCTGAGATCTGTATGTCAATGCTAAATTGTTCATGCTGGTGAGAGTGTCTGGATGGTCTGATCCAAGCTTTTCTTTTCTTGCCTTCAACACATCCAGCTGCAGCTCCTCTGCTTCATTCCATCTTCCCTGAGATCTGTATGTCAATGCTAAATTGTTCATGCTACTGAGGGTGTCTGGATGGTCTGATCCAAGCTTTTCTTTTCTTGTCATTAACATATCCAGCTCCAGCTTCTCTACTTCATTCCATTTTCCAATGCAATCAAAGACAAATGCAAATCTCTCATGCTCATCATCATAATACATTACTTTTATCTTATTGTCAAGTCCATATTGATGATTTGACTCAATATGTGGACTCAGCAATTGAAAAAATGCATGATTGTCCAGCTGATAGTCAACCCCTACTGAGCAGGATAGCAATGCCCTTGCTTTCCAGTACCAGGTGACTATCTCCTTCTTTGGTATCCTTTCTCTGCTCCAGGAATGAACTAATGGGTGCATAAAGTATTTTGCATTCTTGCTTTTTATCAAAGAAAATGATACCAGTACTTGAATACCAGCCAAGAATTGCATCCTATTCCATTTATTATCTTCACTCAAAAACAATATTTGAGAATCCAATAGTGATGCAGATAGTAGAAGTGGAAGCTCTTTGTTCAGGTCCCTCTCTACATATTTCTCAGCAGCATTCTTGAACAACACTTCTGGTATACTGGTATGATGGAGAAAAGAAAATATCTGTATCAGAGTGATAGCATTCCCTGCTGAAATAGCTTCTGATCCCATTCTTCTTGCTGCCCTGGTCTCAATCTCTTGCATAGATATTTCCCATGTTCCATATGTTGAACTACCATAATTAGATGCACCTTTGAATTTTTCATCAGACATTAATGTTTTCTGGTGATTGGAGTACATCTCCACATAATCCTCAATGCTACAACTGCAAGTGTGGATATATGACCCAGCTTGATCAAGGGCAAGTGGAATACCACCTATTTTATTAACAAGTAGCCTGGCTGACTGTCTGAGAATGTCATATGAGCCATCCAGTGAGGAGGACTCTAGAAGCAATGAAATGGCTTGATCCTCTTCCATTTCAACCACCTCCAATGAATTCCTTGCCAATGTGATTCTCTGCAAAGCAGGATTTCTGCTTGTTATCAAAATATTACCCCTGCTTCCTGGTGGGAGGTACTTTTCAACAATTTCATATCCTCTATCTGCATTGTCATATATAACCAGCCAGTTGGCTCTCCCAGAAATCCATTTGAGAGTCAAAGTAACTGCATCTGTTGCTCCATCAGAAGTGACATTATGTGAATGGCCAATCTGTTTCAAAGCAACATCAATAGTGTCTTCAGAAGAAGCATCAATCCAGAATATGTCAGAAAACCTAGGGCATTCAACTATTAGCAAAGCTCAAGTATAGTGATAAACTCACAAATGTTCATTCTGTTCAATGAATTTCAGGCATATCTGAGTCTTTCCAATCCCTCCCATGCCATACAAAAGGAATGACTTCCTCTCCTCTTTTTCATTTTTCTCAAAAAATCCCTTTAATTTATCAAGATATTTATCTTGACCTATGAACATAGCACTAGAATGTTTCAGAGGAAGTGAAGGTGGTAGAGTTGAAGCTGGTTGGATTGAATTGACATAATGATTGTTGGTTATCTGGGATTGTAATGACTATGAGACACCTTCTCTCACATACAAAAACATACTTGGTCCCCTCGAACTTCAGTGATATCCCGAGCAATGAGAGCAAAATCGTGAGCACCAGACAAGAAGCCTGAGTTTGTGCCAGGCCAAAAGGATCTCAGTCGTTTTCTAGCCTCTGCCTATAGAAAAGTAGTTAGAATTGAATCTCGCCATAATCCAGGTGAATGTTACCAAGAATTTCGACGGCATGAGATGTGGTAGTCAAAAGGGAAGACAGAGAGTAACGGATGTCACACCAGCTGCCGTGGAAAATGTACGTCGGCAAACTCCGTCATTGCGATTGAAAGCACTGTGCATGCCATTGACCATGACAGTCGTGCATAGTCATGCAGAGGTCATATTTCTGATGTAATACATGGTAGTGCACCGCGTGCACGGTGTCATGCAAAATAATGCATTTGTATCCACGATCTGAATGCTCGATTTTTTCAGTCTGATGTCGATCGTGCACAAGTCGTGCACAGTCATCCAGTGGGTCAGGTGGGTCAGGTGGAGAGAGGGCGATGAGGGCAGTGAGAGGGCCGCAATGACAGTGGAGAGGGTAGGGAGGGCGGCATAGAAGGCCATGAGGTGGCAGCAGGCAGGGGTAGAGAGCGGTGAGCAGCAGGCAGAAGGGGGCGTGCGCGAGGGCAGAAGTCACGCAGAAGACGGTAGAAGATGGTGGCAAAACAGAGTAGACGGCGGACGGCTGGCAGGAGTCGGATGGGCGGGTGCAGGCCGGCAGTTCAATAACCAAAGGGGTCGGGCAGCACAGCTGAGGCATGGCGAAGAGGGCGGCTGGATCGAGGCCATGGGCATACGACATGTTGCCGTCACATGAGTGCGATGGAGAGTCGTCCGCGCACAAGTTCGACTCCATGCGACGGGTCATGCAGATCACAATTTGCCTAGCTACATAGCCGTGCACTCGTCTCATTGCCGTCCTGCCAGTGCTCCGGGCACCGCCCGCCGCTCCCGGCGCTGGGACGTTCCAGATGGAAGCGGGCAACTTCTACGGTGATGGAATCAAACCTATATATTCAGTGGGGGTGCCCAGGTCTCTCCATTTGGGATGATGCAAGGTCCTCGGATATGTGTACTCAGTAGCCTATAACGGAGAATGACATATCTTATGGCGCGCTTCCGAGTCGTATCCACTTACAATTAGGTTGGCGCGTTCACGCGGTTCTCGTCTTAGTGCCACGAGACCCTTAACTCGCTTTCGTCTCTGATAACCATACAATCAATGGGAAAGCTCCATGTTCCTCCAATACCCCCGTCTCATAACCACTCTTTCATAACTTACTACTTTCCGCAACCAGGGCAACAGTGGGCAACATCATGAACAAAGACGTCACAGTCAGAACAGAATTCACGGAGACACTCGGGACATTTGTATCGTCCCACAGGGCTCATTCCTTCAGTGACGTTTGTAGATACGGTGGTAGGGAATGGACGAGCACAAGCATGGCATTCCATCATTGTCTTGGACAAGCTTTCCGGGGTCCTGCTCGCAAGTCAAAAAAAACATCGCTCGAGAATTACGGTTTGCTCAACTCACACTGCTTGATAAGGTTTCACAGGAAAGAGGTGATGATAGCTTCTAGCAAGATGCGGTGAGCTTACGATCATCAGTCCACAAATCTCACAGTCCGTTGGGAACCATGGGCGAAGGAAACCCTCGCTCTTCAGCTTGTTGTGGCACACACAGAAGCTCGGCGGAGAGCCATCCGGGAGGCGGGTCGGAAACCCCATTATCATCAAATCGGTGGCGAGACTGGTCGTCGTGCCAGAACCAGCTGTCAAGGCCTGTTGCGCGGGCGGAGGCACTAGTTCGAATAACAAGTCTTTGAAATGGCCTTCGTTCATGGCGACCTCAAATTGACCTAATCGTCTCCGTCACAATGACCAATTGGCGAGACGACTTGACGTACCGCCCGTCTTGTCGCACAGCTCGCGACAGATTTTCATTTCAGCAGCCAAGGCGACGACGGAAATCTTGATTTTATTCTTGACGCATGTGTGGAGCGTCTCATGGATGTTTCCTGGGTCACATGTAGTTAGGGAACCGAAGATGATGAGAATCTCTCGCGAAGAGTGGGTCGGTAAATGACTGCAAGCGTAATCATCCCATGACTAGATTGAAAAAGTTGGTATATGTATCAACGGACCTCATTGTACTCCTCGCCATCTCTATCGAGTTTGCAAACTCGGTTCGCCGTTCGGTTCGAGTTTATGCCTTTCGAATATGGATTTCAGGACATCCTGCGGGTTGCCTGGTGTCACATGAGTCATCCATAAAACAGCCGACTCGACTTGGCCGACTGACCTGACATTTCGCCAATTTTTTCGCCAAGTCCCGCATGCATTCCTACAATTCCCATCTGGCCCAGAGGGTTCTGGTCAAACCACTCGGTGATAAACTCGCGCGCGTACTGTAGCATAAGGTCGAATCGTGTCGGTCTCATGTCCCTGTCCATCATGGACACCGAGAGATCGAGCAACAGAATGAGATGTCTGATGATTGCGCGACGCACGGCGGCGGCTGGCGCTAAAAGCCTGTCGAGCACCCGTATAAGTTGTCCGCGCTTGCACCAGCGGAGAATGGGCGAACGACGCACCGTCTGTGCCTTCGCCAAAAGCTCTTCGACCGATGTTTGCAGGCTGCCCGCCTCGTCCTCCTGAACCGTATCCCAGGACCGCAGGTATGACGCCTCTCATGCATACGCTTGCTGCTCAAATCCCTCAGTTGGTCGCGTACACGTCCATCCACAGCACGCACATTCCCTTTCGCCTTTCCCTTCCTCTTCCCTCGTTCGCGCTCGCTGGTCTTTCCTTGTCCTTTCCCTTTCCGCTTTCCGGTTCCATGATCCTGGTCTGGAAGGGATATATCCGAGTCTGAATCGACATCCATGTAGTCAGCATCTCTGCGGGGCGGCATTTTCCTGGATTTGCGGAGACGCGCGTCGGTCACATGGAGTCCTTCAGCATCCAGCGCTCGCTTCTCAATCCCAAATTCGAGAGTTACAAGCTTGGCCGTCTGTCCCAAAATGACCCCATCCTGCGCTACGAGCTCCCTTACAAAGCCAGCAGAGTCGCCCCGTCGGGCGCAATGCCGCTTACGTTTCGGGAGATGCAGAGTCGGATATCACACAACCATCTCTGTCTATCAAGTGAAACTGCTCAGGCTCTCTATGTGGACTCTGAAAATCGGGTGATAATGGTGACTTTGGTGAGCAACGACTTGAATACGTTTATCGCTGCATTGAGATGATCCAAAGGCAAATCCGCCTACGTTTCGCATTATATACGATCTACCTAGGCATCTACCAGCGTCTGTGCCCAATGTACGGTCAGAGTATCCATCTGCAGCCTTCTTTCGATCGGACGTCGTCTTTGTCGCCGACGGTCATGGGCTACTTCACGTCCTCGGCCTGACATCTGAGGGGAACGCGGACGTGCCGGAAGTGCTAACTGTGTCTCCGGGGCCGTTGTATTCTCCGTTTCGTATCCATACTTTGCACTAAATGTTACCCAACATCGCGCTTTTGATCGTCTCAGCACGCTACTACGACCCCAATCTTGGCGACACTCAGCGATCCCTGAAGCCAGGGGACATCCAATTCGACGTATGCGCCATCAGAGTCGATCTATCTATCTTGAATCCAAAAAAGATCGTGCCCTTGGACGCTACCTGGCAGCGCAGGGGAAAAGAAGTACCCGTATACACGGGCTATGATTCAACGCTCGACGCTTTCTTGCTCATCGGCGGTTCTGCATATAGAGAAACCACGGTCCCGGTAGTCCAAAGCTATGAACCTTCGCCAGACGAGTACGTGCCGATTCCAAGGGCGAACGAAAATATCGATAGTGGAGAACAACAGGTCAATCCCAAGCCTCATCCATACTCATGGATGCAGACGTCTGATTCCATCACCATTGCTTTCCCCCTTCCATCCAATACCCCCAAATCCGGCATCAAGGTTACGTTCTCCCCCAAAACTCTGACGTTGCATGTAGATCAGCAGAACACAACATTGCCTATACCAGAGTACTCCTCTGAACCGCTCTGGGATGGCATCTCTCCCACTTTGAGCTTCTGGACTTGGGACCGCGAAGCAGAACACTCTTTTGGTCTGTTGACCCTTCACCTGGACAAGACAAACGAAGGCACGCGATGGGTGCAGGTGTTCGCTGCTGCGGACGACACCGGGGGGCCCGAAACACTTGACCCATCTGAGATGTGGCGCATTCGCGAGGCGTTGGAAAAGTACACGTACACCGCTTCGCTGTGTGGAGGCGAGAGCAGCGCTGGTTTTGGAGGATCTGGCGTGCCAAGCTTGGCAGGGGGCGAAATGGACGAGGAAGTGGACCAATCTGTAGGAAAGGAATCGTACCAGACCTGGATCAGCCCGGATGGAAGTGTTCCTGCCTGGTGGGCCAGTGCACGAGAGATTCCATTCCAACTCCTTTCCACTCCTTTTCCGGGCGACGCTCAGTACGCGGTCACACGTTTATCATCGACGGCGCCGTCTTTTTTCTGCAAAGCTCTCCAGGGTGGGAACACACATCGACATATTCTGCACTCGCATCATGCGCCCCACGTCAGAACGGTGATTTCGGGAACGAAGATGCTTCGATCGTTGTGTATCCGCCCAGCGAGCCCGAGCAGCCTCAAGTCACACATCCCAACGGACATGTACGACCCACCAACTCCATTGCCATCATTGCTCCTTCGCGGATCAACAATTTGAAGACTTCTCATCCACACCCTGAAGCCAACATCTACGCTACCATATCTTCAACTAACTCTGGCATTTCATCATACCACACTCCCGCATCATCTTTCTCTAGTTCATTTGAGTCGGCCATGTCATCGCTCGACGAACGCCAGAATACACTTAGACAGCGCAGAGGGTCTGACGGAACAGCTAGTTCTGTCAGTACCGATACCGTCACGCCCAGTCTTTTCGCCCGCGAGAACATAGGAGCTCGCACGATTGGCACCCCAAGGACGGCAATCACCATCCCTGACGATGATGACACGAGTGTATCACCTCCCACGTCTCTTGGGCGCCACCTACCACCCCACCTTTTCACGGCCCAAAGCTGTTCTTCGCATCTGCCAAAACAGGGGAAGGCGTGGGCGAAGTCTTTGAATACATTGCTCACCGCGTCACTATCATGTCGGAATACCGGGAACAGAGTGAGGCTAGGCGACTACACATCTGCGAGAGTAGCGGGTCTGACACGATACATTTACAACCATCGTACAGTAGGAAGAATTGGAATCAAGCATCTTGGCGTTGTTGTGCTTAGATTTCGCACTCGTGTTTCTGGTATAATTCTATCATTATATTATATATGACCACCCTAGTGCGTCACCACTTTCGCGCGTCAGTTCCGGCCATTGCAGATTATTTTTGGTATGATGGACCCAAATGACGTAGACTATCCTTATTTATTCCTTTACTTGATATGTACTAATTTTCTCAATATAGGCAAAGGAGATCTAGCGCACTTTACATGACAGACGTGGAATCGACCATGCCTTTTTAGCAGCATTAGCTTCACATACGTTATTTGGAACTGCCGCAAATCCTTGCAGTTAGCCTGGCTCAGTTGCAGTGTCTGGACCACCCTTATGTCCAATTTGGACATAAGTACCCATCCCCTTTTGGACATAAGTGCACCTGCCAAATCCGGATGCATCCCTATTTAGACATAAGTGCCCCATCCAAATTCGGTTATGAGTAGCCTATTATAGTAGCGCTTTCCCACGCATCGTCAAAACGTCGTCCATTGTCAATCTCCATTGTCCCCACACTCCCCGCTGTCTGCATCTATCCCATGGCTCCCGGAAGGCCCTCAGGTACTAAAAACAAACCAGGACACTCTGCTGGTGGTTTTAGAGCCAATTCTGGTCGGAAACAAGCAAAGAAAGTGCCTGCACCATCTGCTGGCCCTTCTCTGTCATCTATGAGATCTGGCACCCCAGACTCAGGTATGGATGGTCATATATACTTCTTATGTGATCAATAATTCAATAATTATGCTTTTAGGGCCATCTATTGTGATTGGACATGGTAATCAGCAAGACTTGTTTCCAATCTTTAGTATGTCCTTGATTTCTGCCATCTCCTTATCCTAATCAAAATAAAACACAGATAGGGCCACAAAGTAAGCCTTAGCATGGTTTATTTAGTCTTAATGTGTATGATTTTGATTTCAAGCTCATCTACAAGTTCATTTTCAGAGCAAGCCTCCACAGTGACAGATGACATGGCTGCTGACACTTTAAATTCAGATCATCCATTCCCATATCTCAATTCAGTTCATCCAGGTACTGCATGGGATGTGGACCTTGCCACAGAGTCAGATGATCAATGGGATACCAATTTTGAGAGTGATGATTCTTTCAATGATAACTTTATACCTCATGATGATAACTTGCCTGCCACTGGAGTTGTTGCTGCATATCTTGCTTCTGTCAAAGACAAACTTGTCTATGAATTGTCTGGGAATGCTACCCCATTGTGTTACCAAAATGGCACATTCTGGATTATGCCCAAAGATGGCTACTTTGCAATGCATTCACTCAGATTCTCTGGTGGCATGACACCAGAACATTTTTATTACCCAAGAGTTTTTGTTTGGTTGCCACATCTTCTGGATAGAAGTGGTTTGACATGCCAAAATTCCACTTGTTGTTTTTATCAGGATAAAGAGCATCCATTGACTGTCAAGGGTTGGAACAGTGATCCTGTAGCAAGGAGGATTGTTGACTTGAAAGATAACTACTATATCATAACTCAGCAATTTCGTTGTAGGAAGGCTGATGCTTCTGGTCCTACTGGTTGTGGAAGGACAATGAACCTGTATGACCCAGACATTTTGAGGCAGTTGGATCCTAGCCTTGTGGATGAGTTTCCTGCATTTTTGACACATCGCAGTGGCATTGATAAAACATTGATGACTCTCATCCGAGCTGGTATTGGACATGGGCTTAGCTCCAGTGCATGGTCAAGAATTATGAAAGAGCTGCATGTAAGGGAACATGATCTCAGGGAACTAAAGTACTTGCATGCCATTACAGCTCAGATTGGTGACTTGCATAGATTATGTTCTACAGTCAAGACATACCCACCATTTTCTGGGTTTCATGATCAATCTGGCTATGGTGGCTTTTCTCCATCAAGGTGGTATATCAAGGACATCTATATTGACTACATGGAACATATTCGCCCAATTTTGGACCAATGCATGTCTGCATTATCTGGGTACATCCTCAAGTGGGATCACAGCTTTAAGCTACCTAAATGCATGATGAAATTGGAAGGCACACAGATATTCACAGCTCTATTTACTGTTGTCAATGAGTGGGAGCAAATTCGATATCAAGCATTTGTGCCTACCAAGTCACTTGCTCATCTTCGTGCTGGACTGGAAGCAATTGTTGCATCCCTTAAACAACATGGCCTTCCTGAGCCTGTTTTGGGATTCACTGATGCTGTATCTCAGGATATTGGAACATTTGTTGCTTCCATGCCATCATTGGGAGAAAATGTTACTCCTGTGCAGCTTGATCAATTTTCTGATCTTCCACTACTGTCCTTGCCTGACACTGTATCAATCCATGTGCTTGGAAGTCACCATGAAATACAAAGTGCATGCTTAAACATTTTACAACAAATTTCAGATGATGAAAGCACTTTGCACATTGGATTTGATATGGAATGGGAGTTTACAACTGGTCTTGGTGGTACAGGTCCTCAGAGGACAGCATTGATTCAGATTGCATTGCCTACCACTGTTTATTTGCTGCAAGTTTACCATCTGCATCATTTGCCTAGCTCTGTCAAGACACTGCTTCATTCAACTCAGATAATAAAAATTGGGCGTAATGTTGGTGCTGACTTGGCAAAATTGGCTCGTGACTTCCCAGATTTTACACTTCTTCCTAAAATAAGAAATTCATACCCTGGTGTTATTGAGCTTGGGAAGTTGGCAGCAGAAAAGAATGCAGTGTCCAATGCCAATGCATCACTAAATGCAATCACAGCAGCAACTTTAGGCTGTTATCTCTCAAAGGAATGGAGAACCAGTGAATGGGGCCTATCTACCCTAACAGATGATCAGAAGCACTATGCAGCTTTGGATGCACATGTTGCACTTCAAATTTTTGATGTTCTCAAAAGCAGTGAAACAACTGGTCAGCCTTTATCAGCTGCAACACAGGTTGGTCAGCTTGTAAGCTTATGTGTGAGGAGACATGAAGTTGCTCATGGAGAGATTGTTGCACAACCTGCAAAGTATGATATACTTGTTGGAAAGGACAAAAACCTTGTCTCAATTGGTGTTTCTACAACAAAGACTAGAGCACTAATCAAGATCTCAGAAGTACTTGCACAAAATTGTGTAATTGCTTATCATCAGCAGTCACTGAAAGACATTAAAGGAGACAATGATACCTTCATGGCAGTTGTCAGCATTAGTGCACTCCGTACTCGAAGAAATAACATGGCTGTTAGTGCTGTATCAGATCCTGAGCAGAGGAATATTGTTCTGCCTACTGTAGCCAAACCATCACAGAATCCACAGGCAGACACTAATGATGAATCTGATGTGGAAGAGGACACAGAAGATGATAATGAAGAGTCCATAAGCCCATCAGGATATAGCCAAGAAACAAGTGGTGACATTCCAAGCTGAATCCTGGCTGATTGCTTTCATGTGATGGACAGGGTAAATAGGACAATTTCACGCAAACATACTGCTCTTAAAAAATTTGTAACTGCATTCAGTGACACCATGCTTGTACCTGATAAGGGTGATAAAGATTTAGTTGAGGCAGTATTAAAAAAGAAAGGAGAAAGCTGGGGAAGGGTTAAGTCTAAATCTCCTGCTTGGTTGTGGAGGAGGGTACGTCGGTTTATACCCCAGAAGGATATGCTGTATATCCTACTGAAAGAATTATTTGAATCTTGGGCAACAGTCAAGTGTGTTGTTACTGGTCAGAAGTTGTTCAATGATGAAACCCACAAAAAGGCACAAAGTATTTTAGTTGAAGTACAGAAAGGATGGATATCTGACCCTACCTTTATGTCAGTATATATGAAAGAAGGGGTTGACAAGGATGGGCTCAACCTGTACCATTGCATCCGGGGAACAAACTCAGTAGAAGGGGCAGTACATAATCCTATAAGACGAAATTTTGGAGCCTTGTATGCATCACCAGAGTTAGCTGATGCCCTCATTGCAGATTTTCGACATCGCCACAATGTAGACTGTGGGTCAGTGCATAAACATGGTGTGCAATATGCTGGGCATTATGACCCTTGACTTGATCATGAAATTCAGAAGCTGAGAGAAGATATCCCCTGGAGTAGCAAACCAGCCCTTCAACTGATGTTGTCTGACATTGATCCATTAGACTTTGGTCCTACAGTGGAACAATTTGGAATTGCATGCATACCATCAGACACTCATATCAAATGCAACTTTGTTGGAGCAGATCTTGATCTACAGATATCAGTACAACCAGTACATTCATTAAAGCTCCATCTTTCAAGGCTTCATGGAGACAGGAAAGATATCTATGCATTTCTTGCTAAAGCACAAGGGACAAAGTTTGCTGTGACACCAGTCCATACCAAAGGAGAATTTGAATTGTTTGCAAAATCAGTCCTGCCTGGAGGTGACTGGTGCACACAAAATAAGCCACACTTTGAGCAAATGGCCTATTGGTGGTCTGCCCATGCTGATGGCAGAACAGTATTCTATAAACTGCCTGAGCATTTGTCAACATACTATGCCACATTTAATGCAAGAAGACAGACACAGCAGACCCTGATAGAAAGTCAAGCACAGCGCCAGCGTAATCAAAGGCGAATTCAGCCTCTTGGCCATCATGCAAAGGTGTTACCTGCAGTTGATGTTCATCAGTTATCCAGAACAAGTGCTTCTGATATAGAAACAGAGATGGCTTCAGATAATCCAATTGACTATGATGATCATAACATACCAAATTTAAATGATGAAGTTGATATGGATGTGGATATTGAACCAATTGCATCCAGTTCTACAACACCTGTGCATGATGCTGATGTTCTGTTTACCCAGCATGAGACTGCTACAGCTGCACTGAACTTGCTTCGTCCATCCACAAAGAAAAAGAAGTCCAAAACATCCCATGTTGTATCTGGTAGCTCCTTGAGCAGTTTTGTGACTGGAACAAGTGCTAGGGCAAGGAGGAAGTGCAAGGTGTGTGTCCTTGCTGGTCGTGATGGTAGTGATTGTCCAGGATCAGGAGGTAGATCAAAATGTCAATTTGAGTAAGAAATTCACTTTATTCTTTTGAAATTACAGCTAATAAATGGATCTAGCAAAGGGAAATCAAGGGAATCAACTGAAATGATCATGTAATTTTTTTTTGTATACTGTTTCTTTGAATCCTCTGCCTACAAACATTATTTTGTATTTTTTATCTCAATTTCAAAGAAAATCCTGTAAAAAATGAGCAACAATTGGAATATAATACATAATTGAATCAAAGGCAAGGATTTACATGCCTAGACCCTTTTTTGATTTTTTCAATTTTTTTGTGTCCATGGTCCAGACATGGCACCTGAGCCGTTAGCCTACACCACCGATTGTACCATGTCGTAAACGTGCCAGAAGCGAGGATACGTTTGAGCTCACATATCTGGTATGTGTCGATGGCCTCCTGTCAGAACCTAACTCAGCATTCTAGTCTTTATGCTCGATGTAGTCTCAGTGTTCGGAACATGTGGTCTCTACACGCGTGAATCCCCCACTTCTGTTCTCTCAGTCTGACTTTCCGGTATTGGCAATTTCAATTGCCGAGCGCTGTCGGGCATTGTCAAAGCTGAGGTATGTATCTGAAAGAAAAAAAACAGTCAATTGAGGGTGGATTTAGAGAAATTCAGAAAAAAAAACTTACTCCAGAATAACCCTACGACGCTGACGACAAGGAAGCGAAGGTGATGCGGGACGAACGTAAAGTTGATGAGTTGGGTGGGAATGAAGACGCCCCTGTATGTGTTAGTGGTGGCTATGAGACAGCAGGATGGAGCAGTGCGAGTTTGAGGACGGACCAGTTTCGTATCAGAGTAGGGATATATGCCTGGTAAGCGTGCATCGGTCATACCATGATTGAACAAGCGAGGAACGTACACGTTGAATCCTATCCACCGCCTCATGAGGTTTCCCCTCCAAGACGCTCATAGCACCGTAGAAAAACATCACACCCACTGCCATCCATCACCTCATACACAGACAATGCTTTAGTATGCTGGAGTACGAACCAGGTGTAAGCACAGCTTGATCTAGCCATACCTATGTATGCGAGGAGAACGTTCAAACAACGCCTTTTGATTTATACTGCCGCGCAAACTCACTCGGTATATCACCGCCCTCGTCGCATTCGCAAACTTGATACGGTTCAGGAACCCGTACCAAGAAGTTATGATGGGTCCAAACAACGCGCCTGCCAGTGACCCATCATTTGTCGGCACCCATCGATGCGACTTTGGACTTGCCTCCGTAAAACGTCAACCTGGCCGTCCTTGCGAACTGCTCATCCGCTTACTATCAACCTGAAAATCCAGGCGAGAACCAATGATGAACGCACATCATGCCTACTCAACCCTTTCCTTTCAATGGCCTGTTGTGCGATGATGTCTCCTGCGCCAAACAGGACGGCGGCGGATATGCAATTCGTGAGAAGTGGCCGTTTGAGGAAGGCAGCGCTGTTGAGCTTGTCACTGGGTGTGTCAGCGGGAAAGGCTGAGGAGAACGAACTTGTAGGCTCTGATGAAAGAAGTCATGCCACGTGCAACGGCACATTCTCATCTCAACGCATATAACGACTCGCGCTGCCGCATTTCAGAATCAGAAAAGCCTGCAGATTTGCAAACACCGCGGCAGGGGAAACCAGCTACTCCGCATCCTCATTACCGTCCCTGGTCGTTTGTCCAGTTCCAATCTCTCATGCGGGGATGGAAAAACGACGCAGGTCATGGAGTTTGGAGAGGCAAACTGGAGAGTGTTTTGGCTCAAGAATCGGGTTGCGAACCAGATCAAGAAGACCCGGGACGAGTCACTGGGGTTGGCAGTGTCGAGGTCAGGGACTGTTGTCGAGCATCATGAAGTTTCGACGCCGGAGCCAGTGTAGATAAACATTTGCCAAGGGATCAGATGATATTTTTTGTACGGGATTAATTTGTGTGTGTAGCATAAGGGCTTTGAGATAAGTAGTAAGTCATCCACGGCCATAGGACTCTGAAAGCACTGCATCCCGTCCAATCTGCGAAGTCAACCAGAGTGCCGCCCAGTTAGTACCACGGTGGGGGACCACGCGGGAATCCTGGGTGCTGTGGTTTTTTCCACTTTTTTCAACCACTCTCCATCGGTCACTGCCGTCTCTCTCTCTCTCAGGGTTGCCAACTCTGTCGCACACCTTCCCGAGACAGGATATCGATGTCCTCGAGGAACATGGAGCTTTTCCATTGATCGTATGGTTATCAGAGACGAAAACGAGTTAAGGGGTCTCGTGGCGCTAAGACGAGAACCGCTTGAACGCGCCAACCTAATATACGACTCGAAAGAGCGTCATAGGATATGTCATTCTCCGCTACTAGTATAGGCTACTCAGTACACATATCCGAGGGCCTTGCCTCCCACATTTTTCCGACGCACCTCCTCGTGGTCCAGAATGCCCGGCGACGGTGTCTGTTGCACCCCCCTAGTCAGTACGTCCCTTGCGGTCAAAGCAAACGAGATCAGATACCCGAACCCACGAGCAGGGAGCAGCAAGTTGACCCATTTTTCGATTTGTGTGACTTGAATGTTGAAGCCGGGAGATATTACACCTGGTAGTCTTGTTTAGTACTAGTCTCCCGTTGCCAGTGAGTTGACATAGGCCTAAAGAAACTCCTGTGAGCATCAACGTATACTACAAGACGATGTCGACTCTGCAGTGAACCCTGGATCCGGTGGTAGCCTCGGAAACCGTGTTTTTTCGGTTATGGGAGACGAAAAGGGTTTAATATCTTGGGACATTAACACGAGAGCCGTGTGGAAGCATAAATCACGCCAATCGTAGTTACATCATCCCAGAGAAGGTACCCATAAGAAACCATAACATTGAATTTGACGACGACCTTGGACGACGGTCAGATAAGCACCTGCCGCGTTGTTCAGGCAGTCGTTCTGCACAGCGGTCAATCTGGGGTCTATCAGGTGGACCACCTGAAGCACGCACCAGGACATATTGGTGTGTGTGTATGTGTGAATGTTTTGGTGATAAACAGGCGTCTGAGTCTCAGAGTCGTGAGTGTCGTGCACTTCTTACCTTGCAGATGCGTGCCTGTGTCGGCCGGTTTGCGCAGAACGAGAAAGCGAGTGGTGACTGTGGTTGTGCAAACCACTTAGCAACAACTCCGTCCCACTGAAGCTGGTCGACTGCTGCAATCATGGACCTGCAGCACCCATGTCGCGCAAGGCTAACAATTGACTTTCACGAATCCGGCCTGGACCGCGTTCGCACCAAAACGGCATGTTTTGCTGCCCTCGCCTCACCCTCGACTTTCACGCCAACAAGAGGATTACCGATGAAGTCGTGCGTAACCCGTTGTGATATTGTCCCAGAGCTGATTAATGTGCACCAAACCACAGGCAATCGTCCCCTCCAAACGCCCGCACAACAAATTTGCGGAAGCGTACCCAGCGTGCGCCCGTCCGCGGCGTCTCGTTCAAGCTGCAAGAAGAGCATGAGTGAGAGGATAACTATGTCCTGGAAGTATCCGCCCTGCCGACACGAGCGCGACAGGGACCAGGACACCCAGGTGCGTCGATATCTCCCCGTCTGGGACACTCTCAATTTTGATTCCATATCACCGTAGAAGTTGCTACAATTCCATATACCGTGCCGGAACGTCCCCAGCGCCGGGGGCGGCGGACGATGCCAGGAGCAGGACGGCAATGAGACGAGTTGGTATATGGATAGCAATGCACATGCACATGTACCACAATCCACGTTAAATATGAATGTTTGTATGACTTGCGCAGCGCAATGACGGAGTTTGCCGATGTACGATTTCCACGGCAACTAGTGTGACATCCGTTACTCTCTGAGCTTGCTTTTGACCACGACATTTCATGCCGTCGAAATTCTTGGTAACATTCACCTGGATTATGACGGGATTCAATTCTAACTACTTTTCTATAGGCAGAGGCTAGAAAACGACTGAGATCCTTTTTGCCTGGCACAAACTCAGGCTTCTTGTCTGGTGCTCACGATTTTGCTCTCATTGCTCGGGATATCACTGAAGTTCAAAGGGACCTGGTATGTTTTTGTATGTGTGAAAAGGTGTCTCATGATCTTTACAATCCCAGATAATCAATGTTAATTCAACCCAACCAACTTCAACTCTACCACCTTTACCTCCTCTGAAACATTCTAGTGCTATGTTCATTGGTCAAGATAAATATCTTGACAAGTTGAAGGAATTTTTTGGGCCAAATGAAGAAGGACAGAGGAAGTCATTCCTTTTGTATGGGATGGGAGGAATTGGAAAGACTCAGATATGCCTGAAATTCATTGAGGATAATGAAAAATTGTGAGTTCATTGTTCCACTTTGCCTTTGTTGATAGTTGAATGCCCTAGGTTTTCTGACATATTCTGGATTGATGCTTCTTCTGAAGACACTATTGATCTTGCTTTGAAACACATTGGCCATTCACATAATGTCACTTCTGATGCAGCTGCACATGCAGCTGCTTTGACTCTCAAATGGATTTCTGGGAGAGCCAACTGGCTGGTTATATATGACAATGCAGAAAAAGGATATGAAATTGTTGAAAAGTACCTCCCACCAGGAAGCAGGGGTAATATTTTGATAACAAGCAGAAATCCTGCTTTGCAGAGAATCACATTGGCAAGGAATTCATTGGAGGTGGTTGAAATGGAAGAGGATCAGGCTGTTTCATTGCTTCTGGAATCCTCCTCACTGGATGGCTCATCTGACCTTCTCAGGCAGTCAGGCAGTCAGCTTGTTATGAAAATAGGTGGTATTCCACTTGCCCTTGATCAAGCTGGATCATATATGCATTCCTGCAGTTGTAGCATTGAGGATTATCTGGAGATGTATTCCAATCACCAGAAAACATTAATGTCTGAAGAAAAATTCAAAGGTGCATCTAATTATGGTAGTTCAACATATGGAACATGGGAAATATCTATGCAGGAGATTGAGACTAGGGCAGCAAGAGGAATGGGATCAGAAGATATTTCAGCAGGAAGTGCTATCACTCTGATGCAGATTTTTTCCTTTCTTCATCATACCAATATACCAGAAATGTTGTTCAAGAATGCTGCTGAGACTTATGTCAAGATGGACCTGAGCAAAGAGCTTCCACTTCCACTATCAGCATCACTATTGGATTCTCAAACATTGTTTTTGGGTCAAGATAATAAGTGGAGCAGGATGCAATTTTTGGCTGGCATCCAAGTACTATTATCATTTTCCTTGATAAAATGCCAAGATGCAAAATACTTTATGCATCCATTAGTTCATTCCTGGAGCAGAGACAGGATACCAGAGAAAGAAATGGTCAATTACTACTGGAAAGCAAGGGCATTGCTATCCTGCTCTGTAGAGCTTGACTATTGTTATGAGCATACCTCTCATTTCAAACTTTACAGTAACGACGTCAATGACACTTATGAAGGAATGGTCACGAGGAGTCGGAGAATCTTTTTCTTTTCTTTTTATCTATTTTATCAAGCTCAAACGTCTATGGGCAAGACTACGCAACGGGACTCTAGGAGGATGGCCTACGTGAACTGCGGTCCCTATAAGGAAGGAGGTTAGGTCAGCATTGGCTATGGAGATAGACCGAGGGCCGACAGGAGTTGCGGCCCGATGATGGGCCTACGCCATGAAAGGAATCATGAGCGGCACGGCGCCTGAGGGGCGACATGGGAACGCCGAGGAGAACCGAGTCAACGGTACGGCGTGCATGGGAATCGGCCGAAGTCCTGAACAATAGGAAGGCCGAATACAGACAACCCAAGGGATGGGTGTGGGAGGAACTCTCCATAGAAGGTTAGATGGGCGCAGATCGGCTGCTGCGCATTGATCCCGGCATGAGGGACTTTAGCTGCGCGCTGTCTACGCACAGACCAGGAGAAACGGTATATAAGGGCCATAGTTTAGCGTAGGAGACTCTTAAGTCTCTAGATAGTCTATTGTCACTAGACATAGCTACTGAGCAAGCACCTTTTCTTTGACCTAACAAGTCACCTCTCTCGAGTCGCTTAGGTTGTGTCTAGGGCAGTCCTGACATAATCTAGAGACTTTATTCTCTACCCCGTTGCTAGCTGTCCAGCACCGAGCCCGTTGCTCGTAGCTGCAAAGGACATTCAACGGCCTAGTTTCACTTTGACGGTTGTAATCCGATTATCCCGGAACCGTTGGCGACACCGACTTCGACAACCACACTGTCAACGGGTCTCGAACGAGAGATCCTCAATACGCCCGTTGGGCCTGGCTACCAAACAGTAAAGGACGAGAGTACTAGTTCGCTAGGGTGAAGCGTAGGCAGGAGACCACAGACGCGCCCTGGGTTTAGTACACCTTTATTGCGGAAAAGCTCAAGGAACGAGCGAAGAAACCTGATTGGTGTCACATATCAAGGCTGATCTCAAATTCCTCACATACTCCCTGTACTAGCACCCCTACCTGATTTCGGGGTGATAACTAGGCACAAAGATAGTGAGGTGAAGTGCCGGGTGTGCCCAATTAGTAGCTTGCGGACCCACAACGCTGCAGACAGTATCTTTCCTGTTTCCCAGGAAACGTCAATCGACAGGCACGGATTTTTCGGCTGCCGCACGAACAGATCAAGTGTCAGTGGAGGACCTGAACTTGATTGAAGATCTTTTTACAGGAATGTCCTTACACCTTCCCTCATCAAAAAATGAATTGTCATTTCCACTACGTACTCCCATACGCCCAGGCGACACTTTCAGAGATCGGTCAAATCTTTGAAGCGGACTGGGTCGACACCACCGAATCTGTCCTTGTTAGGACCCCAACCTTTATTGGCGACACCATAGTGCGCCGCTACGATAATCACGTCAGACTATACTGGCATTACCGCAAGGATGAGCGGAAGAGGGAACGCGCTGAGGCGCAGAAATTATTACAAGAAAGAGAGCTCAGTCAAGAGCTTGAACAGAAGGAAGCATGGGAGGCCCTTCTGGCAGAACGAGCAGCTAGCAAAGCTGTTTTACGGGCGGAGCGCGCGATGCGCAAAGCCGAGAAAGAATACCAAACTCTCATAACCTTATTGGAGGAACAATATCAAGGCGACACCTCCAACCCCATCTGGCTCGCCCTTGTTTCGTCAAAATATAATCAATGGTTGATGTTGATCAACAACGGCGACAAGGCAATACTAAAATATCGAGTGGCGGTTGAGCGACTTCAAAGTGCTCACCATGTAGAAGAACTATATAGCCACGAGGGCATGACCATGTCACATGAGGACTGGAATGCCTGGATGCATGCCATGAACGGCAACATACGGGCCACTCGCTATGCCAAATGGAAGAGGGAATGGGAAGAAGAAGAACGTCGTCAAGGGATTCGTTACGATCCCTTACTAATCACAAAACCACCGGGACGAATTCTTCCTACAACGCCGGAACGCCTTCTGACGGAGCCACTCTTGAAACTCCCAATCGGACTCGATCATTTCCTGTCCGAAATAGGGGAGGACACCTGGAACGACCACAAAGCTAGGTTGTTAGGATGGAGGGCCCGCGTCAAAGCATATCTGCCAGGACCAATAGCAAAAAGTTCAATCGCTCCCGACCAGTGGAGGAAAAATGGGTACTGCTACATGTACCTGTTTAAAGCCGAGTACTACGACAAGTTTAACTGGCCTGCCTGGCCCACCTTGTACGATATTATAAATTGGGAACCGGAGCTTAGAGACGATACCGTGGTCTTCGCTATCCAAGACAGTATCCGACCAGGGCGATGTCATATCATCGAAGAATCCGCCGTATGGCGGGACGACATCGAGTACACATGGGATGAACTTGTGGACCTTCACAAGGTCTCTCACTATACCTGGACAGTACGTTTTGGAGGGCAATCCAAATCCAAACGTCGATTAAAGAATCGACCCCTCGCCACCACGTCTATCAAAAGGGTAGACTTACGATCAACAGTTACTGTGCAGGAAGCAGTAAATCAGGCAGCCGGACGAGCATACCCGGCAATAAAAGAGCAGGAACCAGTAGTGCAACCAGCGCGATCATACGCAGCGGCAGCACTTGCTGGTGGAGAAAGCAAAGCCAAAGTTATCAACACTGGGGGAGACGCAGCTCATTGGAATGGCGGAGTTCCCACAGCAGCAGACTGGCTATCAACCGAGGAGTATCCTCAAGGGGCTAATAACGCCCATAAAAAACGACAAATCGACCAGTGGAGACGAAACGTCGAAAAGGAATTCTGGCTTCCTTATCCATACCCCAGAATGTCCTGGGTTGACAGCGGGTTGCATCCCGATATACCGGGCTATTGCTACCTGGTATTGATTAAAAAAGATTTTTGGAACGAATTTGTTAGGATCGATGCCCTTGGTTCGTTATCGAGTCAACAGCGACGACTAGAGTCTTGGTCTAATCCCAGTCACTGGACAAGAATGCTGTTCGACGTCGTGCTAGGCAGCGACGAAGATAGCTCGAGCGATAGAGAGGACGAGAGCGAGAGGGTTGTTCAGTAAAGGACAATACTCGATTAAGTTGGAACTGAGGTACTACGGTACATGCGGGGGTTTATATACTGCCTAGAGAACAATGAAGAAGTATAAAAGGAAGTAAAACGAGGGGCGGTCCAGGCGGATGAAACAAGTATCAGTGCATAGCGACGAAGTGAAGAAAAGCTATTGTAACAGGTAAGCGAAAGAGAAAGAAATTGTAACATTACCCCCTCCCTATGCGAGAAGTCACCGACTTCTTAAGGCCAACCTTGAGTTGTCCAGGCATGGTCTGCTCTTGATTCGTACCAGTGGACGATGTTTTCGACGTCCTTTTGCGCTGTATCTACATGCCATCGTACGGAGTCGAGGGTGACTTTTAGCTGACGAAGTTCTCGGAGCGCAAGGTCTCGCTCGGCGTAAGTCATGGCATTGGGGTCGGTGGTGAGGGTAAGCCCTATGAGGGCTCCAAGTGGGGCGGAGAGGTCTCGGAGATTGGCGGTGATGTACGAGGCCTCTAGAGAGGCGGTGGCGACGAGGGGGTTCGATTTGGGGATAGGTGCAGGGATGACTTCTTCTGCAATGAGTGGTTCTTCGACGAGTTCAGGTGGGTGAATGTGTAGGTCGTCGTCGGCATGGATCGTCATTTCGGTTTCGACGAGGATTTCGAGGGGCGGTGTGAAGACGTCGAACTCGGGGAGTTTTTCTGGGAAGGAATAGGCGAGGGCGAGGGTCGTGATGAGGGTGGCGAGAGTAAGTCCTCCGATGAGGACAGAGGGGAAGAGAGCGGAGACGAGGGCGACGAGGATGGCGACGAGCGAGAACATCTTTGGTGTTTGTAATGTTTGGTTGGAAGGCTAGGAAGTGGGAATCTCGTCCTTTTATAGGTTGACTTCATCGAAGTATTCCACGTCCCAGAATGAGCTGTCTGCGTCAATAGAGAGGGTGTTTCGTAAGAGTTGATCGGCCAATGCTTCTGGTCTGGGAGTATTAGGTCGCGTGGGAGGGTTTTCAGTCAAATATGGTTCGTGTAGTGGTCTAGGCGGGATTCGATGCGTAATCGTCCCCTGGTTTGTGTGATGAATGATGCCTGTGATCATTGGGTATCCAGGTTCCCATTCAAAGTCGCGGTAGTGGGGCGGTGGTAGTGGATTCGGGTATGGCGGTGGTATCCCTCCGTGTGGGATAAATAGGTAGTGCGGGGGTAAGTTAAAGTTCGGCGGTCCGCTGGATGGGAAATTGATTTTGTCTGGGAATAGTGCCTCTGTCCGGCGTAGGCAGGTCACTCCCGCCGCTTCCAGGTCTCTTGTTCGGTCAATGATCCATAAGGTCAGTGCTCTTTGCGCTTGTCTGATATGGCGATCTCTGCTGATGGCGTCGGTTGGTGTCTGGGAGTTGGGGCTGATCTGTGTTTTATATACTGGGTGCAGTGATGGTACTTTTGTTCGATAAAGCAGGATTTTGCGTATTTCAATGAAGGCTGTTCCTATTGCGCGTCGTCCTTGGTGAGGGTGGGTTCGATTAGGGAGTTGGATGATTAGGTGTCTAAGTTTTGGGATAGATTGTCTGGGAGAGAATCGGGAGTAGGGGGAAGCGATGTTTTTGGTGTATCTAGCATTCTGTCTGAGGATCTGTTTGTTGCGATACTGGGCCATGGTTTTCATAGCAGGTTTCGGCGGTTTTTATACGCTCTAAGGATGTTCGCAGCGTTCTCCAGATTTGTTTCAGGTTCCCATGAGTTTTCGTTCGGTCCATACCCTTTCCATTTGACTAGGTATTGATAGCCGGCTCCTCGTTTTCTATGTGTGATGATTGCTTCTATTTCAAACTCCTCTTGTCCGTTGATGAGATCAGGGGGTGGTTTCATGAAGTTCGGTCCGTGGACCGTTGTTTCTTTATACGGAGTTAACAATGTAGTATGAAACACAGGGTGGATGCGCCATTGTTTGGGGAGTTTCAGTTTGTAGGTGACAGGTCCTAGCACTTGCTCAATCGTGAAGGGTCCTTCTCTTTTGGGCGCTAGCTTCCTTGACTCATAGGGTATTCGGAGGTTTCGATTTTCGAGCCAGACTTTGTCTCCTTTCTCAAATCTGATACTCTTATCTTTTGTTCTGAGTGCTACCATTTGTCTAGCGAGTTCGTGTGCAGCGAGTGCTTCTTCTCTAGCTTTTTGTAACATTCATAGTCGGTTCTCAGCTGCTGGGGTCGTCATGGGGAATGCAGCTGTGGGAATAGCGACAGGGTCTATTCCGTACATTAGTTGAAACGGTGATGCTTTGATGGTATCATGGTGTCGGTTATTGTGAGCGAATTCCGCAATTGGCAGTAATGATTTCCATCTGTGCGGTTCGTTTGTGCAGAACATTCGGAGGTAGACTTCTAGTTCTTGATTGACTCGTTCTGTCTCGCCATCTGTCTGGGGATGGTAGGCTGTGCTCATTCTATGTTTTATTCCCAGCGCTTTTCCTATTTCTTGGAATACTTTAGATGCGAACTGTGGTCCTCTGTCGGATATGAGGATATCTGGTAAACCGAATCGTTTGAAGTTTTCGTTTATGTATAGATCTGCGGTTCCTAGTGCGTCGATTGTTTTGTGACAAGGGGAAAAGGTTACCCCCTTTGTAAGTCCATGGTCCACCGTGACCATGATTGAGTCGGAGCCGTCGGTGATTGGCAAGTCTGTGATGAAGTCAATAGTGACTTGCTGGAAGGGTCGGGTGGCATTAGATTTGATCGGTTGTAGGGCAGGGGTGTTGGGGTGAGTGTTTACTTTCATTTGCTGGCAGAGTGCGCATCCTTCGATCCATTCTCTGGTATGCTTGTTCATTCCGGGCCACCAGTAGTTTCGTTTAAGTAATTCTAGAGTTTTAAATCGTCCGGGGTGCCCTGATGTAGGTGATTCATGCGTTAGTTTAATGAGTTGAGTGCGCAATCCATCTTGATCGGGTACATAGATTTTTCCTTGGTAATGTACGATGTGGTCGACATATGTCCAGTCTTGCAGCTTCGATTTTATTGGTGGTGCTCGATGATTTTGGATTACTTCGACTAGTATTTGTCCAAAGTCGTCTTTGATCATGCCTTTGCGCAACTTCTCTGCTAGGTCGTCTGCTATAAGCCTGATGAATCGTTCAGGTGGTAACACCGTGGTTTCTTCTGGGGTGTCGTCCATTCCAATGTGGTCTGGTCGTCGAGATAGGGCGTCTGCTTCAAACATCCTAGTTCCAGGGACGTGCTCTATTCGGAGATCGAATTCGCTTAAGAAGGAGGACCATCTGGCTTGTCTGGGGGTAAGGCGTTGTGGGGTTCGGTAAAAGGATAGATTCTTGTGATCACAATGAACGATGGTCGTATGAGGTGATCCGTGAAGAAGATGTCGCCATGCTGCAAGTCCTTTGACGATTGCCAGTAGTTCTCTATCGTAAATCTGATAGTTTTGCTCTGTTGTGGTTAAGGCGTGTGAGATGAAGCCGCAAGGGTGTAGGAGTCCTGCTTCATCGGCTTGTTTCAGTACTGCTCCTGTTGCTTTATTCGAGGCGTTGGTTTGCAGGATGAATGGTCGGGTGGTATCTGGCATTCGGAGTACGGGGGCTGTTGTAAAGCGTTTCTTTAGGTTGTTAAATGCCACCTGTCGTTCTGGTGTCCAGAGGAATGCTTCATCTTTTTTCGTGAGATCAATAAGTGGTCGAGCAAGGGTTGCGAAGTTTCCAATGAATCGTCGGTAGAAATTCCCAAATCCTAAGAAGGATCGTACTTGCTTGGCCGTTGTTGGTGTCGGCCAATCTGCTATTCCTGCCAGTTTAATCGGGTCCATTGTTATTTCCCCAGGTCTAATGATCATTCCGAGGAATTCGATTTCCTGAGTGCAGAACTTGCATTTTTCGAGTTTGAGAAATAAGTCGTTTTCTTTTAGTCGTTCTAGGACGCGTTTTGTCCGAGTTTCTAAGTCTCTGGGTGTTGTTCCACATATTAAAATGTCGTCCATGTAAATGATTAACCATCCTTCATTGATCATGTCTTGGAAGTATTCGTTCATCATTGTCTGGAAAGTGGATGGGGAGTTGCATAGACCAAAAAACATGACTGTTGGTTCGTATAGTCCTTTGTTTGTTATGAAGGCTGCTTTCCATTCATCTCCTTCTTTTATCCGAACGTTGTTGTATCCCCATCGAAGATCTAGCTTTGTGAAATATTGCGCGCCGGATAGTTTGGTCATTAGGTCGGAGATCAATGGTAGTGGGTATGCATTCTTTATTGTCCATTCGTTCAGGTATCGGTAGTCTTGACATGGCCGGAGCGCTCCGCTTTCCTTTTTCGTGACAAAGAAGAATGGTGAGGCTTGTGGGGATTTGGATGGTCTGATGTATCCTTTAGCTAGTTGCTCTGTGATCCATTCGTCGAGGGATGATTGCTCTTTTATCGATAGCGGATAGATTTTGCTGACTTTTGGGGTAAATCCGGCTTTGAGATCGATTGCGTGGTCCCATGTGCGTCTGATTGGGAATCGTTCTGAAGGCGCCTTTTCGAAGGTAGATTTCCATCCTTGATACTCGTCTGGCAGCGTGGTTATGGTTTCTTTACGTAGTGTGTGTTCCAGTGCCTGTGATGCCGAAGTTTTAATCCTGATCCAATATTCGTCGATTTCCTGATCCAGGTTTCTTTCTATCTGCTTTGTCGGTTTGTGTTGATCAAGCTCAAGGGTCCGTTCCTTCCAGTTTATTGTTGGGTTGTGTTTTTCTAACCAGGGGAGTCCGAGTATAAGTTTTTGATCTCCTAGTTTAGTGATTAGGAAGCTTGTTTCGATTTGTAGATTTCCGATGTGGTAGGGAATCTTGACTTTATGTGTGATCATCCCATTTAAGTTTACTGTTCCGTCAGCGTTTTTAACTCGTATTGGTTGAATTAGTGGTTTCTTGGTCATGTTTCTTGTTATAGTTTCGTCAATGAAGTTTCCTTCTGCTCCGCAGTCAACAAGAGCAGATATCTCAGCGGGTAATTCGGGTGATTGGACAGTTATTGAGAGTCGTTGATTATTATTCGATCTTACTATTACAGAGTCGAGTGCTAACTGTCCATAATCGTTCTTGGAGGTTCCAACCGCTTTCTGGTTCCTCCGCTTTAAAAACCCTCGGTTTCCAGGTCGGTGAGGAGGGTTTCTCTTTCCTCTGTGCTGAGAGCCGCAATCATAGTGCGAATTTTCTTAGTGTCGCTATCTTCAGTGATTGTTCTGGTGAATCGTCCTGAAGGGGGCGGGTTCCTGGTAGTATCTTTCTTTGGGCAGTTTCGGGATAAATGACCGATGGTTCCGCATCTGAAACATTTCCCAGAACGCATATATTCTTCTCGTTGCCCATCAGTAAGGCGTCCGGTTTGTATGGCATGGATCGTTTTAGGTCCCCCTGTTTTATTGAATCGGCGCCCTGTATCAGTTTTTCCTAATGCTTTCATCATTTCCCATGCTGCATTGAGTTGCTCCGCTTTTCTGTAGGCGTCTGTGATAGTTTTAAAGTCGCCTTGTCCCTCGAGGATTTTGGCAGCAATGGTGGTTGGTAGGCCTCGGACGAATGCCTGGAGTTGGGCGGTAATTCCGGTTAGTCCGGAGGATCCTATGAGCATTCTAAATTTTCGGACGTAGATCGGGACGGTGATCTCTCCTCCAACTCGTAATTTAGTGAGCTCATTCAGCGCCCTAACTGCAGTGTTGACTTCTCCCCAGTCGTCAAGGAATCGTTTGACGAAGGTGTCATAGTTTTCCCAAGTAAGTCCGTCTTTTTCGTCCAGTTGATCGCGGATTATTTCTTTCCAGTCGTCTAGTTCCTTTCCTAGGCATTGGAGGACATATCTGATTTTCTTTTCATGTTTCCCTTCATAGTTGTGGGCGTTTATTGCAAAGAAATCGCTAAACCAGTTGATGAATGATTTAGCTTCGGTCCGATCTCCTGTAAAAATTCGTGCTGAGACTGGTTTGATGTCTCCCCTAGGGGCATCGGTGGTTTCAGTGTTGGTTGCCATTTGTTTTGTGTCAGTTTCAGCGTCTGTTTCAGGTCTCGGGTTTTCTAGTTCGTATTCGATTTGTTTTTGTTCCAAAAAGGTGTTCCACCCTACTATGGATGTTTCGGAAAGAGAATAGTATGGATCAGTGCCGTCGAACTCGAATTCTGCGTCACAGTACTCTTCCCACCAAAGGGTTTCTTTGGGTCTTTCGAAATATAGTTCTGGTTCTTCTTCTGGTTCTTTTTGTTCGTTTCTCCACTCAACCCAAAGCTTTCCAGGTAAAGAGTGTTCGTTTCCTTCGATGTAATCCCCTTCGAAGTATTCGTTAGATACTGGGGTGTTCCTGTTCTTTCCTACTCCTCGAAATTCCCAACGTTTATTTAATGTCGAGAAAAAGAGCTCTTGTCCTTCTAGATAATATGTTCCTCTAAAGAGAAAGGAGTCGTTCGGTGGTCTCTGGTTAGAGAGTCTGGTTTCGGGTCGTTTCGGATCTATGTTGTCTAGCTAGTGACGATGCACTAAGCAGTTCAGTGAGTTCCAACTTGTGTTAGGATCGATGCCCTTGGTTCGTTATCGAGTCAACAGCGACGACTAGAGTCTTGGTCTAATCCCAGTCACTGGACAAGAATGCTGTTCGACGTCGTGCTAGGCAGCGACGAAGATAGCTCGAGCGATAGAGAGGACGAGAGCGAGAGGGTTGTTCAGTAAAGGACAATACTCGATTAAGTTGGAACTGAGGTACTACGGTACATGCGGGGGTTTATATACTGCCTAGAGAACAATGAAGAAGTATAAAAGGAAGTAAAACGAGGGGCGGTCCAGGCGGATGAAACAAGTATCAGTGCATAGCGACAAAGTGAAGAAAAGCTATTGTAACAGGTAAGCGAAAGAGAAAGGAATTGTAACAGAATTTCTGTGGCCAGCTTATCCACAGTTACAAGAAATTTGCAACTGGGACAAAAACCTTCGAAACGAAAACGTCACCACCATCATACGAAAAACCTACTCTCAATCAAATATGTTACACATTGAAAAATATAACAGTAACACGAGGGGATGGTTTCATGTGGAATGCCTAAACCGAGAAGGCATGGGACACTACAAAATAGGAGCAGGAAACCCTGAAGAAGGCGAGATAATAAGCCTAGGAGAAGAAAGCGATATAGGATCACCAGAGCAACCAGCGCTGATCGGACGCAGCGGCAGCTCTGGTAGAAATAGACCCTTGTTTGAGGAACGGTCGTCCAGGTCTAACGGAACAGCAACAGAACAAGTTACACCCGAAACATCCGGGATATTGTTACCTCTGGCTAGTAAAGCGAAAGTATTGGAATGCTTACAAATGGCCGGCATATCCAACTATTAGGGAAATATACGGATGGGATCCCGAACTTATGGATGAAGATAGACCAATCTACTGGAGACGAACCAAGGGGTGCAATCGTATGTGGCACTGTGTTCGCGTATCTGGAGAACCCAGTGGCTGGCCATGGATGAAGGCAATGATGTGGCAGGGATACGGTTCGCATCGAGTAGGCGTCGGAAACTTCCGACTCACAGTGGACATGGTCACTCAAGCTTACCATGCAGTACTCGGTTGGAGAAACCATTGGATGGACACCGAAACTCTGGAACCTCTGGCGGACACCCAACCAGCAGCAGCAGTAGCAGCAAGGGAAAACGAAATCCACCGCCAGGAAGAGGAACGACAAAGGGCTGTTACCAGTGCCGGACAAGCCCTTGTCGCTATAATAAACGAATACCAGAGGAGTTCACGTCCCGAACCGGGACCTCTCACTAAAGCCGAAATGCCTGATTATTACCAGGGAGATCCAAGAACAGTAGATGGATGGTTACGACAGATGTGGACCTATTTCATGTTATCAAGAGAAACGGACCCTAAACGAATGATTTCTATATGCCTTTACCGAATGAGAGGCGGAAAAGGGGATAGGGCAGCGGATTGGAGTGGCGTTAAACTCAAAGCGCTCCAAGAGGCACTACAGGAGTTTCAGGACAAGGTGGACAATAGCGGGTGGAGTCCACAACTTAATTGGCAGCAACTAAATGAGGGCGAATCGACAGAAGATAATCGAGCATGGGTACGAAGACCCTTAGTCAACCAATTTCCTTTCATAGATTGGACCAACTTTAAAAACCAAATGCACGAGTTCTTCATGTCGACGGAAACAAAGGAAAAGGCAATAGAAGCCTTACTGAAACTACGACAGGGAACAATGATAGTCGAGGACTACATTATCAAGTTCAACTCCCTCACCACACTTACCGATTGGAATGACCAGGCTCTGATATCCCAATTCCAGAGTAATCTCAACCCAGCCCTGGGACGGGACTTAATTTGATATGGAGGACTCCCAGATAACGCCACTCTCGTCCAAATACAAACGCGAGTAACTGCACTTGCCCGAGCTTACAGGAAGGCCAATGAAGCATATGGCTTCCCCAAGACTCGGCAAGAATATCGAGAGCAAACTCCGAGCAGTAACCCTCATCCTCAATATCAATATAAAGCACCAGCCCCGTTCGCATCAGGAAGTCGTGACCCGAACGCCATGGACGTAGATAAGAAACGAGACGTCAAGCCATGGTGCTATAATTGCGAAAAAGAAGGACACTATAGTCGCCGATGTCCGTTGCCACGAGGGAGAAGACCCATACCGGAATGTAGGAACTGTGGAAGGAAGGGACATACGGAAGAAAGATGCTGGAAGAAGAAAGTTGCCCAGGATAAGGGAAAGAGAGCAATACGAACGATAGACAACGGGGAAACGACCCTAGTAGAAGGATGCGCCAAAATCGAGGAGGTCTCGGATTTTGGAGACAGCCAGTGAACAAACGCTCTGTTCAACTGGCTGATAGTTCGAATTCTTGTAACGGTGTATTAGTACCAGTAGACTCTGCAATTAACGTAAATGAATTACTCTACGAATGCAGTGGGAACATACACCGTATAAGAAATCTAGAAACGAGCGTGAAACCAGAGAAAAGACTAAAAGCCTGGACTACCCCATGGATATTGAGGCGCATATGGCAACAACCAGAACAAACAGCCATCGAATGCCTGAGACAATGGGTAGAACCTAAGAGAATGAAAGAAGTGGATAGGAAACTAATCCAACAATTAAATGCACTGTCAGAAGCAGACGCTCTTTGGAACCTAGTGCACCTACGAGAAAAAGTGGTACAGGGGATAGGAAGACAGGAACTAGACCTAAAAGGAATGCTCACCACTATGGATACTCTCCAAACCGCTGATGTCACTATGTTACTAGATTCAGGATGCACTGCCTCTTGTATAAGCGAGGAATTCGTCACAAAACATAGGATGAACAAAAAGAAACTCCTATGACCAATACCAGTATACAACGCGGATGGGACACGAAACGGGTCAGGCAGTGTGGAATACTTCGTCCAATTCAAGTTACGGATCGGATCTCATGAAGAGATCATGGACTGTGCTGTCGCCACACTTAGTAAAACTGACCTGTTCCTGGGACATGACTGGTTAGAACACCACAATCCAACGATAAATTGGAAAAAGAAGTCCTTGGAGTTCAACCGGTGTCCCGGGACTTGCTGGAAGCCGTCTTCCGTACAAGAACCTGAGGACGAGATTGACGTGTCGTACCATTTACAGGAAGGAGAACGACTTCTAGCTGTTCATATTGGAGATCCTGAGTTACAGATACGGGCTTTCGCTTCAACTGCAACAAAGATAGCTGCAGAACAAGCGGAAAAAGAGAAAAAAACGAACGCTGGAGGAAGCGGTTCCTTTCCATTATCTAAAGCATCGAAAGGTATTCGAGAAAGAAACTTTCGACGAACTTCCGCCGCGACGGCGTTGGGATCATGCAATAGAACTCATACCCGGCTCGACTCCAGTTGATTGTAAAATCTACCCCCTAAATCGGGATGAACAGCAACAACTAGATGAGTTCTTAAAAGAAAACTTGGAGTCAGGACGTATTCAGGCCAGCAAATCACCTATGGCGTCACCTTTCTTCTTCGTGAAAAAGAAGGATGGTAAACTTCGACCTGTACAGGACTACCGAAAGTTGAACGAAATGACGGTCAAGAACCGCTACCCCTTGCCCTTAATAGGAGAGCTTGTGGATCAGTTATCTCAAGCAAAAGTCTTCTCAAAAATGGATATACGTTGGGGATATAACAACGTACGAATAAAGGAAGGGGATGAGTGGAAGGCTGCTTTCCGAACGAACCGAGGACTTTTCGAACCTCTAGTAATGTTCTTTGGTTTAACTAACTCGCCCGCCACCTTCCAAACCATGATGAACGACATATTCAGAGTCGAAATTGCAGAAGGATGGGTGGTTATTTACATGGACGACATTTTGGTGTTCTCAAAGAACCAGGAAGAACATACCAAACACGTAAATCAAATACTCAAGAAACTGGAACAACATAAGTTGTCGCTGAAGCCGGAGAAGTGTTTCTTTGATAGAAGCGAAATTGACTTCCTAGGAGTCATTATTGGAAAGGACACAGTACGAATGGATCCCGCCAAAGTTAAAGCGGTATCCGAATGGCCGACGCCCAAGAATAAAAAAGAAGTCCAACAGTTTCTGGGATTCGTCAATTTTTACAGACGCTTCGTTAAAGATTTTGCGAAACTAGCAAAGCCGTTGACACGGCTTACCGGAAAAGAAGAATGGCTGTGGACGCAGCTACAAGATGAAGCCTTCGACAGGCTTAAAATGACTATAGCAGAAGAAGTGGTACTCCGAATTCCCAATGAAGAAGGGCAATTTCGAGTAGAAGTGGATGCCTCAGACTTCGCAATCGGGGGAATTCTTTCTCAACAACGAGAAGACGGATTGTGGAAACCAGTGGCATTTATTTCCAAATCCCTAAATGACGCTGAAAGGAACTACGAAATATATGATAAGGAAATGCTCGCAGTGATGCACGCCTTTTACGAATGGGCACACTACCTTAAAGGAGCAAAGCAAACCATCGAGGTTCTGACAGATCATCAGAACCTAACGTACTTCCGAAAAGCGCAGAACCTTAACAGACGTCAGGCGAGATGGGTCACCGACTTACAAGATTACAATTTCGTAATCAAACACCGAAGTGGCAAATCAAACACCAAGGCAGACCTACTATCCCGACGAGCGGGACACAGCAAAGGAGAAAATGACAACAAAGGTGTCATCTTGCTCAAGGAACATTTATTCGTCAGGGTATTTGATGATGATCGGGCCATAGATGCCATCATCAAAGATATTCAGGAAGTTCCTCGCCGACAATGGGAAACCCAGGTGGTAAAAGGACTGGAAGTCGCAGGAGGAGAATATAAGATCAACAAGGGATTAGTAACATGGCAAGGACGAGTATACGTACCAGCAGTGCCAGCACTACTGAGAAGATATTATCGCAATTCATCACTCGTGGGGACACTCCGGAGTAGCAAAGACACTGGAGTCGCTCACCAGGAACTTCTGGTGGCCTAACATGCGAAAGGATATTGAGAAGTACATTCCTGGCTGTGAAACATGCCAGAAAGCCAAGCCAGACAGGACTGCCAGAGCAGCACCATTACGACCGAATGAGGTTCCTTCTGAACCATGGGAAGTTATCTCGGTCGACTTCGTGGGACCCCTACCGGAATCAAGAGGAAACAATATGGTTCTGGTCATCGTAGACCGCTTCACAAAAAAATCTTACTTCATACCTACTACGTCGGAAATTACTTCCCAGGGAACAGCGGTGCTGTTTCGCGACAATGTATTCAGGGAGCACGGACTCCCCAGAAAAGTCATTAGCGACCGAGGTCCTCAATTCGCCTCAAAATTCATGACAGACTTATACGGGATGTTGGGAATCAAGGCTAACCGATCCACGGCCTACCACCCGCAAACAGACGGACAGACGGAACGAGTCAATCAAGAACTGAAAGAGTTCTTGACTATCTTTGTCAACAATCGACAGGACAATTGGTCAGATTGGTTGTCAGTAGCTCAATTTTGCCATAATGATCGAGTACATTCCGCTACGGGGTTCACCCCCTTCTATATGAACTACGGGAGACATCCGAATAAAGGTCTCGACCCCACTTACGCCCCAAAGGCAGTAGCGGTCGAGCAATTAGCAAAAGAATTGGAAGAAGTCCACGCCAAGGCAAAATTGGCACTAGAAAAAGCAGCGCACATCATGAAAGAGCGCTATGACACACACCGACGACAGGCTGTCGAGTACAAACCCGGAGATAAGGTTTATCTCAGTACGGAAAACCTCCCAGTCATTCGCGCAACCAAGAAATTAGATGGGAAATTCGTCGGCCCTCTGGAAGTACTCGCTAAAGTGGGCGAGTCGTCATACAAATTAAAAATTCCGGCCTCATGGAAGGTCTACAACGTCTTCAATGAAGTTCTCTTGAAGCCGTATAGGGAACCGGTTTTCCCCAAACAGCAGGCAAAGGCAGCAGCGCGCAAGGACGCGCAAATGGTGGAAGAATCAAAAGAAAATGAATACGAAGTGGAGGAAATCCTGGAAAGCCGAATAAGCGGTAGAGGAGGAGCGAGGCTGGAGTACCTCGTTAAATGGAAAAACTATCCGGTGGAGGAGGCCACCTGGGAACCGGTCAAAAACGTCGTTAACGCACCCGCCATTGTGAAAAAATTCCACAAAGCCAACCCGGATGCTCCTAAACTAGTTCGAAACATACGAGATGGAAACTTATACATCCAGTACACAGAGTCCATTACACCGAAACAACCCACCAATGCTACAAAGCACAAAAAGAGTCAGGGAACTCATTGGAAGGACCGACAAAGACTGTTCGGATGGGAGGATGGCCGCTTCGGACCACGATACCTGGAAAATATGGAGCGCCGATGGCGTAATTGGAAAGGCGACAGGGCAGCGATCATGGAGCTGCCAGACGACACCGATGGGACGTTCTCCAGAGATCTGGAGCGTGGCGGGCGGTCTAAACCCGTGCTTAATTTCCCTCAGACAACGGAAGCAGAGGAGCTAGCAGAGGAGAAAAGAGCTCAAGAAAAAGATATGGCAGTACTCGCCAAAAAATTATTAAAAAGGGAGACGGTAGTGGCTGCCAGGGAAAGCAGCGAGTCGGAAGAAGACCGACAGAGGAGGATCAAGGGCGCAAGTCGCCAGAAAAAACCATTGGTCAGTCATAGGACCACCATTGAAGACGTCGAAGACGTCGACTCAGAGCAAACTGGGCTGTCGCCCAACGATCAACAAGCGCGCTTGGCCGCGTTTTACGCAAGAATGAAGGAGGATCCAAGATATGTGGACTCCGCCACGTCAGCCTCTCGGGACGCGAGGCCTTGAGGGGGGGGTGATGTTATGAGCATACCTCTCATTTCAAACTTTACAGTAACGATGTCAATGACACTTATGAAGGAATGGTCACGAGGAGTCGGAGAATCTTTTTCTTTTCTTTTTATCTATTTTATCAAGCTCAAACGTCTATGGGCAAGACTACGCAACGGGACTCTAGGAGGATGGCCTACGTGAACTGCGGTCCCTATAAGGAAGGAGGTTAGGTCAGCATTGGCTATGGAGATAGACCGAGGGCCGACAGGAGTTGCGGCCCGATGATGGGCCTATGCCATGAAAGGAATCATGAGCGGCACGGCGCCTGAGGGGCGACATGGGAACGCCGAGGAGAACCGAGTCAACGGTACGGCGTGCATGGGAATCGGCCGAAGTCCTGAACAATAGGAAGGCCGAATACAGACAACCCAAGGGATGGGTGTGGGAGGAACTCTCCATAGAAGGTTAGATGGGCGCAGATCGGCTGCTGCGCATTGATCCCGGCATGAGGGACTTTAGCTGCGCGCTGTCTACGCACAGACCAGGAGAAACGGTATATAAGGGCCGTAGTTTAGCGTAGGAGACTCTTAAGTCTCTAGATAGTCTATTGTCACTAGACATAGCTACTGAGCAAGCACCTTTTCTTTGACCTAACAAGTCACCTCTCTCGAGTCGCTTAGGTTGTGTCTAGGGCAGTCCTGACAACTATATGCTTGACAATTATACATTTTGTCAATTGCTAGCTCCACATATTGAATCAAATCATCAGTATGGACATGACAAGAAGATGAAAGTATTGTACTATGATGATGAACATGAGAGATTTGCACTTGTCTTTAGATGCATTGGAAAATGGAATGAAGTAGAGAAGCTGCAGTTGGATTTGGTGGAGGAAAGAAAAAAGAAGTTTGGATCAGACCACCCAGACACTCTCATTGGCATGAACAATTTAGCATCAACATACAGATCTCAGGGAAGATGGAATGAAGCAGAGAAGCTGCAGCTAGATGTGTTGAAGGGAAGAGAAGCAAAGCTTGGATCAGACCATCCAGCCACTCTCACCAGCATGAACAATTTAGCATCAACATACAGTGATCAGGGAAGATGGGATGAAGCAGAGAAGCTGCTGCTGGATGTGTTGAAGGCAAGAAAAGAAAAGCTTGGGTCAGACCATCCAGACACTCTCACCAGCATGAACAATTTAGCAATAACATACAGTAGGGAGGGAAGACAGGATGAAGCAGAGAAGCTGCTGCTGGATGTGTTGAAGGCAAGAGAAGGAAAGCTTGGATCAGACCATCCAGACACTCTCACCAGCATGAGCAATTTAGCATCAACATATGGATCTCAGGGAAGATGGGATAAAGCAGAGAAGCTGCAGCTGGATGTGTTGAAGGCAAGAAAAAAAAAGCTTGGATCAGACCATCCAGACACTCTCACCAGCATGAACAATTCAACATCAACATACAGTTATCATGGAAGATGGGATGAAGCAGAGAAGCTGCTGCTGGATGTGTTGAAGGGAAGAAAAGAAAAGCTTGGATCAGACCATCCAGACACTCTCACCAGCATGAGCAATTTAGCATTAACATATGAATCTCAGGGAAGATGGGATGAAGCAGAGAAGCTGCAGCTGGATGTGTTGAAGGCAAGAGAAGGAAAGCTTGGATCAGACCATCCAGACACTCTCACCAGCATGAGCAATTTAGCATCAACATATGGATTTCAGGGAAGATGGGATGAAGCAGAGAAGCAGCAGCTGGATGTGTTGAAGGCAAGAGAAGAAAAGCTTGGATCAGACCATCCACAGACTCTCACCAGCTTGAGCAATTTAGCATCAACATATGGATCTCAAGGAAGACAGGATGAAGCAGAGAAGCTGCAGCTGGATGTGTTGAAGGCAAGAAAACAAAAGCTTGGATCAGACCATCTAGACATTCTCAGCAGCATGATCAGTTTAGCATCAACATACAGTGATCAGGGAAGATGGGATGAAGCAGAGAAGCTGCAGCTGGATGTGTTCAAGACAACAAAAGAAAAGCTTGGATCAGACCACCCATACATTCTCATCTGCATGACCAATTTGGCAGCTACATACACATCTCAGAATAGGTGGAGTGAGGCTGAGGCTATGCTCACCATTGCTGTTGAGTTAGCACATCAATTGATGGGACCTCAGCATCCAACAACCTTGGAATATAAGAAATCTTTGAAGGAATTGCACCAACTGGCAACATTTGTGTGAACTGTGAAGGAGGCAGGTGAGAAGAGGTCCTGGAAGGTTAGCTTGTTCATGTCAAATGTATCAGTCTTGTAATACACCTTATGTTTTGGAACTTTTGATGATTGCATACTGGGTATTGGGCATTGCAATTGGATGAACATGTTTCTTTCAATCAGATGGTTAGGGGGTTGGGGTGTGGACAGTGCACAGATTTTTCCACATAGATAAGCCATGTGTTAGAGTTAAGCTGGGGCTCAGTGGCAGTGCTAAGTGAGTTGATGTGCAGCATTGAATATCAGTGGCACCAGGGGAGGTAGTAGACAGGTAAGACATGTGCCAGGTGCACAAGGCAGGTAGAGGCATGGTCAGGCATTTGTAGTTGGGATGATTGAGAGAGAGGGAGCTCAGGCAAGTATTGAGCACAATAGAATATCTGTTGCTGAACTGGGGAGCCAGTTCAGCACTAACTACCCCTTGTATACACAGGGTCAAGCAGAGAGTATAGAACAGTGGGAAAATAAATAAACTGTGGACTGTGGACTGTGGACCAAATACTGTTACAGTGACTCACAAAACTAAGTCAATGTTTGGCACATTTTGATTATTTGTATGATATCGTTAAAACTAAAACAAATATAAACAAACTGTTGGTGTATGAAAAATATTATATGATTAGGGCTATGGGAAAAACAAAGAATTATGTAATTATGATCAGAAACCATGGAGATATATTTGATTTAAATCAGGAACTCATTGACTCAGTTTTGTGGGGGGTTATCAGAATATCAGAATCTGACACTCCACCAATTATATAGCTGGAAATCCTTGATAGATGATTACTATGGGGATATTATCTTTCATGGGAACCCAAATTGAGCTATTTAATCAAGGCTAATGTTACAAACCAACTAGCATTGGCTTCTCCTGGATGAAGGTTCAACACCTTCCTGTGCATGCATTGAACATTCCCCTTTTGTGTGCTTTCTCTATTAGTAGTTACTTGGTTTGTCTCATGTTGTTTATGCATTGTTTGTTCACCATTAATGATCCACAGCTGTTGCCACCTGCAGCAGTCACATCTCACATCTCATTGTTTGCACTTAGGTAATCTGTAGCACAACCCTTGTATATAAACAGAGTAGTAGTGCTGAACTGGTTCCCCAGTTCAGAGTTCCCCAGTTCAGAAATAGATTTCTATTGCTAAGTCAGAACTTGCCTGAGCTTTACCTTCAGTCAGCCCTCCATCCTCACTGCCCAAGTGCACCTCTGCTTGCCTAGTGCACCTGGAGACTGCCTTGCCTGTCTGTCACCTCTAGGAGCCACTGACTTTGCCACTGTGCATCACCCCACATCTTATGAACTTGCTTACTTGCATAATTACATCCTGGGAAGCTCATGCCAACTTCTGGTTCTTATGTACACAGAGACTGTACACATTACCAACTGCATGACACCTTTTCACTTATATATCCCTATACTGGTAATCTGATACCAACATTTTACCTTACAAACACAGGTACTAACTCTATTATGAGTCCTTATCATTCTGAGGGTCTTGCACACATAGATACTAATGATCTTATATCAGCTTCTGATCTTACATCTGCACAACTTCCACACTGAATGTGTCTTACTCACCTTACTTGCATGTTGCCTGATGGTATGAAATCCTGACCTTGTCTAGCATAGTCTGACAAACTTATACTCTTTACCACTTGAGTCCTGAAGGGTTCTTACACAATCTTATGGGCTTATATAAGTTCATCAGAGATTTCCCAAGTTTGCTGATGTAATTGTACGACTCAATAATTATTCCTGGACTTATTATGCACTCTGGAAGGCAATGATGGCCAGATGCAGTGCCTATTTACATAAACATACTATTTCTGGCAGGTACAGCCATGACAAACTCAAAGCTGGTGACCATTGCTACATATGGCAGGTAGTTGAATTACCTTATAAGGCAAACCCTGCACACACACAGTGCCTGTCATTGTCCTTGTTGCTTTGCACCTCATCTCTACCATCACACTTGTTCAGAAGTGCTAGGTAATCAAATGTATTATAAAATGCATTAGAAAATACATTAAATAAATGAAAAAATGCTATGTGCTGTCTGATTTGTTGCTGCTGGAGCAAGATTCATCCTCTCCCATTAGGCCTTTGGAGATGACTGCTTTGCTCTTGTACTTTCCTTTTGCAATGCACTAGCTGCATCTGGTGAATCTTTTGGCATCTGATTCCTTGTTGGGATCACCATTGTCTCCTACATTATTCTCATCCTCAGGATTGACCTGGACAGAGCACTTCTTCCTTGGCTTCCCCTTGTCTGAATGGATCTTATGCTTGTGAGTTGCTGCAATACATTTTTGAATCTTAGCAGCATGTTCTTGCATATGCATCTGGACTTTGTCTTCTGTGAGTTTAATCCACTTGCAACTATCTTGCACAAATGATGTTAGAGGAGGCAGATCTTGTCAACTGTGCAGATATTGTGATGTGTCAAAAAAGTGATGCTGGCTGGCCAACCATCAAATTTGACATGGTACTTCTGGATGATTGACATGTTGTAATTAGTATAGTCCATGATACTTTGTTACTTTGTTATTTTTTGTGATGGCCTCTATTTCATGAATGAGTAGGATGAAGGTGGAGCACAGCTTGAAATCTTAACTGAGACCATCTGAAATCAGTGCTGAGCATGGATGTGCATTGTTAAAAGTGTGTAGATATCAGGACCTGCATGGTTGGATGATAGGTGTAGAAAACATGAAGGTGGAGGAAGGACACCACACCTTTATCCCACATCAGAGCCCACAACTCAAATTTTCGGAGTAAATCCCATGGATCCATCTTAAGAATGTTGTCAATAAAGATAGTAGTATCTGGCAAAGCTGCCCAACCCAGAATTGCCTTGTCATGCACATGGCCTCTCATCACAAACATGAATGAATATAAACCACAGCACTTGTGTAAGTTATTAAACTGTGATAGATTAGTATTGGTTTTATAGATAGAATAAGCAGAACTTACCTCAATATCAATGTGACACATAGTGTTCTTAAGGTCTTGTGCAGCCACAAAGTTTGTGGCATGCATGCCTTTTGCCTTGAGGTCTCAGTGTTCTTTCAATTCCTTCAGTGGGCTTTGTATTTCTTCTTCAGTTGGATTGCACTCTTTGAGGTCAGCTAGGACCAATTTCTGGATCTCAGAGAGTGGAATGCAGTCTCCTTCAGCAATGTCTGGATCAAACATTAACATATTGCTTTGTTGCTAGTTTATCTATGCACCTGCATTCACCTACTTTGCTTTTTTATGAACTAACACATTGAAAATGTTTGGATTTCTCATCTGCTTGAAGTAGTGATGTCAATGGCTATAGCCAGTTTTTCAAACAATTGCTATATCTAATTGTAGAAATTACTTAAATATCTGAGATAATTTGAGCAGATAGTTCAACCAAAAAGACAATGGGTCCTCTGCCAACACTAAGTGACATATGAGGCCAAAGCTAAAGTCAAATTTCTCAACACCAGCTTTGCAGAATGCTTAGTGTTGGCAGAGGACCCATTGTCTTTTTGGTTGAGCTATCTGCTCAAATTGTCTCAGATTTTTAGGTAATTTCTACAATTAGATATAGTGATTGTTTAAAAAAACCAGCTATAGCCATTGACATCACTAGCTTGAAGATCAAGGCTGAATGAATAAGGTGGTGGATATAGTTGAGCTTCTTGTTAAATTATTTTGCAATTTCTTCTGCTTTTGCTTTGCAAAGGTCTTGAACTTCAGCCACTGCATCATGCAAGAGCTGAGAATCCTCTCAGGCCTGCTCTGTTATCATCTTTGATGCTTTTCCCTTGGTGTCCATCATGGGTTTAGAAGTGTGTGGATGGCTGGGCAACACAGCTTTGCAGGCCCTCAATACCATGGACTCCAGGTTGTTTGTGAGCTCTATCACTTCCAATTTGTCTGTCACTGTTCACAAAGCTATCATCCTCCAGGTCATTTCCACCATTTGTGTTGGCATTGGATGAATTATGGCTACCATTGAGACTGTCACTATTGTTGAATGCATGACTATGCATGTGTTGTGGATTGTTAGTACTCGACCCAGCCCTTGGTTGCTGGATCAGAGAGCCTGAGTGCAATCTTTGTGTTTTGTTCACCAATGTTGAGTCCTGGGAAGCAGGTTGCAGCCAATGCTGTACATAATAAAACCCATTGTGGTGGACTTGAAAGTGATTCATTGGTGTGCCATAGAGTTGAGGTGAGTTCAACAATGGAGCTGTTACAACTTGCTCTGGGTAATTTTGAGATGTTGATGAGCAGTACAGAGTTTGAGGCCCAGGATGGGAAACCATATGCATGGCAGGCCAATTCAACCCATTATGAGGATAGTACCCTGACGAAAACTCCACAGAGTTTTTGCCCTCGACATTCTGTGGTGCAGATTTCTGGCTACCTTGAATTGCCAGCAAATTAGGGCCTATAAATGTGTTCTCCTTGCTGTAGGAAGGAGGGTTGCATTGTTCCATGAGAAATGAGGATTAGAGCTTGAGTGACATGTCCTAATTGGCCAGTGATGGTCACACCACAACTCAGGGAAATAAACCATTCATAACAAGAGAAGCAAATAATGGTGTGACATGTGAACATGTTCAACCCACATCATTGATGAATTGTCCCAACTGCTCCTCTCAGTTGGTGCCTTCAACACCCCATAGGAATCACACCTTGGAGCACCCTACATTGAATTCATTAGTGACAGGTATCAACAATCTGAATGTCACTGGTGCACCCAGGATGGCTGCCATAAATTCACCTGAACCAAAAGGATACTACATTGTTATAAAGGGGAGGAAGCCAGGCATTTATCTTACATGGTAATAATTGATCTAAGCCCTAGGCACTCTAGCTCAACCTCACTGTTGAACATTCACAGGACTGAATGTCAAATGCAGGTGGACCAATTCTCTGGCAGGTCCTTTCAGCATTTCCAGACCATGGAAAAGCATTAGATTGTTGGGATGTCATGTGCCTAGCATCAGAAGATCTGAACAACTTTGATGACAACAACAACTCTGTGCCCATTGGTGCCCCAACTTCTCATGCTTAAACTGTGGTTAATAACCACAGGACCCAGCCCCCCCAGGCCCAAGTTCAACAGGCCATGACTTCTCCTAACCAGACCCAAGCTCAGGCCCATCCTCTGAGTTAACTGGTGATTCACAACCAACTGTGAGTCGAGTTTCAGGTGCCAGCTCCTGTGCTGCATGCAAATCATGGGCACCAGGATATTCCTCCAGCACCTGCAGCTAACATGAATCATGGGTGCCATGGCTCAGTGCCAGCAACTGCAGGCCAGGAAAGGCAATCCAATTCAGTTGCAACTAATGGCAGTGTAAATCACCTGATGACAAATGAAGAATGGTGGGCTGTTCTGTAGGGAGAAAGGCCAGGTGTCTATGCAAATTGGTAAGGAACAAATGCATATAAATGACAAGTCCAGCTCTCTAATAGCTTATTTAGTGACAACACTTTTGATGCACTTGGAAGTAGAGGTGGATCTCTTTACTCCTTCCCATCATGCAGCAAGGCAAACTTTGTACTTGTCAATTATATCATGCACAGCACTCGGGCTGGTTGGTGGTGATTGCTATCCCAGAGATGTCATACATTTATACATGTACCAGCTGGGTAGAACATTCTATTAGTAGTTCCCAGTATGCCATAGCTGCTACAGTTATAAATCTATGCCTTTGCCCAAGTTTGCCCTGTGAATGTTGGAGTGTTTCACATGTTTGCCAGGATTTCGGCACTGAGGCCTGCTGAATGCAATGAGGTAGTCATTTCAATGCATGCAGACAGATGAGCAACACAATTGGAATGTAAGACAAAGAAGATGTGCATAACCAGTCATGGAATTTCATAATCTGAGTATGTATAGCAGGGTGTGAATGACAAATATAATCTGAGTATATGTATTAGGGCACTGTGGTGGATGACAAGTGTCAAGACATGGATACTTGTAACTTGAGCTGTGGAATTTAATCTGAGGTTGTATTAGGGCATGAATGATAGCAAAAAGTAACTTACCTATGTTGGAATACAAGTGGGCACTTGGAGTTGAGCACAGCTGCAACCACTAGGCTGGCCAGCTTCAAGCCATATACTATCCATTCAAGTTCCCACATGTGTTCTTGTCTCATAGCTACAACACTATGTTAATGGCAGCTATCATATGTCTTAGCTAGTTCATCCACTCCTGGCATCAGCAGACTAACTTGCATCCTAACAACACCATCATGTTAGGACTGCACCTAAACCCCTAAAGACTCAAGCATGGCTTGTTAGGCCAAAGGATAACCGATTCTATACTCAGGAGTAGTTGTAGGTACAACAAACTACCTAGAGTCTTAAGGACTCTACTCACTACACTACAGCCCTTATATACCCCATGGCTGATCCATGTGCAGCTAAAGTCCCTCAACATGAGGACAATGTGCAGCAACCGCTGACCACCCATCTAACCATTCCTAGCCCACTTCTCTCCCACAATGACCATGCCAGTTGCTCAGCACCTCAGCCATTCCCATGTTGCCCCTCAAGGCCATGATCTCTATCACAGTCTAGGCCCATCATTGGGCTGTGTCTCCTTGGCACTCAGTCTATGTCCATAGCCGATGCTTACCTCATCACCTTCCTAATAAGGGCTGCAGTCCTAACATGGTAACTCCATCATATTGTATCGCCTAAGCCTTGTTCTGTATCATTTGAGTCCAGATAAAAAGATAAAAATGAAAAGAAAATAGTCCAGCCCTCTATGTGGCCTGTCCTTCATAATTGTCATTGATGTCATTACTGCCATATGCATTTTCTGGTCATAACATGTCCCTCTCCTCAAGACCTTGTGTCCCAAGAGGTCATGAACTCCTGTCTTCCACTTCTTTCTCTCCTCATTCTTCACTTCACCTTCCCTGTCACTGTCTTCCTTGATTGGGAAATCAAGCACAGGTTTCACCTGCCTGCTGCACTCCAAGTCTCTGGAGAATGTCCCATCAGTGTTGTCTTGCAGCTCACAGATTGCTGCCCTGTTGCCCTTCCACTTTCTCCATTGTCTTTCCATATTTTCTAGATATTCTCATCTGAATCAACTGTCTTCCCAACCAAGGAGTTTGTGTGGTGATGAGCATCATTCTGAGGTAAGGGTGTATAGGAGTCTTCTGCAGGTATTCTGCACTAGCTATGAGCAACTCTGCATTTATCCACGATTATCCATGATTATCTGCTATAAGGCAAGCATTGCCCATGCCCAATGGCCAAGTTGTCTCCCATGTATGTTGTCCAAACCCTGCACTAGTCGGTCATTCACATCTGATAAAGCACCCCATTGGCTGATCCACATAAAACTGTCAGCCAGCATAGCTTAGTTCACCAGAGAAGGGACCATTGCCATCAATACTATATCCACATTAGGAAGGATCTACATTCTATGATCCAAGGGTCAACCCTATGCAGCCACCACATCATCCCTAGCAACGCACCAACATAGTGGATCAGGACTCTAGCAGACAAGTAAACCCATCAGCCAATGATCAGCTACAGTATAGACCAGTAACCCTTGGTCAGGTCCACAGAAAATAGAGAACAGGGACATGTCAAGCCAGATGAATCCTGGAGTTGCTGCCAATGGCAATCAGCAATGTCTATTTCAATCCTACAACTCTATTAGTGTCCTGCATTGGGTCATGATATTGGTTCCCACTGTGGCACTCTCATTCTACCATTGCATCCCTCAGCTAGCCCCATTGTGTGAAGACTTTCAAGACAGATTTGGATACATGGTTGCAAGGTGAAATTTTACAGAGTTACTTTGTTATTTAGAGTAGAAAATGTATATAAAGCCCCTGTACAATACAATACAACAGAAAAAACAGATCAGCATATGATAGAGAATACAGTCCACCCCAGTTCCTCAAGTCTCAGTCTCTAGTCACATTCTCCTCATCTTGTCCACATTCTCTAGTCTTGTTGCACTGTGTGTCCCATGTTTCCCACTGTTATGCACTCACACACTATAGCATTATTATCCATGAACTCTGCCAGTTCCATGCATCGTAGCATTGTCATTGAGTGCACCAGAGTTGACAGGACTTCCTTCACAACCTCACACCTTCCTCTCCTCCCTATTTCCAATAGTGGAGTGAGCATATCAGCAGGACTCACATGGTAGTAAAATTCTTGTATGGTGTGAACTCCATAGCACCCAAATTCCTCAAGCACTGTGGTGTGCTTGGGTTCTCTTTGTGAAACTTTTCAACTTTTGCCAGTGTGTTGGTGACACTTTCTGCTGACTCCCAAGTGGATTCCTCTATGGGGTAATGCTTCTACTTGACAAGATACTCAAGTTTTCCTCCTCTATGTCCACTGATGCAACTGTCCATGATCTCCTCCACCTCATATTTGTCATCCTGTGACTCTTCTACCATCTGTGCATCCTTGTGCACCACTGCCTTCTCTTTCTGCTTAGGGAATTCCAGTTCCCTATACAGCTTCAACAGGACCTCATTAAAGACATTGTAAACCCTCCATGACTTCGGGGTTTTCAACCTGTATGATGACTCGCTGACTTTGGTGACTACCTCTAATGGACCAACAAATTTTCCATTGAGCTTCTTGGTTGCTCGAATAACTGGCAAGTTCTCTGTGCTGAGATAAACCTTGTCCCCAGGTTTATACTCTCATGCTGCCTGACAATGTGTGTCATACCACTCTTTCATTATCTGAGTCATGCACGTCCTCTATTTTCTTTGCCAATTGTTCCACCACTACCTCTTTTGGTGCATAGGTGGGATCCAGACCCTTGTTAGGGTGTCATCCATAGTTCATGAAAAGGGTGTAAAGCCCATTGCTGAGTGTACCTGGTCATTGTGACAGAACTGTGCCACCAATAGCCAATCACTCCAGTTGTCTTGGTGATTGTTTACAAACATTGTCAGGAATTCCTTTACTTCCTGATTCACTCATTCTGTCTGGCCATCTGTCTGAGGGTGATAGGCTGTCAACCTATTTGCTTTAATTCCCAGCATCACATACGAGTTGTCCATAAATTTAGAGGCAAACTGAGGTCCTCTGTTGCTGATCACTTTCCTCAGGAGGCCATGCTCCCAGAACATGTTATTTCTGAAAAGTACTACTGTTCCCTGTGATATAATCACTACTGTCATAGGTAAGAAGTATGACTTCTTGGTGAATCTGTCTACTATCACCAAGATCATGTTGTTGCCTTTAGATTCTGGCAATGGTCCAATGAAGTCTACCAATATTACTTCCCATGGTTCTGAGGGAACCTTGTTCGGTCGTAATGGTGCCATGTGTGCCTGTCTATCTGGTTTTGCCTTCTGGCAAGTTTCACAACCTGGAATGTAGTGTTCTATGTCCTTGTGCATGTTCAGCCACCAAAATTTTCTCATTAGTGATTCCAATGTCTTTGCGACACCTGAGTGTCCCCATGTATGGTGGGTTGTGATAATGTCCTCTCGCAATGCCACAACCACTGGTACATAGACTCTCCCTTTCCAGGTGAGGAGTCCCTTCTTGCATTTGTACTCTCCTCCTGCCTTCTCAAGTCCTTTGACCACCTGGGTCTCCCACTGCTGCTTGGGCACATCCTTTATATCTTTCATGATGTTGTCCAGTGCATGATCATCATCAAACACTTGCATGAACAAGTGTTCTTTCAGCAACACTACTCCCTCATTATTGTTTTCTCCTCAGGCATGTCCTGCCCATCATGACAACAAATCTGCCTTCATGTTGGACTTTCCACTCCTGTGCGTGATTACAAAATTGTAATCTTGCAAATCTGTCACCCATCTTGCCTGCCATTGGTTTAAGTTCTGCACCTTTCTGAAATATGTAAGGTTCTGGTGATATGTCAGAACCTCCACAGTCTGTTTGGCTCCCTTAAGGTAATGGGACCATTCGTAAAAGGCATGCATAACCATGAGCATCTCCTTGTTGTAGATCTTGTAGTTCCTCTTGACATCATTAAGTGATTTTGAAATGAAAGCAACCAGCTTCCATTTGTTGTCCTCCACCTGTTGTGATAGAATTCCTCCAATGGCAAAGTCAGAGGCATCCACCTCTACTTGAAACTGTCTGTCCTCATTGGGAATTTGCAACACCACCACCTCTGCTATTGTTTTCTTTAGCTTGTCAAAAGCTATGTCCTGCAACTCCATCCACTTCCACTCATTCTTCCCAGTCAACTGGGTCAATGGCTTCGCCACCTTGGCGAAGTCCTTCACAAAGCATCAATAAAAGTTCATGAAGCCCAAGAATTGTTGGACTTCCCTCTTGCAAGTGGGTGTTGGCCACTCTGTCACTGCCTTAACCTTGGCAGACTCCATCCTGACCAAGTCCTTGCTGATAATGACTCTCAAAAATTTGTCAAAGAAACATTTCTCTGTTTTCAATGACAACTTGTGTTCTTCCAGCTTTGCCAAAATATGGTTGACCTGAACCATATGTTCCTCCTGTGTTTTTGAGAACACCAATATGTCATCCATGTAAATGATGACCCATCCTTCACTATCTCCACTCTAAAGATATTGTTCATCATCATTTGGAAAGTTGCCAGCAAGTTTGTAAGTCCAAAGAACATTACAAGCAGCTCAAAGAGCCTTTGGTTTGTTCTGAACACTGCTTTCCACTCATCTCCTTCCTTGATCCAGACATTGTTGTAGCCCCAATGAATATCCATTTTGGAAAAGACCTTGGCTTGTGATAGCTTGTCTACCAACTCCCCAATGAGCAGGAGTGGTATAAGCTTGTGACATGAAGGGTGTGACACATGCGCCACAATGCATTGTTGAATGTCATGTGATGACACGTCCGACACATTGTTGATTGTTCTCACTGTCATCACATGTCACATGTCACCGTCACTGCACTGCTCGCCATTGCTACACCCATCCTCGCCCTCACCCTTCCCACTGCAACATCACCACTGCTGCCATCGCCACCACCCACCTCAGCCCCGAGTCACTGTCGCCATCACCACTGCAACCTTCCCACTGCCACGTCACTGCTGCCGCCACTGCTGCCACTGCCACTGCTGCCATTGCCACTGCTGCCCACTGCCACTGCTGCCATTGCCACTGCTGCCACTGCCACTGCTGCCATTGCCACTGCTGCCACTGCCACTGCTGCCATTGCCACTGCTGCCACTGCCACTGCTGCCATTGCACTGCTGCCACTGCCACTGCTGCCACTGCCCACTGCTGCCATTGCCACTGCTGCCACTGCCACTGCTGCCATTGCCACGCTGCACTGCCCTGCCACTGCTGCCATTGCCACTGCTGCCACTGCCACTGCTGCCACTGCCACTGCTGCCATTGCCACTGCTGCCACTGCCACTGCTGCCATTGCCACTGCTGCCACTGCCACTGCTGCCATTGCCACTGCTGCCACTGCTTCCACCGCCACTGCCACCATTGCCACTGCCACCATTGCCACCACCACCTCAGCCCTGAGTCACCATCACCATTGCTGCTGCAACCTTCCCACTGCCACATCACCACCACTGCCACTGCTGCTGCCATTGCCACTGCTGCTGCCACTGCTGCCACTGCTGCCACTGCTGCCATTGCTGCCATTGCCACTGCTGCCATTGCCACTGCTGCCACTGCTTCCACCGCCACTGCCACCATTGCCACTGCCACCATTGCCACCACCACCTCAGCCCTGAGTCACCATCGCCATTGCTGCTGCAACCTTCCCACTGCCACATCACCACCACTGCCACTGCTGCCGCCATTGCCACTGCTGCTGCCACTGCTGCCACTGCTGCCACTGCTGCCATTGCTGCCATTGCCACTGCTGCCATTGCCACTGCTGCCACTGCTTCCACCGCCACTGCCACCATTGCCACTGCCACCATTGCCACCACCACCTCAGCCCTGAGTCACCATCGCCATTGCTGCTGCAACCTTCCCACTGCCACATCACCACCACTGCCACTGCTGCTGCCATTGCCACTGCTGCTGCCACTGCTGCCACTGCTGCCATTGCCACTGCCACCACCACTGCTGCCATTGCCACTGCCACCACCACTGCTGCCACTGCTGCCATTGCCACCACCACCTCAGCCCCGAGTCACCATTGCCATTGCCACTGCAACCTTCCCACTGCCACATCACTGCTGCTGCCACTGCTGCCCTTGCCACTACCACCTCAACCCCGAGTCACCATCACCATCACCACTGCAACCACCACCACCTTTGTCCTCGTCCTCACCCTCACCCTCGCCCTCACCACCACCACTTCAACCCCAAGTCACCATTGCCATTGCCATCACTGCTGCAACCACCACCACCTTTGTCCTCGCCCTTGCCCTCACCCTTGTCCTCACCACCACCACCTCAACCCTGAGTCACCATTGCCATTGCCACTGCAACCACCACCACCTTCGTCCTCCCCCTTGCCCTTGCCCTCCCACTTGCCATCACCCTTGCCCTCCCCCTTGTACCCACACCCACCCCACCTTTGTTCTCCCCCTCCCCCTTGCCCTCATACCCATGCCCACCCTGCCTTCATCCTCCCCCTCCCCCTTGCCCTTGTACCTGCACCTGCCCTGCCCTCACCCTCATACCCATGCCTGCCCTGCCCTTACCCTCATACCCATGCCTGCCCTGCCCTCACCCTCATACCCATGCCTGCCCTGCCCTCACCCTTGTACCCATGCCCACCCTGCCTTTGTCCTCACCTGAGCCTGCCCACCTTGCCCTCATACCTGTGCCCACCCTGCCTTTGTTCTCCCCCTCCCCTTGCCCTCATACCTGTGCCCACCCCACCCTTGACCTTGTACCTGCACCCACCCTGCCCTTGCCCTTGTACCTGTGCCTTTGCCAATACCCATGTGCCTGCCCTCACCCTCACCCCTGTATTCCCCTTTGCCCTTGCTCTCACCCTTGCATCCTCTCTCCCACTCCCACCTGCCATATTAGTTCATTTGTATATATTAGTCAAAAATTTGAATAAATTGATGTTTGTAAAACTGCCATTTATTATGGGAATATGTGTCAAAGTCCATGGTATATGTATTGAGAGTGTAAATCAGTTGTAAGGTCTTTATCAACTGGTGATGTCATAAATCAGATTTTCTGAACTGTGAGAAACAATGGCAAGTCTAATACATCAATTTGTAACTAAGAATTGACCATGAATATGTATTATGCTTCTATGCATGTAAACCAAGATCCTTGTTGATTGACAATGTCATAATTCCCACTCTCTGACATGTGGGAAAAGCTACAAATCAAGGTGAAGCATATTTTCAATGATGTATGATACTGGGACCATGTGTAGAAAGGGTATGAAGTTAAGAAGATAAACCAGTTGCAATGCCTTTGTTAGCTGGTAATGTCATGATTCTCCTTTTCTATTGATTCTCAGTGTATAACATGTGGGGAAAGGGTACAAATTTGATCAGACATATTGAAAATACTCTGTGATGATGTGAACATGCATGGAAAGGGTATCATAAAATGTACTTAGCAAATCAACCAGTTTGTGACTATGAAGTGAGTATAAATGTACATGAAACACAGTGGAGTGCAGTAGGGATGTGGAAAGGTGTGTGAGAACATGGATGAAATTGTGATAGAGACAGAGGTCATGGTTGGCACCTGACTGACAGTCCCAGCAGGGTCCAACATGCTCATTCCCCAAAATACCAAGACTGAGCCAAGAATTGACTGGGACAGGTAGAGCTGTTGGATTCTGAATCATTAGGAGACTCTGGGAGAGACAGAGGGTAAAGGTGCACTGATGACTCTGTCATGATTTGTTGATAACACAACTTTGATGCCACTAGGAATGCACTCAGACTGTACTCGGAATCTGAGCTCATTCCGAGCTGAGCTTGGATTCCATGGTGAATGTTCACAACTCGGATTGAGCTTGGAATGGACTCAGGGTCTACTCGGATTCCTAGTAGTTTTACACCCTGCTTGGAATCAACTCGGATTGGACTCGGATTCCACTCGGAATCTTGGAATGAGCTTGGATTCTGCTCGTAAGGGGGGGGGGAGTGTAAAGTGCTCTGATTTACTCAGCTGGATTTGTCCAGAATCCAGGTTCTCCTTCAAGAATTTGTCCAGCTGCTGCTGCTCATCTTGGTTCAATGGGTAGATTTTGCAGTCAACTGGGTTAGACCCAGGGACCAACTCAATAGCATGGTCCCATTGCCTCTGTGGTGGTAACTCAAAGATCTCCTTCTCAAAGACCTTTCTGTGGCCCAGATAGTGTCTGGGTACTGCCTCCTTGAGTGTCTGTTTTTTGTTTTCTCTGCCTCCTCTGCCACTATCTTTGTAGCTGTTGACACATATGCTGATATGCTCACTCACTATTGGAAATAGGGAGGAGAGGAAGGTGTGAGGTCATAAAAGAGGTCCCATCAACTCCAGTATGCTCAATGGCAACACTACAATGTGTGGAACTGGTGGAGTTTGCAGATAATAACGTTATAGCACATGAGTGCATAACAATGTGGGACGCAGAGTGCAACAAGACTCAAGAGCATGAATGAGACAAGGAGGGCATGACAAAAGACTGAGACATGAGGGGAAACTGTATTCTTGTTACAAACAGAAAACACATATGGCAGTAATGACATCAATGACACTTATGAAGACATGGACTTGTAGAGGTGGAGGATATTTTTCATTTCTTTTTTTCTTTTTATCTGGACTCAAATGATAGATTACAAGGGCTGGACAACAATATGCGATGAAGGAGATACCTATGTTAGGACTGCAGCCCTTATTAGGAAGGTGGTGAGGTAAGCATCAGCTATGGACATAGACTGAGTGCCAAAGGGACATGGCCCAATGATGGGCCTAGACTGTGATAGTGATCACAGGCTAGCACACCTTGAGGGGTGACATGGGAATACCTGAAGGTACCAAGGGAATGGTTGAGGTGTTGAGACAATAGACACAACCATTATGGTTAGAGGGGAGGCCTGATATGGCTTAATGGGTGGTGGTTGGTTGCTGCGCCCCCTTATTGTGTGTGAGGGGTTTTAGCTGCACACTGACCACACATTGGGGTATATAAGGGCTGTAGTTTAGTGTCTAGAGTCCCTAAGACTCTAGGTAGTTTGTTGTACCTACAACTACTCCTGAGCAAACACTTTTTTGTCTTTGGCTTAACAAGCCTCACTCTGAGTCTTTAGGGGTTGTTTAGGCACAGTCCTAACAATTCTCTACTGTGGTGATCTGTTATAATGTGTATTGTATTGTACAGGGGCTTTTGTTGTACCTACAGCTACTCCTGAGCAAACACTTTTTTGTCTTTGGCTTAACAAGCCTCACTCTGAGTCTTTAGGGGTTGTTTAGGTGCAGTCCTAACATAACCTAGAGTCTTTACCACTCTACCCCTTTGGTCTTACAGCACCAAGCACATCTTGCTCATTGTTGCTCACAGTGCCAAAGGCCTAGTTTCTTTCTGAGAGGTAATAACCATGTAGCCCACAACCTCTTGACGACATCAACACCATCACACACACTGTCAATGGGTGTTGAATGAGACATCCTCAATACACCCATAGGGCCTGTCTACCAAACAGTTACAGAAGAGAATACAAGTTCACTTGGGTGATAGTGTAGGCAGGAGTCCACAGATGTGCCCAGGGTAATGTATACCATAATTGTGGAAAAGCTCAGGGAACAAGTGAAACAACCCATCTGCTGTTGTGTATCAAGGCTGAACTAAAGTTCCTCACACACTCCCTGTACAAGCAGCCTTGCTTAAGTTTGGCAGCTGATAACTTGGCACAAAGATAGTGAGGCAAATTGCTGGGCACACACAGGTGGTAGCATCAGGTCCCATGACAATCAGACAACATCCCTTGTTTTTCCATGAGGTGTTACACGACAGGTGTGGAAGGCCAAACAAACAGACTTATTGTTGGTGGAGGCCCAAAATAGGTTGAAGATTTCTTTTAGCAGAACAAAACAAATACATGAGAGGGCATGCAGTGCTCATTTGAATACATACTACCCCATGCCCCGGCAACACTTTTGGAGATTGGATGCATCTTCAAAGTGGACTGGGTTACTGAGAGCGACAGGGTCCAGACAGGACCAAAAGAGATTGTTGGTGAAACTATCCATTGCTGATACAACAACCATGTATGATTATGGTGGACACATTTGAAAGAACAATGATGAGAAAGGCATGCACAAGCACAGTTGATCATCTGTCAACAGGAAGCCAAGGAGTTACAAATCCAAACAGAGGCATGGGAGGCCTTGATGGAACAATGGGCAGCAAGCTGGGCTGCGTTATGGCCAAAATGAGCCCTTGAAAGAGCAACCAGGGAATACATTACCCTGATGAACTTGTTGAACAAAGTGTTCAAAGGGGATGCATCCAGTCCTGTGTGGAAGGCACTGATGGTGTCAGAATATAATCAATGGTTGATGATGATCATTGACAGGGAGAAGGCCATTTGAACATATGGAGTGGCAGTAGGAAAGTTACACTACAAATGACACACAATGGAGCTTTATGCTCATGAAGGCATGATGATGGAACATGCAGATTGGAATGTGATGATACATGCATTGAACAGAAATATTAAACCAGGTTTCTGGTGGACCATACAGATGGGTCCTATACCAGAACAACTCACACCAATGGTCCCAGGGTTCTGTTACCTCAACCTCATCAAACCTAAGTACTGGAACAAGTATGAGTGGTTGGCATACCCTACAATTGCTGCTATATGGCAGATGAAGACAGAATTCCGAAACAAAGGAATTCAAACAAGGTGGACCCCCACAGATCGAAATGATGTGGTGCATGTAGGCCTGGAGATGGCCAACACAAATGGATGGGACATGGTGTAGAAACTACTCACCAGTGGTCACCATATGCTCCGAGTTGGGGCAGAACAAATGAACAACCCCGAGATAGGCAAAATGATAAGCCTAGGGGAAGAACATGATGATGAGGTACTGGAGCAACCAGTGTGCTCAAATGCAGTGGCAGCTCTAGTAGAAATTGCCCCATGTTTACAGGATGGATGCCCAGGACTCTCAATGCAGGCACAAAACAAGCTGCATCCAAAGCACCTGGGATACTGTTACTGTTACAATTTCTTTCTCTAACGCTCACTTGCTATAATAACTCTTCTTCACTTCGTTGCTATATTTTGTTACTCATTTCACCTGCCAGTTTCACCCCTTGTTTTACCTGCTTTTATACTTCTCCATTGTCCTCTAAAAGGTATATAAACCCATGCATGTACCGTAGTTCCTTAGTTCCAACTTAGTCAAGTATTGCTCTCATCTGAACAATCCTCTCACTCTCACTTTCCACTATTGCTCGAGCTGCCTTCATCACTGTCAAGCGCAGCAACAAGGTCTACTTCGTCCATTGACTGGGATTAGACCGAGACTCTAGTTGTCACTATTGGCTCTGTGACAAACCAAGGGCATTGACCTTAACACAAGTTGGAACTCACTGAACTGCTTAGTGCACTGTCACTAGCCAGACAACATAGATCCGAAATGACCCAAAACCAGACTCTCTAGCCAGAGACCACCAAATGAATCCTTCTCTACAAAGGAACATATTATCTAGAAAGACAAGAGCTCTTTTTCTCGACACTATACAAACATTGGGAATTTCGAGGAGTAGGAAAGAACAAGAACACCCCAGTATCCGATGAATACTTTGAGGGAGATTACATCGAAGGAGACGAGAACTCATTACCTGGAGCACTTTGGGTTGAGTGGAGAAACGAACAAAAAGAACCAGAGGAAGAACCAGGGCAATACTTCAAAAGACCAAAAGAAACCCTCTGGTGGGAAGAATACTGTGACAATGAATTTGATTTCGACAGCACTGTCCCATACTATGCCCTTCCTGAAGGAGCTATCGCTGGGTGATACACCTTTTTAGAACAAAAACAGATCAAACACGAATTAGGAAACCCAAAACCTGAAACAGACACTGAAACAGATGCAAAACAAATGGCAACCAACACTGAAACTGTTGACGCCCCAAGGGGAGATATCAAACCAGTTTCAGCACAAATCTTCACTGGAGATTGGACTGAAGCCAGATCATTCATCAATTGGTTTAGTGACATTGCCATAAATGCCCACAACTATGAGGGAAAACATGAAAAAAAGATAAGATATGTCCTCCAGTGCTTAGGAAAGGAACTAGATGACTGGAAAAAGATAATCCATGATCAGCTGGACAAAAAGGATGGACTCACCTGGGAAAACTATGACACCTTTGTCAAATGATTCTTCAAAGATTGGGGAGAAGTAAACACTGCAGTCAGGGTGCTGAATGAGCTACTAAATTACGAGTCAGATGAGAAATCACCATCCCAATTTATGTCCGAAAATTCAGGATGCTCATAGGATCCTCTGGACTAACTGGAATCACCACCCAACTCCAGGCCTTCGTTTGAGGCTTACCAACTACCATTGCTGCTAAAATCCTCGAAGGACAAGGTGACTTTAAAGCTATCACAGATGCCTACAGAAAGGCAGAACAGCTCAATGCAGCATGGGAAATGATGAAAGCACTAGGAAAATCTGAAACAGGGCAATGATTCAATAAAACAGGAGGATCTAAAACAGTTCATGCCATGCCAACCAGATGCTTAACTGATGGACAATGAGAAGAATATATGTGCTCTGGGAAGTGTTTCAGATGTGGAACCATCAGTCACTTATCCCGAAACTGCCTGAAGAAAGATACTACAAAAAATCTGCCTCCTCCAGGATGATTCACCAGAACAATCACTGAGGATAATGATGCCAAAAAAATTTGCGCAATGATTGCAGCACTCAGCACTGAGGAACGAGACACTCTCCTCACCAACCTTGAAACTGAGGGTTTTTAAAGTGGAGGAACCAGAAAGCGGTTGGAACCTCCAAGAACGATTATGGACAGTTAGCACTCAACTCTGTAATAGTAAGATTGAATAATAATCAACAACTATCAATAACTGTCCAATTGCCCAAACTACCCACTGAAATATCTGCCCTCATTGATTGTGGAGCAGAAGGAAACTTTATCAATGAAACTATAATGAAAACTATGAACAAAGAAACATTAATCCGACCAATACAAGTCAAAATGCTGATGGAACAGTCAATCTAAATGGGATGATCACACATAAAGTCAGAATCCCATACCACATTGGAAATCAACAAATCAAAACAAACTTCCTAATCACTAAGCTAGGAGATCAGAAGCTCATACTTGGACTCCCCTGGTTAGAAAAATACAACCTGACAATAAACTGGAAAGAATGAACCCTTGTATTTGATCACCTAGTCCCAGAAAAACCAATAAGACAAATAGGGAAAAACTTGGACCAGGAAATCAACAAATATTGGATCAGGGTTAAAACTTCAACTTTGCAAGCATTAGAACATACATTACACAAGGAAACCTTGACAACTCTACCAGACAAATATCAGGAATGGAAATCCACCTTCGAAAAAGCACCTTCAGAATGATTCCCAATTAGGCGTACATGGGACCATGCAATTGATCTCAAAACTGGATTTACCCCAAAAGTCAGCAAGATCTATCCATTATCAATAAAAGAACAATCATCCCTTGATGAATGGATCACTGAGCAGCTGGCTAAAGGATATATTAGACTGTCCAAATCCCCACAAGCCTCGCCATTCTTCTTCATTGCAAAAGAGGAAAGTGGAGTGCTCCGACCATGCCAAGACTACTGATACCTAAATGAATGGATGATAAAAAATGCATACCCACTACCACTAATCTCTGATCTAATGACCAAACTATCTGGCACTCAATATTTTACAAAGTTAGATCTCCGATGGGGATACAATAACATCCGAATAAAGGAGGGAGACGAATGGAAGGCAGCCTTCATAACTAACAAAGGATTATATGAACCAACTGTCATGTTCTTTGGTGTATGCAATTCCCCATCCACCTTCCAGATGATGATGAATGAATACTTCCAAGACATGATCAATGAAGGATGGCTGATCATCTACATGGATGATATCCTAATATGTGGAACAACAACCAGAGAATCAGAAACCCAGACAAAGTGTGTCCTAAAATGACTAAAAGAGAACAACTTATTTCTCAAACTTGAAAAATGCAAGTTTTGCACTCAGGAAATTGAATTCCTTGGAATGATAATCAGACCTGGGGAGATAACAATGGACCCAATCAAACTAGCAGGAATAGTGGACTGGCCAACACCAACAATGGTCAAGCAGGTATGATCCTTCTTAGGATTTGGAAACTTCTACCAACAATTCATTGGAAACTTTGCAACTCTAGCTCGACCACTCATGGATCTCACAAAAAAGGATGAAGTGTTCCTTTGGATGCCAGAATGACAGACAGCATTCAATGATCTGAAACACTGATTCATCACTGCCCCAGTACTTTGAATGCCAGATACAGTGACTCAAAAAAGTGATTCAATGTTTGGTGCTTTTTGACTGTTTATGGCATAACTGAAAAACAAAGGAAAATAAGGGTAAATAGTGTAAGAGAGAATGGAGATATCACATCAGGGTTACATACTGATGAAAGAATTATGTAATTAGGTACAGTATCCATGGAGATATAGGCAATATAATTTGATGATGCATTGAATCACTTTTTTGAGTGTGCATCAGAAACATCAGAAACTGAGATTGATGGGCTACTATGACATGAAACTGATGATGGATGGTTATGATAATGATGGTACCTTAGCACGAATGCTATTTAAGCAGTGCTAAATGCTCATGGCTCCCCACTTCTGATATGTGCCCTATTTCTTCTTCCTACAAGGAAAACATCCTTTCCCTTGCCTCCCATGGTTACTCCACTTACCATATTGCCTCTAAAACTGGTATTAGTCAGGCCACTGTCTCCAGATCACTCCAGAATCTCCTTCCCAATCAACAAACCCCTCAGCTTGGTTGCCCTTCCAAGCTTTCTGCCACTGCCACACACTCCATCCTCACACAGATCACCACTGGAAAGGCTGCCAATGCTGTCCAGGTTACCAGGCACATCAACACCATCATCCTCAGCCCAGTCTCCACCCAGACAGTCAGAAACATTCTGAAGAAACACTCATTCAAAGCTGTAACAAAGGAGAAGATGCCACTGCTCAGCACAGTGCACAGAAAGAAGCAGTTGGCCTTTGCTTTGAAATGCAGGGAGTGGACTGTGGAGGACTGGAAGAGGGTAATTTGGTCAGATGAGACCAAAATCAATAGGATTGGGTCAGATGTGGGGCAGTGGGTATGGAAACAGGTGGAGGAGGGGTTGATTGAAAGGGAGATACAAGGAACAGTGAAATTTGGAGGTGGGAATATCATGGTATGGGGCTGTATGGGCTGGAATGGTGTGGGGGAGCTTGCAGAGGTTGAGGGCAGAATGGATGCTAACCAGTATGTGGACATTTTGGATGATCCCTTACTGCCAAGCTTGGGAGAATCTGGGATTGCTAAAGGAGAATGTATTTTTCAGCAAGACAATGACCCAAAGCACACCTCCAAAAAAGTCAGAGACTGGATGAAAGGGAACAATATCACTCTTCTGGACTGGTCTCCACAGTCTCCAGACCTGAATCCCATTGAACACCTCTGATGCAGCTGGGCAAGCATGAAACACCAGCAAAAGGAGTTTGGCAGATATGGGAGAGAGTGGCAGAGGTGTGGAATAATATAGAGCCAGAGGTGTGTCAGAACTTAATTGAAAGCATGCCTAGAAGAGTGGAAGCAGTGATAAAAGCCAAGGGAGGCCATACAAAGTACTAGAATGATCAGTTTCTATATTTCTTATACACACTCAAAAAAGTGATTCAATGAATGATCAAATTAAATTGTCTATATCTCCATGGATACTGAGCCTAATTACATAATTCTTTTATCAGTGTGTAGCCCAGATGTGATACTGTTATTCTCTCTCTCACTATTTACCTTTATTTGTTTCTGTTTCTCAGTTATTTTATCAACAGTCAAAAAGGACCAAACATTGAATCACTTTTTTGAGTCACTGTATCACCTGACCATTCATCTTACAAACTGACACATCAAATAAAGCGATAGGAGCAGTCTTAAAACAAGCTGATGAAGCAGGACTGTTGCACCCCTGTGGCTTCATCTCGCATGCCTTAACTACAACAGAGCAGAACTATCAGATCTATGACAGGGAACTACTAGTGATCATTAAAGGACTTACAGCTTGGCAACACTTCTTACATGGATCACCACACACCACCATTGTCCATTGGGATCATAAGAACCTATCCTTCTATCGAACCCCACAATGTCTTATGCCCAGACAAGCATGATGGTCTTCATTTTTAAGTGAATTTGACCTTCAAATTGAGCATGTCCCTGGAACCAGGATGTTTGAAGCTGATGCCCTATCCCGACAACCAGACCACATAGGAACCAGTGATACTCCAGAAGAAACCACTGTACTACCCCCTGAATGATTCATCAGACTCATAGCAGATGACCTAGCAGAGAAGTTGCACAAAGGCATGACCAAGGATGACTTTGGACAAATACTAGTCGAAGTAATCCAGAATCATTGTGCACCACCAATAAAATCGAAGCTCCAGGACTGGATGTACTCTGACCACATCGTACACTATCAAGGGAAAGTATATGTCCCAGATCAAGATGGATTGTGCACCCAGCTCATCAAACTCACACACGAATCACCCACATCTGGACACCCAGGACGATTCAAAACCCTAGAATTACTTAAATGGAACTACTGGTGGCCCAGAATGAACAAACACACTGGAGAATGGATCAAAGAGTGCGCACTTTGCCAACAAATGAAAGTTAACACCCATCCAAACACCCCCACCCTACACCCGATCAAATCTAATGTGACTCAATTTTTCCAACAAGTCATGATTGACTTCATTACAGATCTACCTGTTGCTGATGGCTTCGACTCAATCATGGTCATGGTGGACCATGGCCTCACAAAGGGGGTAACCTTTTCCCCTTGCAACAAAACGATTGACACACTAGAAACTGTGAACTTATACATAAATGAGAACTTCAAATGATTTGGTCTACCCAACATCCTCATATCTGACAGAGGACCACAGTTTGCATCAAAGGTATTCCAAGAAATAGGAAAGGTGCTGGGAATCAACCATAGAATGAGCACAGCCTATCACCCTCAGACAGATGGTGAAACCAAACAAGTCAACCAGGAACTAGAAGTCTACCTCTGAATGTTCTGTACAAACAAACTGCACAAATGGAAATTGCTATTGCCAATCGCAGAATTTGCTCACAATAACCAATACTATGATACCATCAAAGCATCACCGTTTCAGCTAATGTATGGAACAAACCCCATTGCAATTCCCACAGCCATGCACCCTATGACAACCCCTGCAGCTGAAGATTGACTACAAATGCTACAGAAAGCCAGGGAAGAAGCGCTCACTGCACATGAGCTTGCCAGACAAATGGTGGTGCTCAGAACAAAGGACAAAAGCATTAAGTTTGGGGAGGGAAACAAAGTCTGGATCAAAAACCAAAACCTCTGAATACCCTATGAATCAAGAAAGCTAGCACCAAAAAGAGAAGGACCCTTCACAATCAAACAAGTACTAGGACTGGTTACATACAAACTGAAACTCCCCAAACAATGGTGCATCCATCCTGTGTTTCACGCTGCATTACTAACCCCATACAAGGAAACAATGACACATGGACCAAACTTTATGAGACCACCTCCTGATCTTGTGAATGGGCAAGAAGAGTTTGAAATAGAAGCAATCGTTACACACAGGAAACAAGGAACTGGCTATCAATACCTAGTCAAGTGGAAGGGGTATGGGCCAAATGAAAACTCATGGGAACCTGAAACAAATCTTAGAAATGCTGTGGACATCCTCAATGCATATAAGAACCATCAAAACCTGCTATGAATACCAATGGTTCAATATTGCAACAAACAGATTCTTAAACAAAATATCAGATACACCAAAAACATCGCCTCACCCTATTCTTGATTCTCCCCTAGACAATCTATCCCAAAGCTCAGACATCTAATCATTGAACTCCCTAATTGAACTCACCCCCACCAAGGACGACATGCTGTAGGAACAGCCTTCCTCAAATTACACAAAATCTTGCTCTACCAAATGACAGTACCGTTGTTACACCCTGTATATGAACCACAGACTAGCTCCAATTGCTGAATGGCAGCTGAGACTATCATCAGGAACTGTCATACCAGAGAGGTGTGAAGGGCATTAAACTTGTGGATCATTGACCAAACAAGAGACCTGGAAGCGGTGGGAGTGACCTGCCTACACCACGCAGCTGCACTATTCCCTGATAGGATCAACTTCTCATCCAGCAGACCACTAGACCTTGACCTACCTCCAAACTACCTGTACATCCCACATGGGGGAATACCACCCCCATATCCAAACCCACAATCACCACCCCACTACCAAAACTTCGAATGGGAATCAGGATACCCCATGATCACTGGTATCATCCATCATACAAATCACAGAACAATTACACATTGAATTACACCCAGACCACTACATGAACCCCATTTGGCCGACAGAATCCCCACATGACCTAATACTCCCAGGCCAGAAACACTAGCTGATCAGCTCTTACGAGAAATCATCTCTATTGATGCAGATGACTCATTTTGGGATACGGAATACCTTGATGAAACCACTCCCACACATAACCTATAAAACGACGAGATTCCCACTTCCTAAGTGTTAGGAGGTCCCTAAACACAACCCTCAACATCCCACAGTGATGGCTTGTTAGGCCAAAGACAAGTCAATTGCTCTGTCTAGTAATGTCTAGGTGACAAAAATTATCTAGAGACTTAAGGGCTACCTATACTAAACTACAGCCCTTATATACATCTCTCTATGGTCTGTGCGCAGTCAGCGCGCAGCTAAAACCCCTCACAATAAGAGGTGATGTGCAGCAGCCAAGTCTGCACCCATGTAACCATATCCACACTCATCTCCCCATATATGGCAGCATCTTATTGTGTAGCACCTTCAGCTGTTCCTATGAACACCAGTACCATTCCCTCGGTACCTTCAGGTATTCCCAAGTCACCCCTCAGGTGCCATGCCACCCATGAATCCTTTCATAGTGTAGGCCCATCATCAGGCCATTGTCCTAGTTGGCACTCGGTATATCCCATAACTGATGCTGACCTAACCACCTTCCATATATGGGCTGCAGTGTTCGCATAGGCATCCCTTGTAGTGTCTCGCCATTCAGCCCTCGTATCTAAACATTTGAGTCCAAAGAAATAGATAAAAAGAAAAGAAAAACATATCCCAACTCTCCAAGTCTGTATCTTCATAAGTGTCATCAATGTCATTACTGTGAAAATTGTAGGGAATGAATTATGCTCATAACACTAAGCCCTCCAATCAATGTCACATACACAAAGATGTTCTCTTTTGTCGTCATCCTCATCACCTTCATCTCCACCTTCTTCCCCTCAGCCATCATCAGGGGACTCGTCCTTGCCACCCTGCTTGCCCTACTTGCCCTCGCCTACTCATTCCCCGCCAAGCTCCCTGAGCTTGAGGTCTTCACACCTCCCCTTGAAATCTTCATCAACACCAAAACAATAACTTACACCAATGACAACTTGCACATTCACCCACCTGAACTTGTCAAAGAACCACCCATTGAAGAAGAAATTGCCCCTGCTCCCAATCCCCAATCCAACCCCCTCATTGCCACTGCCTCCCTGGAAGCCTCATACATCATAGCCAACCTCTGCAATCTTTCGGCCCCACTTGGAGTGCTTACAGGACTCAACCTCACCATGGACCCAAATGCAATGACATATGCTGAGCAAGATCTTGCACTCCGAGAACTTTGTCAACTGCAAGTCACCCTCGACTCTATGAGATGGCATGTAGATACAGCACAGAAGGACATCGAAAACAGCATCCATTGGTATGAGTCTAGGAGGGATCATGCCTGGACAACCCAGGGTTGGCCTTGAGGAGCTGGTGACTTCTTGCATAGAAGGGGGGTAATGTTACAATTTCTTTCTCTAACACTCACTTGCTATAATAACTCTTCTTCACTTCATTGCTATATTTTGTTACTCATTTCACCTGCTGGTTTCACCCCTTGTTTTACCTCCTTTATACTTCTCCATTGTCCTCTAAAAGGTATATAAACCCATGCATGTACCATAGTTCCTTAGTTCCAACTTAGTCAAGTATTGCTCTCATATGAATGATCCTCTTGCTCTCACTTTCCACTATTGCTTGAGCTGCCTTTGTCACTGTCAAGCACAGCAACAAGGCCTACTTCATCCATTGACTGGGATTAGACCAAGACTCTAGTTGTCACTATCAGCTATGTGATGAACCGAGGGCATCAACCTTAACAGTTACCTCTGGTTCGCAAAATGACAGTATTGGAATGCCTACAAATGGCCAGCATATCCAACAATCAGAGAAGTGTATGAATGGGATCTGGAACTCATGGATGAGTACTGACCCATTTATTGGAGGTGAACAAAGGGTTGCCAAAACATGTGGCACTGTATTTGAGTATCAGGAGAACCGGGTGGGTGGCCCTGGATGAAGGAAATGATGTGGAATGGATATGGTTCTCATCAACTAGGAGCATTCTGGGTTATGGTAGATATGATCACACATGCCTACCATGCAATAACAGGATGGAGAGACCATTGGGGAGATTCCGAAACCATACAACCCCTAGCTGAGACACAGCTGGCGGCAGCAATAGCTGCACAAGAGAACAAAATACATTGACAAGCAGAAGGAAGATAACAAGCTGTTACCAGTATGGGGCAGGCCATTGCCAAAATGATAAATGAATATCAGCGGTTGAGCCAGATGGAACCAGGACCCCTTACAAAAATGGAAATGCCAGATTTTTATCAAGGAGACCCACAGATGGTGGATGGATGGTTGTGACAGATGGAGACCTATTTCATGCTGGCAAGAGAAATGAAAGATCTAAGAAAGATCTCAATTTTCCTTTATAGGATTAAAGGCAGAAAAGGCAACAGGGCAGCAGATTGGAGTGGGGTAAATCTCAGAGCATTCCAGGAAGCACAACAAGAGTTTCAGGATAAAATTAATAACAGCAGATGGAACCCAGAGTTGAATTGGGCCCAACTAAATGCAGGAGAGGACACCAATGACAGGAGAGCATGGAGGAGATGCCCCCTGGATAACCAGTTCCCTTTTACAGACTGGCTGGATTTCAAAAACCAGATGCATGACTTCTTCATGTTGACCAAGACAAAAGAGAAAGCCATCAAGGTGCTCCTAAAATTATGACAAGATAATGCACTAGTCAAGGACTACATTATCAAGTTCAACTCCCTAGCACCATTGACAGACTGGAACAACCAGGCCTTGATAGCACAATTTAAAGGCCATATTAACCCAGCATTAGGATGGGAGTTGATTCGGTATGGAGGGTTAGCTGAAACTGCAACTCTGCACCAGATTCAGGTCAGGGCCACAGAATTAGCAAGGGTGTACAGAAAAGCCAATGAGGCTTATGGGTTCTCCAAGTCCAAAGGAGAATACAAGGAATGCCCCCCAACCACCAATGGTCGACCCCAGTACCAGTTCAGAGCACCTCCACCAGTTGCATCAGGAAGCCAGTTAGACCCAAATGCCATGGATGTTGATAAAGCAGGAAGTCCATTACCTGCTACAACTGTGGAAAACTGGGTCACTTCAGCAAAGATTGTCAGGCACCACAAAAGAAACCCACTTGTTACAACTGTGGAGAGGAAGGTCACATGTCAATGACATGTACCAAACTAAAAAGAATTACAATGGGGGAGAAAGGCAAATGAGCATTACAGCAGGAGAAATGACTAAGGAAGAGTACAAGGAGCTAGGAGAGCTCCAGGGTTTTGCAGAAAGCCAGTAGGTGAGCACTCAGCACTGCTGGCTACTAGACAGGTTTTGAACAATGGTGCACCAGTATATATGGACTCTCAAATTAAATTGCATGATTTACTTTATGAATGCAGTGGGAGCATACACCATTTAAGAAACCTGCAAGTGAGTGCAAAGAAAGGGGAATGATTGAGATTGTGGTCACCACAATGAGTGTTGAGGCGAATTTGAGAACAAAAGGAGGAAATTGTGGTGGAATGCCTGCAGCAATGGGTTCACACCAAACAAATAAATGAGGCAGACACCAAACTGGTACAGCAATTAAATGCAATGACAGAGGCAGAAGCACTATGGAACCTAGTACAATTAAGGGAAAAAGTGATACAAGGAACAGGCAAGCAACAGTTGGATCTTAAAGGGACAATCACAACTATGGACATGTTAAAAACAATCAACATGGACATGTTGTTGGACTCAGGGAGTACTGGGTCCTGTATTAACAATGAATTTGTGGAAAAACACCAATTAGCAAAATGACACTTGGTGAGACCAGTACCAGTGTACAATGCAGATGGAACCCAAAACACTATGGGAAATCTGGAGTACATGGTACAAGTAAAGCTGCGAATCAGAGAACATGAAGAGGTGATAGAGTTTGCAGTAATGCATCTGAGGAAGACAGACCTGTTCCTTGGGTTTGATTGGTTGAAGTATCACAACCCAATGATAAACTGGAAGAAACAATCGTTGGAATTCAACCAGTGCCCTGGAACCTGTTGGAAGTCTTCATTGGTCCACAAACCAGAGGATGAAATAGATGTGGCACAGTGTTTGGGAGAGGGAGAGCAGTTGTTAGTGGTTCACATCAGTGAACCAGAGTTGTGCATCTGAGCATATGCATCAACAGCTACTAAAATAGCAGCAGAGGAGGCAGAGAAAACAAAAAAGCAAACTTTGGAGGAAGCAGTCCCCAGACATTACTTGAACCATTGGAAGGTTTTTGAAAAGAAACTTTTGATGAGTTACCACCACAGTGGTGATGGGACCATGCTATTGAGTTGGTCCCTGGGTCTAGCCCAGTTGACTGTAAAATTTACCTGCTAAACAGGGAGGAACAGCAGCAGCTGGATGAATTTCTAAAAGAGAACCTGGATTCTGGATGAATCCAGCCAAGCAAATCACCTATGGTGTCACCTTTCTTCTTTGTAAAGAAGAAGAATGGAAAGTTGAGGCCAGTACAAGACTACTGGAAATTAAATGAGATGATGGTGAAAAATTGGTACCCACTCCCACTCATTGGGGAGCTGATAGACAAATTATCACAAGCAAAGGTCTTCTCCAAGATGGACATTCGTTGGGGCTACAACAATGTGCACATTAAGGAGGGAGATGAATGGAAGGTGGTGTTCAGAACAAACCAAGGGCTCTTCAAACCACTTGTAATGTTCTTTGGGCTTACAAATTCACCAGCAACCTTTCAAATGATGATGAACAATATTTTCTGAGTCAAGATAGCGGAAGGATGGGTCATCATATATATGGACAACATATTGGTATTTTCAAAAATGCAGGAGGAGCATACAGTGCAGGTTAACTGTATCTTAGCAAAGTTGGAGGAGCATAAGCTGTCACTAAAACCGGAAAAATGTTTCTTTGATAAAAAAGAGATGGACTTTCTAGGGGTGGTCATCAGCAAGGATTCGGTCAGGATGGAGTCTGCCTGTTACAATTTCTTTCTCTAATGTTCACTTTCATTGTTACATCTCATTACTTGTTTCACTTCCCTATTTCACTCCCTTGTTTTACTTCTGTTTATACCCTCCCATTGTTCTCCAAACAGTATATAAACCCATGCATGTATCATAGTTCTTTAGTTCCAACTAAGTTGAGTATTGCTCTTCGTCTGAACAATCCTCTTGCTCTCACTCTCCTCATCACTCAAGCTATCTTCATCACTGTCCAGCACAGCACCAAGAGCTACATCTGTCCATTGACTGGGATTAGACCAAGACTCTAGTCATCACTGTCAAATCAGTAATGAACCGAGGGCATTGACCCTAACACAAGTTGGAACTCATCAAACTGCTTAGTGCACTGTCACTAGCTAGATAACATAGATCTGAAACGACCCAAAACCAGACTCTCTAACCAGAGGCCACCAAATGAATACTTTCTCTTTAAAGGAACATACTACCTAGAAGGACAGGAGCTCTTTTTCTTGACACTACATAAGTGTTGGGAATTTCAAGGAGTAGGAAAGAACAAGAATACCCCAGTATCTGGTGAATACTTTGAAGGGGATTATATTGAAGGAGACAAAAACTCATTACCTGGAAAACTTTGGGTTGAGTGGAGAAACGAACAAAAGAACCAGGAGAAGAGCCAGAACTATACTTTGAAAGACCCAAAGAAACTCTTTGGTGGGAAGAATACTGCAACACCAAATTTGATTTCAACAACACCAACCCATACTATGCTCTCCCTGAAAGGGCTATAGCTGGGTGGTATACCTTTTTGGAACAGAAACAGATTGAACATGAACTAGGAAACCTGAAACCTGAAACTGACACTGAAACCAATGCAAAACAGATGGCAACCAATACTGAAATCACTGACACCTCAAGAGGAGATATCAAACCAGTTTCAGCATGAATCTTCACAGGAGATCAGACCAAAGCTAGATCATTCATCAATTGGTTTAGTGACTTCCTCGCCATAAATGCCCACAACTATGAAGGAAAACATGAAAAAAAGATAAGATATGTCCTCCAATGCCTAGGAAAAGAACTCAACAACTGGAAAGAAATAGTCCATGAACAGCTAGATGAAAAAGATGGACTTACCTGGGAAAACTATGACACCTTTGTCAAACGATTCCTTGAGGACTGGGGAGAAGTAAACACTGCAGTTAGAGTGCTGAATGAACTTACCAGGCTATGAGTTGGAAGGGAGATCACTGTCCTGATTTATGTCCGAAAATTCAGGATGCTCATAGGGTCCTCTGGATTAACTGGAATTACCACCCAACTTCAGGCCTTTGTTTGAGGTCTACCAACCACCATTGCTGCTAAAATTCTCGAAGGACAAGGCGACTTTAAAGCCATCACAGACACCTACAGAAAAGCTGAACAACTCAATGCAGCATGGGAAATGATGAAAGTGTTGGGAAAGACTGCTGAAGCAGGACACCAGTTCAATAAGGCAGGAGGATCTAAAACAGTTCATGCCATGACAACTGGACATCTAACTGATGGACAATGAGAGGAATACATGCATTCTGGGAAGTGTTTCAGATGTGGAACCATTGGTCACTTATCCTGAAACTGCCTGAAGAAAGATACCAAAAACCTGCCTCCTCCAGGACGATTCACCAGAACAATCACTGAGGATAACAATGCCAAGAAGATTTGTGCAATGATTGCAGCACTTAGCACTGAGGAATGAGACACTCTCCTCACTGACCTTGAGACCAAGGGTTTTTAAAGCAGAGGAACCAGAAAGCAGTTGGAACCTCCAAAAATGATTATGGACAATTAGCACTTGACTCTGTAATAGTAAAATCGAATAATAAACAATGACTATCAATAACTGTCCAATCACCCGAATTACCCACTGAAATATCTGCCCTTGTTGACTGTGGAGCAGAAGGAAACTGTATTGACAAAACTATAACAAAAACTATGAACAAAGAAACATTAATCTGACCAATACAAGTCAAAAACACTGATGGAACAGTCAATTTAAATGGGATGATCACACATAAAGTCAGAATCCCATACCACATTGGAAATCAACAAATTGAGACAAACTTCCTGATCACTAAACTAGGAGACCAGAAGCTCATACTCAGACTCCCCTGGTTAGAAAAATACAATCCAGCAATAAACTGGAAAGAACGAACCCTTCTGTTTGATCACCTAGTCCCAGAAAAACTGATAAGACAAATAGGGAAAAACTTGGATCAGGAAATCAATGAGTACTGGATCAGGGTTAAAACTTCAACATTGCAAGTGTTAGAACATATACTACACAAAGAGACCTCAACAACTCTACCAGATGAATATCAGAAATGGAAATCTACCTTCGAAAAAGCACCCTCAGAATGATTCCCAATTAGGCATACATGGGACCATGCAATAGATCTCAAAACCAGATAGATTCACTCCAAAAGTCAGCAAGATCTATCCACTATCAATAAAAGAACAATCATCCCTTGATGAATGGATCACTGAACAACTGGCTAAAGGATATATTAGACTGTCCAAATCCCCACAGGCTTTGCCATTTTTCTTTGTCACAAAAAAGGAAAGTGGAGTGCTCTGACCATGTTAAGACTACCAATACCTAAACAAATGGATGATAAAAAATGTGTACCCATTACCACTAATCTCTGATCTAATGACCAAACTATCTGGTGCTCAATATTTTACTAAGCTAGATCTCCAATGGGGATACAATAACATCTGAATAAAGGAGGGAGACAAATGGAAGGCAGCCTTCATAACTAACAAAGGATTATATGAACCAACTGTCATGTTCTTTGGTCTATGCAATTCCCCATCCACCTTCCAGACAATGATGAATGAATACTTCCAAGATATGATCAACAAAGGATGGTTGATCATCTACATGGATGATATCCTAATATGTGGAACAACAACCAGAGATTTAGAAACCCAGACAAAACACATCCTAACATGGCTAAAAGAGAACAACTTGTTTCTCAAACTTGAAAAATGCAAGTTTTGCACTCAGGAAATTGAATTCCTTGAAATGATAATCAGACCTGGGGAAATAACAATGGATCCAATCAAATTGGCAGGAATAGTGGACTGGCCAATGCCAACAACAGTCAAGCAAGTGTGATCCTTTTTAGGATTCAGACACTTCTACCAGCAATTCATCGGAAACTTTGCAACTCTGGCTAGGCCACTCACTGATCTCACAAAGAAGGATGAAGTGTTCCTTTGGACACCAGAAAGGCAGATGGCATTTGATGATCTAAAACACTGATTTACCACTGCCCCAGTACTTTGAATGCCAGATATCACCTGACCTTTCATCTTACAAACCAATGCATCAAATAAAGCAATAGGAGCAGTCCTGAAACAAGTGGACAAAGCAGGACTCTTACACCCCTGCAGCTTCATTTCGCATGCCCTAACCACAACAGAGCAGAATTATCAAATCTATGACAGAGAACTACTGGCAATCATTAAAGGACTCACAGCTTGGTGACATTTGTTACATGGATCACCACATACCACCATTGTGTTATGAGCAGAAAACATTTTTCACAGTAATGACGTCAATATGACATATGGAGATATGGACTCGGGGAGACAGGATATATTTTTCTTTTCTTTTTATCTTTTTATCTGGACTCAAACGTATAGATATGAGGCTTGGACAACATGATGGTTGCAGGACTTGGCTATGTTAGGACTGCAGCCCATATATGGAAAAAGGTGAGGTAAGCACCAGCTAGGGACATAGACTGAGTACTGAAGGGACATGGCCCAATGATGGGCCTAAGCCATGAAGGGAATCATTGGCAAGACGGTGCCTGAGGGGCAACATGGGAATACCTGAAGGTACCAAGGGAATGGTACTGGTGTTCATGGGAATGGCTGAAGGTGCAAGAACAATAGCACTGCCATGTGAGGAAGGACAGTGTGTTGGTGTGAGAGGATAACTCCAGGAATGGTTACATGGGCACAGGCTTGGCTGCTGCACATTGATCCCTAGGTGAGGGACTTTAGCTGTGCACTGATTGCACACAGACCAGGGAGTTGGTATATAAGGGCTGTAGTCTTAGGTAGTCAGTCCCTAAGACTCTAGATAGTTTTGTGTTCACTAGACACAGCTATAGAGCAACTTGTCTCATCTTTGGCCTAACAAGCCATCACTCTAAGGTTTTGGGTTGTGTTTAGGAGCAGTCCTAACATAATCTAGAGTCTTTACATTTCTACCCTGTTGGTCTTACAGCACCAAGCATGCCTTGCTCATCATTGCTCACAGCACCAATGGCCTAGTTTCTTTCTGAGAGGTAGTAACTGTGCAGCCTGTGACCTCTCCTGGCAACATCAACACCACCACACATACTGTCAATGGGCATTGAATGAGATGTCCTCAATACACCCTTTGGGTCTGTCTACCAACAGTAACAGATGAGAGTACTAGTGTGTCAGGAGAGCATAGGCAGGAGACCACAGATGTGCCCTGAGCATAGTATACCATTATTGCTGAAAAACTCAGGAATGAGAGAACCAACCTGGTTGTTGTGCATATCAAGGCTGATATAAAGTCCACACATACCCTCTGTACTAGCAAGTGTGAAATTTGCTGTGCGCTTGATAACTAGGCACATGGACAGTGAGGCAAATTGCTGGGTGCACACTTCTGAGTAGCTTGCAGACCCATGACACAGCAGACAGTATCCCTTGTTTTTCCATGAGGTGTTTATATCGACAGGTGCAGAGGACCAAGCCGAACAAACGGATCAATTGTCAGTGGAGGGCCTGAAATTGATTGAAGATTTTTTGCAGCAGAACCATTCAACGAGACACAATGCAGTGCTCATTCACATACATTCTACCCTACACCCAGGTGACACTCTTGGAGATCAGGTGCATCTTCGAGGCAGACTGGGTTACTATTGACAACACAGTCCAGATGGGACCCAGAGAATTCATCAGGGATACTATCATCTGCTGATATGCATGCTGCATGCCTAGGGTGGAATCAAAGTCAGACTGGTCCTATTGAAGCAAGTTTATAACATTTGAAGCATTTGATGTCTTGAAGGACCTTCAGATTGGATGGCAGTACTGGCAGTTCATGGATTGACAAGCTCATTGAAGATCATTCAGGCTTGAAGGAGGATCAGTGATAGGCAAGCACAGTCAAAGTTCGAAACTCAATCAGCTTCGAATCAGCATCTCAGCATCAATTGATGGTTGATCAAACATATTGGTCTCAGCTATTTTAGCATGGCTGTGGTGCTGCTATGCCCACACAAGTGATCCGCTTTTGAATTGCAGCCTGGCACATCAGGAAAAGACAAATTTGGTGCCTGAAAGAGTTGTGGGTCTTCATCTCACTTTTGGAGTCCATTCCTGCCTTCACCCACCTTTGATCTTGCATGCCTTTTTATCTGTAGGCCTTATCCTCACCATGCCATCAATTATTGGACACACTACTAGCCATTTGAGACCAGTTGAACTGATCACACTCTTCCAAAGGTCAATAGACTTGTTATTTGCCATCATTGCCATCAAGGATCTCCAGTAGACCTTCCATACTCAACATAGACCCCAATCCATCTAAGCAGGATGCACCTTAGAGCCCAGTTCCAGCCTCTTCGATTGCTTTCAATGTGTCAAGTTCCTTGCCAGACTTTTTGGACTTTGTCTATGGTGCACCTGCTTTCCAGAGGTGTTTCAGAGTCACATGGATATGTTCGGACATTGTGGAGATGTCAGGTTATAGCCATTTTGGTCGGTTTCAATCCTTGTTTTGATTTCATCATTCTGTTCCTTGTTCCTGGCACAGTTCTTTGTTGCCTTTGACAGTGCGGTATCCCAGAGGTATCTGACATACCCTTGCTTGACACTCCGGTTTTGGACTATTTTTATCTTCCATCTTTCTATATATATATATCCTCCTGTCTTCGAAATACAGGAGAGAAGAATTGCCCATTGTTCCCCTCTCCCTTGGCATCTCAGAGCTTGTCTGGGTAGTGCCTTGTGTTCCCACTTTGTCCTCAACTTGTCTCGCCTAGCCTTTGCCTTGATTAGCCTTGCCTTGCCTTGCCTTGCCTTGTCTAGCTTCGTCTTGCTTAGTCTCTCTCATCTGCCATGCTCGCCCTCCTTGCCACACTCATTGCTTTGTTCCCATACTTGAATTTGCCTAGTCCTTGACTTGTCACCTTGACTATTGCCCTCGCCCTCTTTGATTTGACTTGCCTAGCCCTTGTCCCAGCCTCGTCCTGCTGTTATTCAGCCCCTACTTGCATTACTCATCCTTGCCATAGTCCTTTAGTCCAGTATAAGTCTGGTTCCCTGAAACGACCTCGCATTTTGCAGTTTCAAGTTAGTTGTCACCTCAGCCACCCTCGAGCCCACTTTGGTTAGCTTCAGTTGTTTTCCCTGAAGGAGTGCCTGTGCACCTCAGTTGGAGAGGTTTGGTGTGTTGAGCTCAATGCTGCACATCACTGCCGATATGACAACCATGTCCAGCTGTATTGGAAACCCCGGAAGGAGACACAATGAGTCGAGCGTGCACAAGCACAGCTAATCCTGCAGCAACATGAAGCTGAACAGGAATTGGAACAGAAAGAAGCCTGGGAGGCTTTGTTAATGGAATGGGTGGCCACTTGCACAGTCTTGTGAGCAGAGCGTGCCATGCAAAAGGCAGAAAGGGAATACCAAACCCTTATGGAGTTGTTGGAGGTTCAATACAAAGGAGACACATCCAACCCAATTTGGCTGGCCCTGGTATCATCGAGATACAACCAGTGGCTCATGTTGATAAACAATGGTGACAAGGCTATCCAGAGGTACCAGGTAGCAATAGAAAGATTAAACGATGCGCACCATATACAGGAGTTGTATGAGCATGAGGGAATGACTATGGAGCATGTGGATTGGAACATGTGGATGCATGCCATGAATGGCAACATACAAGCAACCTGCTATGCTAAATGGAAGTGTGAGCAGGAGGAAGAAGAACACTGTAGGGGAATCCGTTTTGATCCCCTTCTCGTCACAAAGCCACCTGGGGCTATCATTGCCAGGACACCAGAATGACTGCTCACTGAACCAATCAATAAACTTTGCACCATTGTCAGGACTGCCCTAGACAATAACCTAAGCAACTCAAGTGGGACTTGTTAAGTCAAAGACGATTCTGGTTGCTCAGTAGCTATGTCTAGTGACAATAGACTATCTAGAGACTTAAGAGTCTCCTATGCTAAACTACGGCCTTTATATACCGCTTCTCCTGGTCTGTGCGCAGACAGCGCGCAGCTAAAGTCCCTCAAGCCGGGATCAATGTGCAGCAGCCGATCTGCGCCCATCTAACCATCTGTGGAGAGTTTCATCCCTTCCCATCTCTTGGGTTATCCGCATGCGGCCTTCCTATTGTTCAAGGCTTCGGCCGATTCCCATGCATGCCGTACCATTGACTCGGTACTCCTCGGCATTCCCATGTCGCCCCTCAGGTGCTGTGCCGCTCATGATTCCTTTCATGGCGTAGGCCCATCATCGGGCCGCATCTCCTGTCAGTTACTCGGTCTATCTCCATAGCCGATGCTGACCTAACCACCTTCCTATTAAGGACCGCAGTTCACGTAGGCCTTCCTCGAGTCCCGTTAGTCTTGTACACAGACGTTTGAGCGAAGTAGAATAGATAAAAAGATGAGAAAAATATCCCCCGACTCCTCGTGACCGTATCTTCGTGAGTGTCATTGATGTCGTTACTGTAAAGTTGAAAATAAGAGGTGTGCTCATAACATCACCCCCCCCTCAAGGCCTCGCGTCCCGAGAGGCTGACATGGCAGAGTCCACATATCTGGGGTCCTCCTTCATTCTAGCGTAAAATGCGGCCAAGCGCACTTGCTGATCATCGGGCGACAGCCCGGTCTGTTCTGAGTCGACGTCCTCGATGTCTTCGATGGTGGTCCTGTAGGTGACCAATGGTTTTTCTTGGCGTCTTGCGCCTTTAATCCTCCTCTGTCGGTCTTCTTCCGACTCACTGCTTTCCTTAGCAGCCGCTTCCGTTCCTTTCTTTAAAATTTTCTTGGCGAGTACCGCCATATCTTTTTCCTGAGCTCTTCATTCCTCCGCTAGCTCCTCCTGTTCTGTCTTCTCGGGGAAATTAAGCACGGGTTTAGACCAGCCCGCCGCGCTCCAGGTCTCTGGAGAACGTCCCATCGGTGTCGTCTGGCAGCTCCATGATTGCTGCCCTATCGCCTTTCCAATTGCGCCATCGGCGCTCCATGTTTTCCAGATATTTTGGCCCGAAACAGCCATCGTCCCATCCGAACAGTTTTTGACAGTCCTTCCAATGTGTTCCCCTCGCTTGTTTGTGCCGTGATGCACTAGTGGATTGTTTGGAGGTGGCAGGACTCTTTTTTGGCTCTGTAACCGTATATTGGATGTATAAGATCCCATCTCGAATATTTCTGACGAGTTTGGGAGCATCTGGGTTTGCTTTGTGGAATTTCTTGACTATGGCGGGTGTGTTGACGACATTTTTTACCGGTTCCCAGGTGGCTTCCTCCACCGGGTAGTTTTTCCATTTGACGAGGTACTCCAGCCTTGCTCCTCCTCTGCCGCTGACTCGGCTTTCCAAAATTTCTTCCACTTCGTACTCCTTCTCCTGCGATTCTTCTATCATTTGCGCGTCCTTGCGCGCTGCCGCCTTTGCCTGTTGTTTCGGGAAAACCGGTTCCCTATACAGCTTCAAGAGGACTTCATTGAAGACGTTGTGGACCTTCCATGAGGCCGGAATTTTTAATTTATATGAGGATTCGCCAACTTTGGCAAGAACCTCCAAAGGTCCTACGAATTTTCCATCTAGTTTTTTCGTTGCTCGGATGACCGGAAGGTTCTCTGTACTAAGATAGACCTTGTCGCCAGGTTTATATTCTCGTGCTTCCTGGCGATGGGCGTCGTAACACTCCTTCATGACTTGCGCTGCTTTTTCTAGCAGCTAGTTTCGCTTTAGCATGGACGTCCTCCAATTCCTTTGCTAATTGCTCCACCGCTATTGCCTTCGGGGCATAGGTAGGATCGAGACCTTTGTTGGGATGTCGTCCGTAATTCATGTAAAACGGGGTGAAGCCCGTAGCGGAGTGGACTCTGTCATTGTGACAGAACTGTGCGACTGACAGCCAATCTGACCAATTGTCTTGTCGGTTGTTTACGAAGATTGTTAAGAATTCTTTTAATTCCTGATTAACTCTCTCCGTCTGTCCGTCTGTTTGTGGGTGATAGGCCGTAGACCTGTTGGCCTTAATTCCCAGTATTCCATACAAGTCCATCATGAATTTCGAGGCAAATTGAGGGCCTCGGTCGCTTATGACTTTTCGAGGAAGCCTGTGTTCTCTGAAGACATTATTTTGGAACAGCACCGCTGTTCCTTGTGAGGTGATATCCGATGTTGTGGGTAAGAAGTACGATTTTTTGGTGAAGCGGTCTACGATAACCAGAACCATGTTGTTTCCTTTTGACTCTGGTAATGGTCCAACAAAATCAACCGATATGATTTCCCAAGGTTCGGAAGGAACCTCATTTGGTCGTAAGGGCGCTGCTCGGGCAGTCCTGTCTGGCTTTGCTTTTTGGCATGTTTCGCAGCCAGGGATATAGCGCTCGATATCTTTCCTCATGTTAGGCCACCAAAAGTTTCTGGTGAGCGACTCTAATGTCTTTGCTACTCCGGAATGTCCCCATGAGTGGTGAATGGCTATAATGTCTTCTTGTAATGCGATTACCGCCGGCACGTATACACGCCCTTGCCAGGTGACTAGTCCTTTTTCCATTTTATACTCTCCTCCAGCAATTTCCAGTCCTTTCAACACTTGCATTTCCCATTGTCAGCAAGGGACTTCCCTAATATCCTTGATGATGGCATCTATTGCCCTGGTCATCGTCGAGAACATTGACGAAGAGATGTTCCTTGAGGAGGATGACACCTTCGTTGTCTTTTTCCCCTTTACTGTGTCCCGCCCGTCGGGATAATAAGTCTGCTTTGGTATTTGACTTCCCACTTCGATGTTTAATAGTGAAATCATAGTCCTGCAGATCGGTAACCCATCTCGCCTGTCGCCTATTTAGGTTCTGCGCCTTTCTGAAATACGTTAAGTTCTGATGATCCGTCAGAACTTCAATGGTTTGAGTTGCTCCCTTGAGGTAGTGCGCCCATTCGTAGAAGGCGTGCATTACTGCAAGCATCTCTTTGTCATATATTTCGTAATTGCGCTCGGCGTCATTGAGCGATTTTGAAATAAAGGCTACTGGTTTCCATAAGCCGTCTTCCGCCTGTTGAGATAAGATCCCTCCTATAGCGAAGTCTGAGGCATCCACTTCTACTCGGAACTGTCCTTCTTCGCTAGGGATTCGAAGTACCACCTCCTCTGCTATTGTTCTTTTAAGCCTATCAAAGGCTTCATCCTGCAGCTGTGTCCACAGCCATTCCTCCTTTCCCATGAGCCATGTCAATGGCTTGGCTAATTTTGCGAAGTCCCGCACAAATCGTCGATAGAAATTGACAAAGCCCAGGAACTGCTGAACTTCTTTTTTACACATAGGTTTTGGCCATTCCGATACTGCTTTAACCTTGGCAGGATCCATTCGCACAGTATCTTTTCCTATGATGACTCCGAGGAAATCGATTTCCTTTTTATCGAAGAAGCATTTCTCTGGTTTGAGGGAGAGTTTATGCTTTTCTAATTTTTCCAGTATTCGATTTACATGTCTGGTGTGTTCTTCTTGATTCCTTGAGAATACCAAGATATCGTCCATATAAATCACTACCCATCCTTCAGCTATTTCGACTCGGAAGATGTCATTCATCATGGTTTGGAAAGTTGCGGGCGAATTGGTTAGTCCAAAAAACATAACAAGCGGTTCGAAGAGTCCATGATTTGTTCGAAAAGCAGCTTTCCATTCGTCGCCCTCCTTTATTCTTACGTTGTTGTAACCCCAACGTATATCCATTTTTGAAAAGACCTTGGCTTGGGATAATTGATCTACCAGCTCTCCGATCAAGGGTAAGGGATAACGGTTTTTGACCGTCATTTCATTCAGCTTCCTGTAGTCCTGTACAGGTCTGAGTTTGCCATCTTTCTTCTTGACGAAGAAGAAAGGTGATGCCATTGGTGATTTGCTGGCCTGGATTTGTCCGGAATCCAAGTTTTCTTTCAGGAATTCATCCAGCTGTTGTTGCTCATCTCGGTTAAGCGGGTAGATTTTACAATCTACTGGAGTGGAGCCGGGTATCAGCTCTATTGCATGGTCCCAACATCGTCGGGGTGGTAATTCATCGAAGGTTTCTTTTTCAAACACCTTTCGATGTTCCAGATAATGACGAGGGACTGCCTCTTCGAGGGTACGCTTTTTCTCCGTTTTTGCCTGTTCTGCAGCTATTTTGGTAGCTGTTGAAGCGAAGGCTTGTACTTGCAACTCGGGCTCTCCAATGTGAACGGCCAATAAATGCTCTCCTTCCTGTAAATGATATGACACCTCAATCTCATCCTCGGGTTCCTGTATGGATGATGGTTTCCAGCAGGTACCGGGACACCGGTTGAACTCTAAGGATTTCTTTTTCCAATTGATGGTCGGATTGTGGTGCTCCAACCAATCATGTCCTAGGAAGAGATCGGTTTTGCTGAGCCTAGCTACTGCACAATCCATAACCTCTTCATGAGATCCTATGCGTAACTTGAATTGAATGAAGTATTCCACGCTTCCTGATCCGTTACGTGTTCCATCAGCATTATACACCGGAATCGGGTGCAGCAACTTTTTTCTGTTCATTTGATGCTTCTCCACAAACTCTTCGCTTATACATGAAGCGGTACATCCAGAGTCCAGTAGCATGGTTATGTTGGTGGATTGAAGTGTATCCATAGTTGTAAGCGTTCCTTTTAAGTCCAATTCTTGTCTTCCGACGCCTTGCACTACCTTCTCTCTTAAGTGTACTAGATTCCATAGGGCGTCGGCTTCTGATAGCGCGTTTATTTGTTTAACGAGTTTTCCATCTACTTCTTTTATTCGCTTCGGTTCTACCCACTGTCGTAGGCATTCGATGGCCGTTTGTTCTGGCTGTTGCCATATACGCCTTAATATCCAAGGGGTAGTCCAAGCTTTCAATCTTTTTTCCGGTTTTACGCTCATTTCCATATTTCTTATACGGTGTACGTTCCCACTGCATTCATAGAGTAACTCATGTACATCAATTGCAGAGTCTACTGGTACTAATACACCGTTACAAGAATTTGAAACTGGAGCCAGTTGAACAGAGCGTTCGTTCACTGGCTGTCTCCAAAATCCGAGACCTCCTCGATCTTGGCACATCCTTCTACCGGGGTCATTTCCCCATTATCTATCATTCGTACCACTCTCTTTCCCTTGTCCTTGGTTGTTTCCTTCTTCCAACACCTTTCCACAGTGTGACCTTTCCTTCCACAGCTACTACATTCCGGTATAGGTTTTCTTCCTCGTGGCAACGGGCATCGGCGACTGTAATGTCCCTCTTTTTCGCAATTGTAGCACCATGGTTTGATATCTCGTTTCTTGTCTACGTCCATAGCGTTTGGGTCTCAACTTCCAGATGCGAAAGGGGCTGGCACTTTGTATTGATATTGAGGACGGGGGTTACTACTCGGAGTTTGCTCTCTGTATTCCTGTCGAGACTTCAGGAAGCCATATGCCTCGTTGGCCTTCCTATAAGCTCGAGCAAGTGCAGTTACTCGTGTTTGTATTTGAATGAGAGTAGCATTGTCCGGAAGTCCTCCGTATCGGATCATATCTCGCCCTAGGGCTGGGTTGAGATTACTTTGGAATTGCGAGATCAGGGCCTGATCATTCCAATCGGTGAGTGAGGTAAGTGAGTTGAATTTTACAATATAATCCTTGACCATCATCGTTCCTTGTCGTAACTTCAGTAGGGCTTCGATCGCTTTCTCCTTTGTCTCTGTCGACATAAAGAAGTCATGCATTTGATTTTTGAAGTCCGTCCAGTCTGTGAATGGGAACTGATTAGCCAATGGTCTTCGTACCCATGCTCGATTGTCTTCTGTTGACTCCCCGTCATTTAGTTGCTGCCAGTTGAGTTGCGAATTCCACCCGCTGTTGTCCACTTTGTCTTGGTATTCCTGTAGCGCTTCCTGAAGTGCTTTAAGTTTCACACCACTCCAGTCGGCTGCCCTATCTCCTTTACCGCCTTTCATGCGGTATAGACATATGGAAATTCGCCTTTTTGGGTCCACCTCCCTTGCCAACATGAAATAGGTCTCCATCTGTCGTAACCAACCGTCAACCGTGCATGGATCCCCCTGGTAATAATCAGGTATTTCGGCTTTCGTAAGAGGTCCTGGTTCGGGGCGAGAGCTTCGCTGGTACTCGTTTATTATTGCCGCAAGAGCTTGTCCAGCGTTGGTGATGGCTCGCTGTCTTTCCTCTTCTTGGCGGTGAATTTTATTTTCCCGGGCAGCTACTGCTGCAGCAGATTGAGTATCCAGGAGGGATTCTAACGTTTCTGAGTCCATCCAGGAGTTTCTCCATCCGAGTACAGCATGATAGGCTTGTGTAACCATGTCCACTGTGAGCCGGAAATTTCCAACGCCAACTCGATGCGATCCGTATCCCTGCCACATCATCGCCTTCATCCATGGCCAGCCACCCAGTTCTCCAGATACTCGAACGCAGTGCCACATGCGATTACACCCCTTGGTTTGCCTCCAATAGATTGGTCTGTCCTTGTCCATAAGTTCCGGATCCCATCCATATATTTCCCTAATTGTTGGATATGCCGGCCACCTGTAAGCGTTCCAATATTTTCGCTTTACTAGCCATAGGTAGCAGTATCCTGGATGCTTCGGGTGCAACTTGTTTTGTTGTTGCTCCGTTAAACCTGGACGACCGTTTCGCAGACAAGGGTCTATTTCCACCAGAGCTGCCGCTGTGTCTGATCACACTGGTTGCTCTGATGATCCTAAATCGCTTTCCTCCCCTAGGCTTATTATTTCGCCTTCTTCGGGGTTTCCCGCTCCTATCTTGTAGTGTCCCATGCCTTCTCGGTTTAGACACTTGATGTGAAACCATCCCCTCGTGTTACTGTTATATTTTTCGATGTGTACCATGTTCGATTGAGAGTAGGTTTTTCGTATGATGGTGGTGACGTCTTCGTCACGAAGGCTCTTATCCCAGTTGCAAATTTCCTGTAACTGTGGATAAGCTGGCCACAGGAACTCGTCCCAGTAATCTTTCTTTATTAGCACCAGGTAGCAATATCCTGGTATGTCGGGATGTAACCCGCTGTCGACCCATGACATTCTTGGGTAAGGATAGGGAAGCCAAAATTCCTTTTCAACGTTTCGTCTCCACTGGTTGATTTGTCGTTTCTTATGGGCGTCATTTGCCCCTTGAGGGTACTCCTCGGTCGATAGCCAGTCTGCTGTCATGGGGACTCCACCATTCCAATGAGCTGCGTCTCCACCAGCATTGATAACTTTGGCCTTGCTTCCTTCTCCAGCTAGTGCTGCCGCTGCGTATGATCGCGCTGGTTGCACTACTGGTTCCTGTTCTTTTACTGCTGGGTATGTTCGTCCGGTGATGAGCATCGTTCCGAGCTAGGGGTGTAGAGGAGTCATCCGCAGGAATTCCGCGATAGCAATGAGCAACTCCGCGCAATTCTGTGCAATTCCGCGCAACTCCGCATTTTTCCGCAGTAAGGCAAGCATCACCCACGACCAACAATCGAGTCGCCTCCTGTGTACACCATTGAAACCCCACACCAGTCGGCCATTCACATCCGATGTCAGCACCCCATCGGCCGAGTTGCATGAAAATCATCAGCCGGCACAGCTTAGTTCACCGGAGAAGGGACCACGCCATCAAGACATATCCGTGTTAGGAAGATCTACAGTCCAAGATCCAAGAGCCACGTCATCCATAGCGACGCACCAACACAGCGGAATAGGACCCTAGTGGATGAATAAAGCCATCGGCTGATAATCAGATACGGTATAGACCAGTCAGGTCTGCGGAATATCAAGAACAGGGCCACATCAAGTCAGATGAACCCCGGAGTTGCCGTGCATGGCAATCAGGCAGGTCTATTTCAATCCGACAAGTCTATTAGCATCCCGCACAGGGTCGTGGTATTGGCTCTCACCGCGGTGCTCATATTCCACCATCGTGTCCCTCAGCTAGCCCCATCGCATGAAGACCTTTAAGACAGATTTGGATATATGGTTGCGAGGTGAAAATTTCACAAGTATTACTTTGTTATTTAGAGTAGGAAAAAGTATATAAAGCCCATGTACAATAGGTTACGAGCTTAACATATAAACATAGTACACCCCAGCCTTCGAGTCTCGTCCTCTCAGCTACGCCCTCTTCGTCTCGTTCGCGCCTCTGAGTTTTGTCGTACTCCGCGTCCCGCGTTCACTGCTGTTACGCCTTGTGTGACCAACGTTACTATCCGCGGAGTTGCCAGTTCCGCGCAGCGTACCGTTGTCATCGAGCACACCGGAGTTGACGGGAACTCTTTCGTGACCTCACCCCTTCCTGATCCTCGCTATTTCCAATAGCGGGGTGAACTTATCACCGGCTGCCTGATTTACTGCTTCCTGAACAGTAACTGTTGATCGTAAGTCTACCCGTTTGATAGACGTGGTGGCCAGAGGTCGATTCTTTAATCGACGTTTGGACTTGGACTGTCCTCCAAAACGTACGGTCCAGGTATAGTGAGAGACCTTGTGAAGATCTACAAGTTCGTCCCATGTGTATTCGATGTCATCCCGCCGTACGGCAGATTCTTCAATGATGTGACATCTTCCTGGTCGAATACTGTCCTGGATAGCAAAGACCACGGTGTCGTCTCTAAGCTCTGGCTCCCAATTTATAATATCGTATAGGGTAGGCCAAGCAGGCCAGTTGAACTTGTCATAGTATTCGGCTTTAAATAGGTACATATAGCAATACCCATTTTGTGTTATGAGCATACCTCTCATTTCAAACTTTACAGTAACGACATCAATGACACTTATGAAGGAATGGTCACGAGGAGTCGGAGAATCTTTTTCTTTTCTTTTTATCTATTTTATCAAGCTCAAACGTCTATGGGCAAGACTACGCAATGGGACTCTAGGAGGATGGCCTACGTGAACTGCGGTCCCTATAAGGAAGGAGGTTAGGTCAGCATCGGCTATGGAGATAGACCGAGTGCCGACAGGAGTTGCGGCCCGATGAGGGGCCTACGCCATGAAAGGAATCATGAGCGGCACGGCGCCTGAGGGGCGACATGGGAACGCCGAGGAGTACCGAGTCAACGGTACGGCGTGCATGGGAATCGGCCGAAGTCCTGAACAATAGGAAGGCCGAATACAGACAACCCAAGGGATGGGTGTGGGAGGAACTCTCCATAGAAGGTTAGATGGGCGCAGATCGGCTGCTGCGCATTGATCCCGGCATGAGGGACTTTAGCTGCGCGCTGTCTACGCACAGACCAGGAGAAACGGTATATAAGGGCCGTAGTTTAGCATAGGAGACTCTTAAGTCTCTAGATAGTCTATTGTCACTAGACATAGCTACTGAGCAAACACCTTTTCTTTGACCTAACAAGTCACCTCTCTTGAGTCGCTTAGGTTGTGTCTAGGGCAGTCCTGACATAATCTAGAGACTTTATTCTCTACCCCGTTGCTCGTAGCTGCAAAGGACATTCAACGGCCTAGTTTCACTTTGACGGTTGTAATCCGATTATCCCGGAACCGTTGGCGACACCGACTTCGACAACCACACTGTCAACGGGTCTCGAACGAGAGATCCTCAATACGCCCGTTGGGCCTGGCTACCAAACAGTAAAGGACGAGAGTACTAGTTCGCTAGGGTGAAGCGTAGGCAGGAGACCACAGACGCGCCCTGGGTTTAGTACACCTTTATTGCGGAAAAGCTCAAGGAACGAGCGAAGAAACCTGATTGGTGTCACATATCAAGGCTGATCTCAAATTCCTCACATACTCCCTGTACTAGCACCCCTACCTGATTTTGGGGTGATAACTAGGCACAAAGATAGTGAGGTGAAGTGCCGGGTGTGCCCAATTAGTAGCTTGCGGACCCACAACGCTGCAGACAGTATCTTTCCTGTTTCCCAGGAAACGTCATCGACAGGCGCGGATTTTCGGTTGCCGCACGAACGGATCAAGTGTCAGTGGAGGGCCTGAACTTGATTGAAGATTCTTTTACAGGAAATACCTACATCTATCCCTCGTCATGAACTGCATGTTCAAATACATACTACCTCACGCCCAGGCGACACTTTCGGAGATTGGATGCATCTTCGAAGCGGACTGGGTCACCGACTACGATAAGGTCTCATCTAGACCAAAAGAAATAACCGGCGACGTCATTTACCGCCGATACGACAACCACATACGATTATGGTGGATGTTCCTGAAGGAACAAAAACGAGAAAGACGTGCACGTGCACAACAGCTTATCCGGCAACATGAAGCCGAAGAGACGAGGATCCAGGAAGAGGCATGGAACGCCTTACTGGAACAAAGGGCAGCAAACCGAGCTGCATTACGGGCAAAACGAGCCCTGGAAAGAGCAACAAGGGAATATCTTACCCTCACTAACTTGTTAAATGAATCATTCAAAGGGGACGCATCCAGCCCCATATGGAAAGCCTTGATGACATCCGAATACAATCAATGGCTTACGCTTATTATCAATGAGGAAAAAGCTATTCGAACTACAGCGATAAAACCTCACACCATACAGTACGAACGTCATGTCAAGGAACTATACGCACATGACGGAATGATATTGGAACATTCTGACTGGAACGCATTAATGCATGCGTTAAACGGAAACATCTTGCCAGGATTCTGGTGGACGATTCGAATGGGTCCCATTCCTGAACAACTCGCACCAACTGTTCCAGGATTTTGTTATCTCTGTCTCATCAAGCCAGAGTACTGGAATAAATACGAGTGGCCCGCATACCCAACCATCGAAGCTATCTGGCAGATGGAGAAACAATTCCGAGAGGAAGGAATTAGAACAAGGTGGACCGCCACAGAATGACCCGACGTTGTACATGTAGGCCTAGAAATGGCTGACACAAACGGATGGGACATGGTGGAAAGATTACTCACCAGCGGTCACCGAACGCTCCGTGTTGGAGCAAAACAAACAGAGCAACCAGCGCGATCGGACGCAGCGGCAGCTCTGGAAGAAGAAAATGCATGGCTACAAAGCCAAATAGAGAGGGCCAGAAGACCGGGACCTGGAAAGAAAGCTACTTTCCCAAATCCGACACTACCCGGCTATTGCTACTTATGGTTGATAAAAAAGAAATATTGGTCGGCAAAGAAATGGCCTGCCTATCCAACTATAGAAGAAGTATGCCAATGGAAATCCCAATGGGGAAAAGGGGGAGTGAAAATTCATATAAGGAAATCTACACTCGCTCGAAAAATATGGCATATAGAAGTAGCAAAGAAAGGGTCCCCCGGATGGGAATACTTGGAGCAGTTACACAACAAAGGCTTTGGAGAGAAACGACTGGGAGCAGGACCTTTCCGGCTGACAGTTGATATGGTCACCCAAGCTTACCACGCATTACTCGGATGGAGGAACCATTGGGCAGACTCTGAAACGTTGGAATCTCTTCCGGATACTCAACCGGCTGCAGCAGTCGCAGCACGAGAAAATGAAATTCACCGGCAAGAAGAGGATAGACAAAGAGCCATCACCAATGCAGGGCAAGCCCTAGTAGCCATAATAAACGAATACCAGCGGAGCTCTCGACCGGAACCGGGACCTCTTACCAAGGCAGAAATGCCTGATTACTATCAAGGGGACCCACGAACGGTAGACGGATGGCTGCGGCAAATGGAAACGTATTTCATGTTGGCAAGAGAAGTAGACCCAAAGCGACAAATCCCAATATGTCTCTACCGAATGAAAGGCGGGAAAGGGGACAGAGCTGCAGACTGGAGTGGCGTTAAACTCAAGGCGTTTCAGGAAGCGCTACAGGAGTATCAAGACAAAATAGACAACAGCGGGTGGAGTTCCCAGCTTAACTGGCAACAGTTAAATGAGGGAGAATCGACCGACGACAATCGAGCATGGATTCGACGGCCATTGAACAATCAGTTCCCATTTACAGACTGGGCCGACTTTAAAAACCAGATGCACGAGTTTTTCATGTCGACGGAAACAAAGGAGAAAGCAATTGAAGCATTATTAAAATTGTGACAAGGAACGATGATAGTAGAAGACTACATCATAAAGTTCAACTCCCTCACTTCGCTAACAGACTGGAACGACGCAGCCTTAATCTCGCAATTCCAGAACAATCTCAATCCAGCTCTAGGACGGGATTTGATTCGATATGGAGGACTCCCTGACAATGCAACATTACAACAGATACAGACGCGAGTCACTGCCCTTGCACGGGCATATAGAAAAGCCAATGAAACTTACGGCTTCGCAAAAACACGTCAGGAGTACCGAGAACAGACCCCGAGTACGAATCCTCATCCTCAGTACCAATACAAAGCACCAGCCCCTTTTGCATCGGGCAGTCGAGACCCGAATGCCATGGACGTCGACAGGAAACCACGTACCAAGCTGTGGTGTTACAACTGTCAAAAAGAGGGACATACTAAGTGGAGATGTCCGCAACTCAGAGAGAGAGCAATTCCCGAATGCACCAATTGTGGCAGGAAAGGACACCTAACAGAAAGGTGTCGGGAAAGGAAAAGAATCACGGCCGTAGATAAAGGCAAACAAATTATACGAGCAACCAGCGCGATAAAACGCAGCGGCAGCTCAGGGGAAACGACCCCAGAAGGATGTGCCAAAATAGAGGAGGTCTCGGATTTTGGCGAAAGCCAGTAGACAAACGCTCTGTCTCACTGGCCTCTAGTTCAAGTTCCCTTAGTGGTGTACCAGTACCTATAGATTCCCAAATAAATATGCATGCTTTACTTTATGAATGCAAAGGGAACGTACATCACATAAGAAACTTGGAAATGAGCGCAAAACCCGAAAAAAGATTAAAAATATGGTCGCCGCCATGGGTACTGAGACGTATCTGGCAGCAGGATGAACAGACAGCAATAGAATGTCTACGACAATGGGTAGACGACAAAAGAGTAAAAGAAGTAGACGGAAAGCTGGTCCAACAGCTGAATGCCTTGTCAGAAACCGATGCCCTATGGAACCTTGTACACTTGAGGGAAAAAGTAGTACAAGGAATTGGGAAGCAGGAGTTGGACCTAAAAGGCACACTCACCACAATGGATACACTTCAATCCACCAACATAACTATGCTACTGGACTCCGGTTGTACCACTTCGTGTATAAGCGAGGAGTTCGTAGAAAAACATCGAATGAACAAGAAAAAGCTACTACGCCCGATCCCAGTATATAATGCGGATGGGACACGCAATGGATCAGGGAGCAGTGGAATACTTTGTCCAGTTCAAACTACGAATAGGAGCTCATGAAGAAGTGATGGACTGTGCCGTAGCCAGATTAAGCAAAACCGATCTCTTTTTGGGACACGATTGGTTGGAACACCACAATCCAACCATTAATTGGAAAAAGAAATCCTTGGAATTTAACCGGTGTCCCGGTACTTGCTGGAAGCCATCCTCTGTACAGGAACCCGAGGACGAGATCGACGAGTCATATCATTTGAAGGAAGGAGAGCGCCTTCTGGCGATTCATATCGGAGAACCCGAACTACGAGTACGAGCGTTTGCTTCAACCGCCACAAAAATAGCAGCAGAGCAGGCAAAAACAGAGAAGAAGCGTACGCTGGAGGAAGCAGTTCCCCATCACTACCTAAAGCACAGAAAGGTTTTCGAGAAAGAAACCTTTGATGAGCTTCCACCAAGGCGACGATGGGACCATGCAATAGAATTAATTCCTGGCTCAACCCCGGTGGATTGCAAAATATACCCCCTTAATCGAGATGAGCAACAGCAACTCGATGAATTCCTGAAGGAGAACTTGGATTCTGGACGAATCCAACCGAGCAAATCGCCAATGGCATCTCCCTTCTTCTTTGTTAAGAAAAAGGATGGAAAACTTAGGCCTGTACAGGATTACAGGAAGCTAAATGAAATGACGGTCAAGAACCGTTACCCTTTACCCCTCATAGGAGAGCTTGTGGACCAGTTATCCCAAGCCAAAGTGTTTTCGAAGATGGACATACGTTGGGGATACAACAATGTCCGGATTAAAGAAGGCGACGAATGGAAGGCCGCTTTTAGAACCAATCGCGGACTATTCGAACCGCTGGTTATGTTTTTCGGTTTAACAAATTCGCCCGCTACCTTCCAAACAATGATGAACGACATATTTCGAGTCGAAATCGCGGAAGGATGGGTGGTCATTTACATGGATGATATCTTGGTGTTTTCAAAAAACCAAGAAGAGCATACGAAACATGTTAACCGAATAATTGAAAAATTGGAGAAACACAAGTTATCGCTGAAGCCTGAGAAGTGCTTCTTTGACAAAAACGAGATCGATTTCCTAGGAGTCATTATTGGGAAGGACACAGTACGAATGGATCCTGCAAAAGTTAAAGCAGTATCCGAGTGGCCGACGCCCAAGTGTAAAAAGGAAGTCCAACAGTTTTTGGGCTTCGTTAATTTCTATCGACGCTTCGTTAAAGATTTTGCAAAACTAGCAAAGCCGTTGACACGGCTTACGGGAAAGGAAGAGTGGCTGTGGACACAGCTACAAGATGAAGCCTTCGACAGGCTAAAAACAACCATAGCAGAGGAAGTGATACTTCGAATCCCCAATGAAGAAGGGCAATTTCGAGTAGAGGTGGACGCTTCCGATTTCGCCATAGGAGGGATCTTGTCTCAGCAAAGAGAGGATGGGTTGTGGAAACCGGTGGCGTTTATTTCGAAATCGCTCAATGACGCTGAGCGCAATTATGAAATATACGATAAAGAAATGCTCGCTGTAATGCATGCCTTCTATGAATGGGCCCATTACCTCAAAGGAGCAAAGCAAATTATTGAAGTTCTGACGGATCATCAGAACTTGACGTATTTCCGAAAAGCGCAGAATCTCAACCGACGACAAGCGAGATGGGTTACGGACCTACAGGACTACAACTTCGTAATAAAGCACCGAAGTGGAAAGTCCAATACTAAGGCGGACCTATTATCCCGGCGAGCGGGACACAGCAAAGGAGAAAACGACAATGAAGGTGTCATCCTCCTCAAAGAACATCTCTTCATTAACGTCTTGGATGATGATCGAGCTATAGACGATATCATTAAGGACATTAGAGAAGTCCCCCGTCGTCAATGGGAAACTCAGGTGTTAAAAGGATTAGAAATCTCCGGAGGAGAATACAAGTTGGAAAAAGGACTAGTCACCTGGCAAGGACGCGTATATGTACCGGCCGTACCAGCTCTGCGAGAAGATATCATTGCCATTCACCACTCGTGGGGACATTCCGGAGTGGCTAAAACGTTGGAGTCACTCACCAGGAACTTCTGGTGGCCCAACATGCTGAAAGGATATCGAACGATATATCCCTGGCTGTGAAACATGCCAGAAAGCAAAACCAGACAGGACTGCCAGGGCAGCGCCCTTACGACCGAATGAAGTTCCTTTCGAACCCTGGGAGGTCATATCAGTCGACTTTGTGGGACCGCTCCCAGAGTCCAAAGGAAACAATATGGTTCTGGTCATTGTGGACCGTTTTACAAAGAAAACCTACTTTTTGCCTACAACATCAGACATCACCTCGCAAGGGACAGCAGTGCTGTTCCGAGACAATGTGTTCAGGGAGCATGGACTCCCCAGAAAAGTAATTAGTGATAGAGGACCACAATTCGCCTCAAAATTCATGACGGACCTATACGGAATGTTGGGAATCAAAGCCAACAGGTCTACCGCCTACCACCCGCAAACAGATGGACAGACAGAACGAGTCAATCAGGAGTTAAAAGAGTTTCTGACCATCTTTGTTAACAACCGACAAGATAACTGGTCGGACTGGCTATCTGTGGCTCAGTTCTGCCACAATGATCGGGTGCACTCAGCCACGGGGTTCACTCCCTTTTACATGAATTATGGACGGCATCCAAATAAAGGTCTCGACCCTACCTACGCACCAAAGGCAGTAGCGGTCGAACAGCTAGCAAAAGAATTAGAGGATGTACATGCCAAAGCAAAGTTGGCATTGGAGAAAGCAGCGCAAGTTATGAAAGAGCGCTATGATACTCACCGAAAAATGGCTGTCGAATATAAACCTGGAGACAAGGTTTATCTCAGCACGGAAAACTTACCAGTCATTCGGGCTACTAAAAAACTAGATGGGAAGTTCATTGGCCCACTGGAAGTACTCGCCAAAGTGGGCGAATCCTCTTACAAATTAAAAATCCCGGCCTCATGGAAGGTCTACAACGTCTTCAACTGAAGTCCTCTTGAAGCCGTACAGGGAACCGGTTTTCCCAAAACAGCAGGCAAAAGCAGCAGCGCGCAAGGATGCACAAATGGTGGAAGAGTCGCAGGAAGGCGAATACGAGGTGGAAGAAATCTTAGAAAGCCGAATAAGCGGCAGGGGAGGAGCGAGGCTGGAATACCTCGTAAAGTGGAAAAACTACCCGGTGGAGGAAGCCACCTGGGAACCGGTGAAGAATGTCGTCAACGCACCCGCCATTGTAAAGAAATTTCACAGGACAAATCCCGACGCTCCTAAACTCGTGAGAAACATTCGAGACGGGATATTATACATCCAGTACACAGAGACGGAACCAAAGAAGAGTCCCAACACATCTAAAAAGCCTACCAATGTATCAAGACATAATAAGGCTAGAGGGACTCATTGGAAGGATTGACAATGACTGTTTGGATGGGAAGATGGCCGTTTTGGGCCAAAATACCTGGAGAACATGGAGCGCAGATGGCGCAATTGGAAGGGCGAACGGGCAGCGATCATAGAGCTGCCAGACGATACCAATGGGACGTTCTCCAGAGATCTGGAGCGCGGCGGGCGGTCTGTACCCGTGCTTAATTTCCCTCAGACAACGGAAGCAGAGGAGCTAGCAGAGGAGAAAAGAGCTCAAGAAAAAGATATGGCAGTACTCGCCAAAAAATTATTAAAAAGGGAGACGGTAGTGGCTGCCAGGGAAAGCAGCGAGTCGGAAGAAGACCGACAGAGGAGGATCAAGGGCGCAAGTCGCCAGAAAAAACCATTGGTCAGTCATAGGACCACCATTGAAGACGTCGAAGACGTCGACGCAGAGCAAACCGGGCTGTCGCCCGACGATCAACAAGCGCGCTTGGCCGCGTTTTACGCAAGAATGAAGGAGGATCCAAGATATGTGGACTCCGCCACGTCAGCCTCTCGGGACGCGAGGCCTTGAGGGGGGGGTGATGTTATGAGCATACCTCTCATTTCAAACTTTACAGTAACGACGTCAATGACACTTATGAAGGAATGGTCACGAGGAGTCGGAGAATCTTTTTCTTTTCTTTTTATCTATTTTATCAAGCTCAAACGTCTATGGGCAAGACTACGCAACGGGACTCTAGGAGGATGGCCTACGTGAACTGCGGTCCCTATAAGGAAGGAGGTTAGGTCAGCATCGGCTATGGAGATAGACCGAGTGCCGACAGGAGTTGCGGCCCGATGAGGGGCCTACGCCATGAAAGGAATCATGAGCGGCACGGCACCTGAGGGGCGAACATGGGAACGCCGAGGAGTACCGAGTCAACGGTACGGCGTGCATGGGAATTGGCCGAAGTCCTGAACAATAGGAAGGCCGAATACAGACAACCCAAGGGATGGGTGTGGGAGGAACTCTCCATAGAAGGTTAGATGGGCGCAGATCGGCTGCTGCGCATTGATCCCGGCATGAGGGACTTTAGCTGCGCTGCTGTCTACGCACAGACCAGGAGAAACGGTATATAAGGGCCATAGTTTAGCGTAGGAGACTCTTAAGTCTCTAGATAGTCTATTGTCACTAGACATAGCTACTGAGCAAACACCTTTTCTTTGACCTAACAAGTCACCTCTCTTGAGTCGCTTAGGTTGTGTCTAGGGCAGTCCTGACATTTTGCCTCCACTGGTCAGGAGCGATTGGACTTTTCGCCGTCGGTCCAGGTAGATATGCCTTGACGTGGGCTCTCCACCCCAACAACCGGGCTTTGTGATCATTCCATGTATCTTCCCCTATTTCGGATAGGAAATGGTCCAACCCGATGGTTCGAAGTTTTTCTATTGGCTCGGTGAGGAGTCGTTCTGGTGTTCTGGGAAGAATCCGCCCTGGTGGTTTTGTAATGAGCAAAGGGTCATAGCGAATCCCCTGACGACGTTCCTCTTCCTCCCTTTCCCTTTTCCACTTGGCGTAATGAGTGGCTCGTATATTGCCGTTCATGGCATGCATCCATGCGTTCCAGTCCTCGTGGCTCATAGTCATTCCCTCATGAGCGTATAGTTCCTCTACATGATGAGCGCATTGTAGTCGCTCGACTGCCACTCGGTATCGCATAATTGCCTTGTCTCCGTTGTTGATCAACATCAACCACTGATTATATTTTGAGGAAACAAGGGCCAGCCAGATCGGGTTAGAGGTGTCGCCTCTGTATTGGTCTTCCAATAGTGTTATGAGAGTCTGATACTCTCGTTTGGCTTTGCGCATTGCGCGCTCCGCCCGTAGAACAGCCTTGCTTGCTGCTCGTTCTGCCAGAAGGGCCTCCCATGCTTCCTTCTGTTTGAGCTCTTGTTGGAGCTCTCTTTCTTGTAATAGTTTTTGCCCCTCAGCGCGTTCCCTCTTCCGCTCATTTTTGTGGTATTGCCAGTATAGTCTGACGTGGTTGTCGTAACGGCGTATGATGGTGTCGCCGATAAAGGTGGGTGTCCTTGTAAGGACAAGTTCGGTGGTGTTAGCCCAGTCCGCCTCAAAGATTTGACCAATCTCTGAGAGTGTCGCCTGGGCGTATGGGAGTACGTATTGGAAATGACAATTCATTGTTCGTGAGGGAAGGTTTAAGGTTGTTCCTGTAAAAAGATCTTCAACCAAGTTCAGGCCCTCCACTGACACTTGATCTGTTCGTGCGGCAGCCGAAAAATCCGCGCCTGTCGATGACATTTCCTGGGAAACAGGAAAGATTTTGTCTGCAGCATCATGGGTCCGCAAGCTACTAATTGGGCACACCCAGCACTTCACCTCACTATCTTTGTGCCTAGTTATCACCCCGAAATCAGGTAGGGGTGCTAGTACAGGGAGTGTGTGAGGAATTTGAGATCAGCCTTGATATGTGACACCAATCAGGTTTCTTCGCTCGTTCCTGAGCTTTTCCGCAACTGCAGTGTACGTTACCCCGAGCGTGTCTATGGTCTCCTGCCTACACTGCTCTCGGGCGAACTCGTACTCTCGTCTGCAACTGTTTTGTAGACAGGCCCAACGGGCGTATTGAGGATCTCTCGTTCGAGACCCATTGACAGTGTGTGTGTTGGAGTCGATGTCGCCAACGGTTCCGGGATAATCGGATTACAACCGTCAAAGTGAAACTAGGCCTCTGATCGTCAGGAGCAACTACGAGTGGCGTGCTCGGTGCTGGACGGCACAGAGGGGTAGAGAATAAAGTCTCTAGATTATGTCAGGACTGCCCTAGACAATAACCTAAGCGACTCAAGTGGGACTTGTTAAGTCAAAGACGATTCTGGTTGCTCAGTAGCTATGTCTAGTGACAATAGACTATCTAGAGACTTAAGAGTCTCCTATGCTAAACTACGGCCTTTATATACCGCTTCTCCTGGTCTGTGCGCAGACAGCGCGCAGCTAAAGTCTGTTACAATTTCTTTCTCTTTCGCTTACCTGTTACAATAGCTTTTCTTCACTTCGTCGCTATGCACTGATACTTGTTTCATCCGCCTGGACCGCCCCTCGTTTTACTTCCTTTTATACTTCTTCATTGTTCTCTAGGCAGTATATAAACCCCCGCATGTACCGTAGTACCTCAGTTCCAACTTAATCGAGTATTGTCCTTTACTGAACAACCCTCTCGCTCTCGTCCTCTCTATCGCTCGAGCTATCTTCGTCGCTGCCTAGCACGACGTCGAACAGCATTCTTGTCCAGTGACTGGGATTAGACCAAGACTCTAGTCGTCGCTGTTGACTCGATAACGAACCAAGGGCATCGATCCTAACACAAGTTGGAACTCACTGAACTGCTTAGTGCATCGTCACTAGCTAGACAACATAGATCCGAAACGACCCGAAACCAGACTCTCTAACCAGAGACCACCGAACGACTCCTTTCTCTTTAGAGGAACATATTATCTAGAAGGACAAGAGCTCTTTTTCTCGACATTAAATAAACGTTGGGAATTTCGAGGAGTAGGAAAGAACAGGAACACCCCAGTATCTAACGAATACTTCGAAGGGGATTACATCGAAGGAAACGAACACTCTTTACCTGGAAAGCTTTGGGTTGAGTGGAGAAACGAACAAAAAGAACCAGAAGAAGAACCAGAACTATATTTCGAAAGACCCAAAGAAACCCTTTGGTGGGAAGAGTACTGTGACGCAGAATTCGAGTTCGACGGCACTGATCCATACTATTCTCTTTCCGAAACATCCATAGTAGGGTGGAACACCTTTTTGGAACAAAAACAAATCGAATACGAACTAGAAAACCCGAGACCTGAAACAGACGCTGAAACTGACACAAAACAAATGGCAACCAACACTGAAACCACCGATGCCCCTAGGGGAGACATCAAACCAGTCTCAGCACGAATTTTTACAGGAGATCGGACCGAAGCTAAATCATTCATCAACTGGTTTAGCGATTTCTTTGCAATAAACGCCCACAACTATGAAGGGAAACATGAAAAAAAAATCAGATATGTCCTCCAATGCCTAGGAAAGGAACTAGACGACTGGAAAGAAATAATCCGCGATCAACTGGACGAAAAAGACGGACTTACTTGGGAAAACTATGACACCTTCGTCAAACGATTCCTTGACGACTGGGGAGAAGTCAACACTGCAGTTAGGGCGCTGAATGAGCTCACTAAATTACGAGTTGGAGGAGAGATCACCGTCCCGATCTACGTCCGAAAATTTAGAATGCTCATAGGATCCTCCGGACTAACCGGAATTACCGCCCAACTCCAGGCATTCGTCCGAGGCCTACCAACCACCATTGCTGCCAAAATCCTCGAGGGACAAGGCGACTTTAAAACTATCACAGACGCCTACAGAAAAGCGGAGCAACTCAATGCAGCATGGGAAATGATGAAAGCATTAGGAAAAACTGATACAGGGCGCCGATTCAATAAAACAGGGGGACCTAAAACAATCCATGCCATACAAACCGGATGCCTTACTGATGGGCAATGAGAAGAATATATGCGTTCTGGGAAATGTTTCAGATGCGGAACCATCGGTCATTTATCCCGAAACTGCCCAAAGAAAGATACTACCAGGAACCCGCCCCCTTCAGGACGATTCACCAGAACAATCACTGAAGATAGCGACACTAAGAAAATTCGCACTATGATTGCGGCTCTCAGCACAGAGGAAAGAGAAACCCTCCTCACCGACCTGGAAACCGAGGGTTTTTAAAGCGGAGGAACCAGAAAGCGGTTGGAACCTCCAAGAACGATTATGGACAGTTAGCACTCGACTCTGTAATAGTAAGATCGAATAATAATCAACGACTCTCAATAACTGTCCAATCACCCGAATTACCCGCTGAGATATCTGCTCTTGTTGACTGCGGAGCAGAAGGAAACTTCATTGACGAAACTATAACAAGAAACATGACCAAGAAACCACTAATTCAACCAATACGAGTTAAAAACACCGACGGAACAGTAAACTTAAATGGGATGATCACACATAAAGTCAAGATTCCCTACCACATCGGAAATCTACAAATCGAAACAAGCTTCCTAATCACTAAACTAGGAGATCAAAAACTTATACTCGGACTCCCCTGGTTAGAAAAACACAACCCAACAATAAACTGGAAGGAACGGACCCTTGAGCTTGATCAACACAAACCGACAAAGCAGATAGAAAGAAACCTGGATCAGGAAATCGACGAATATTGGATCAGGGTTAAAACTTCGGCATCACAGGCACTGGAACACACACTACGTAAAGAAACCATAACCACGCTGCCAGACGAGTATCAAGGATGGAAATCTACCTTCGAAAAGGCGCCTTCAGAACGATTCCCAATCAGACGCACATGGGACCACGCAATCGATCTCAAAGCCGGATTTACCCCAAAAGTCAGCAAAATCTATCCGCTATCGATAAAAGAGCAATCATCCCTCGACGAATGGATCACAGAGCAACTAGCTAAAGGATACATCAGACCATCCAAATCCCCACAAGCCTCACCATTCTTCTTTGTCGCGAAAAAGGAAAGCGGAGCGCTCCGGCCATGTCAAGACTACCGATACCTGAACGAATGGACAATAAAGAATGCATACCCACTACCATTGATCTCCGACCTAATGACCAAACTATCCGGCGCGCAATATTTCACAAAGCTAGATCTTCGATGGGGATACAACAACGTTCGGATAAAAGAAGGAGATGAATGGAAAGCAGCCTTCATAACAAACAAAGGACTATACGAACCAACAGTCATGTTTTTTGGTCTATGCAACTCCCCATCCACTTTCCAGACAATGATGAACGAATACTTCCAAGACATGATCAATGAAGGATGGTTAATCATTTACATGGACGACATTTTAATATGTGGAACAACACCCAGAGACTTAGAAACTCGGACAAAACGCGTCCTAGAACGACTAAAAGAAAACGACTTATTTCTCAAACTCGAAAAATGCAAGTTCTGCACTCAGGAAATCGAATTCCTCGGAATGATCATTAGACCTGGGGAAATAACAATGGACCCGATTAAACTGGCAGGAATAGCAGATTGGCCGACACCAACAACGGCCAAGCAAGTACGATCCTTCTTAGGATTTGGGAATTTCTACCGACGATTCATTGGAAACTTCGCAACCCTTGCTCGACCACTTATTGATCTCACGAAAAAAGATGAAGCATTCCTCTGGACACCAGAACGACAGGTGGCATTTAACAACCTAAAGAAACGCTTTACAACAGCCCCTGTACTCCGAATGCCAGATACCACCCGACCATTCATCCTGCAAACCGACGCCTCGAATAAAGCAACAGGAGCAGTACTGAAACAAGCCGATGAAGCAGGACTCCTACACCCTTGCGGCTTCATCTCACACGCCTTAACCACAACAGAGCAAAACTATCAGATTTACGATAGAGAACTACTGGCAATCGTCAAAGGACTTGCAGCATGGCGACATCTTCTTCACGGATCACCTCATACGACCATCGTTCATTGTGATCACAAGAATCTATCCTTTTACCGAACCCCACAACGCCTTACCCCCAGACAAGCCAGATGGTCCTCCTTCTTAAGCAAATTCGATCTCCGAATAGAGCACGTCCCTGGAACTAGGATGTTTGAAGCAGACGCCCTATCTCGACGACCAGACCACATTGGAATGGACGACACCCCAGAAGAAACCACGGTGTTACCACCTGAACGATTCATCAGGCTTATAGCAGACGACCTAGCAGAGAAGTTGTGCAAAGGCATGATCAAAGACGACTTTGGACAAATACTAGTCGAAGTAATCCAAAATCATCGAGCACCACCAATAAATCGAAGCTGCAAGACTGGACATAGGGCTGCATCCCAACAACGCTAAACACCCAACTTAGGGTGGGAGGCGTTAGCCGACACCCTAAGTTGGGTGAGGGCTGCACCGCTTATAATAAATACAAATAAATAACGCGTCGCGTCAGTCACGTGCCAATCAACAAAGAAAAGTCTACACTGCCACCAAATACAAATAAACAACCAAAGCTCCAAAACCTATAAAAACCCTGCGTTGACTCACAGTAACTCATGCCCTTCCAGTGGATCGGCGACACTTCTTCAGACTCATCAGGAGCATCCTCTCTTCCCACACCCCCCCCCATCATGTTCCCCATCCCCACGGCCCCCAACTCCCCCTCTAGAGGTCATATCGGCCTCTCTTCTACTCCGCCGCCAGTTAGGGCTCTCCCCCACTGGCACCGTTTCGAACTCCGGATCATCACGGTCCACTTCAACGGCTGCCCCCTCCGCCGCATATGGTGTTGCCGCCCCGGATGCCGCAACCACGACACCCTCATGCCCCTTGACGGCTGGCAGGGGCGAAGATTTGGGGCGACCCCCCCCCGCAAAATTGCACGTGTAAGCCAGACATGTGGGTTTACTTCGTAAGTCAAACCGCTCCTCTTATTAATATAAATAACTAATAAGAGGATCTGTTTGACTTACAGCCGCCGTGCGCACCCCACCAGGCCCCAAACATTGCCCAGATCCAGTGGGCACTATTCAGGAGGTGGACAAACCTCCACCTCCGCAACATCGACCGGCAAGGTCACCACTGGCACATCGCCACGTGCCAAATCCCACCCCACGCCCCCAACATCGACCCGGTCGACCGCCCGGTTGATTTCTTTTGGCTCAACGACGAGCCCATCGCAGCCCCACCACAAGACCGCCGCCGCAGCAAGTACTGGTACCAGTGCTTGCCCATCCAGGACCCGCCCATCACAGAAACGTGTGCGGAATGTATTTTAGATTTATTTAGTGACCTAAATATCTAAAATACAAATATAATTTTTTTTTCCCACCTTCCGGAACCGAGTGAACCCCGAGTCAAACTAAATGACTCAAATTGAGTACAACCAAACATATATAAAGAGCCCCAAACACACCTCTTCATGGCAGACGCATCCACCTCTAAAGGTCATAAACGCAAACGCTCCACCCAAATCACCGAATTCTTTAACATCCAAAAGACACAAAAAACATCTAAGAAACAAACAGCCCACCACCGACGGACATCAAGCTCAACTAACACAGCTTATCTCCGCAACCCTCACCTACCTACTAACCGAACTCGATTCACATCACATAACTCATACAGATCAACTATTCCTAAAGGAATTAAACAAAACCCACACCATCGCAATTATTACCAAATCCCACACAACAACCGATCAAAGATGGCATCAACAGGACAAGGACACGTAAAAGCATCAACTGACATAACCCCCAAACAGAAGAATCCACCCGCTACTATGAAACCCGCCTAGTCTCTTTCAAACTGGATAAAACACTAAAACAAGTAGCAGCCTCCCGCACAAGAATGACCATACAAATGCGCGAACCAGAAGAATGGCCCTGCTACACATGCAACCTATCCGCCCTGGATTACACGACTGTGGGAAGCTACTATGCCCAAAACGTAGGATGGCGCCACAAATCAACAATTCAATTAATCAAAACAACAACACAAATGATTTACGAAACAAGCTGTAACCAGGGATGGCAAGTCCGAACAATCGTGTGGACACACCCTGAAAATATATTATTCAATCGCGCCACATCATACCTACAACCACACGATCTAGACGGCGAATACGAACTACTAGCCAATATGGGCACACTAACAAAAGGAAACGGCAAGAACGGCAGATATAGAATGGACCGAAAAATATTTCTCCCACGAAGGAACAGAATCCGAAATCGAACACAACGTCAACTACCTGCTAGAAGCCCCCCTACACACAAAATACCCATCAACACCATTCTACTGGGCCCCAACCGCAAATGTAGGTGTAATATACGACCAAATAACAACCATACCAGGAAAAGACAGCCATCTAGACACCGCCATATTCCTGGATGACACATGGCAAAAACTCCCAGGCCTGGTCGAATACAATGACGTGATATCAAGGGGCGGTGAGGTAAAAGCCCAAGCGAAAAAAAATAAAACACAGCAAAAACACGTACATGACATGCATATGGCAACCAGAAGGCCGACACTCAGGGAAGCCATTAAAAGAAATAAAACCAGACAAAAATAATATCGAATTAGATATAATACATACGCTACATTGGAAAGAGTAATACTAGCCTAATATAGCTGCAGTTGCCGTCATGCTTCATAATATACCCCTGGGGTGTTAAGGAGGTTCATACAGAAACTAAGGATAAGAATAACATGCCTACGGCATTACCTAAGAAGGTTTCTCACAAACGAACCACGATTGCAGGATCCCTCCTCGGAATGATCATTAGACCTGGGGAAATAACAATGGACCCGATTAAACTGGCAGGAATAGCAGATTGGCCGACACCAACAACGGCCAAGCAAGTACGATCCTTCTTAGGATTTGGGAATTTCTACCGACGATTCATTGGAAACTTCGCAACCCTTGCTCGACCACTTATTGATCTCACGAAAAAAGATGAAGCATTCCTCTGGACACCAGAACGACAGGTGGCATTTAACAACCTAAAGAAACGCTTTACAACAGCCCCTGTACTCCGAATGCCAGATACCACCCGACCATTCATCCTGCAAACCGACGCCTCGAATAAAGCAACAGGAGCAGTACTGAAACAAGCCGATGAAGCAGGACTCCTACACCCTTGCGGCTTCATCTCACACGCCTTAACCACAACAGAGCAAAACTATCAGATTTACGATAGAGAACTACTGGCAATCGTCAAAGGACTTGCAGCATGGCGACATCTTCTTCACGGATCACCTCATACGACCATCGTTCATTGTGATCACAAGAATCTATCCTTTTACCGAACCCCACAACGCCTTACCCCCAGACAAGCCAGATGGTCCTCCTTCTTAAGCAAATTCGATCTCCGAATAGAGCACGTCCCTGGAACTAGGATGTTTGAAGCAGACGCCCTATCTCGACGACCAGACCACATTGGAATGGACGACACCCCAGAAGAAACCACGGTGTTACCACCTGAACGATTCATCAGGCTTATAGCAGACGACCTAGCAGAGAAGTTGCGCAAAGGCATGATCAAAGACGACTTTGGACAAATACTAGTCGAAGTAATCCAAAATCATCGAGCACCACCAATAAAATCGAAGCTGCAAGACTGGACATATGTCGACCACATCGTACATTACCAAGGAAAAATCTATGTACCCGATCAAGATGGATTGCGCACTCAACTCATTAAACTAACGCATGAATCACCTACATCAGGGCACCCCGGACGATTTAAAACTCTAGAATTACTTAAACGAAACTACTGGTGGCCCGGAATGAACAAGCATACCAGAGAATGGATCGAAGGATGCGCACTCTGCCAGCAAATGAAAGTAAACACTCACCCCAACACCCCTGCCCTACAACCGATCAAATCTAATGCCACCCGACCCTTCCAGCAAGTCACTATTGACTTCATCACAGACTTGCCAATCACCGACGGCTCCGACTCAATCATGGTCACGGTGGACCATGGACTTACAAAGGGGGTAACCTTTTCCCCTTGTCACAAAACAATCGACGCACTAGGAACCGCAGATCTATACATAAACGAAAACTTCAAACGATTCGGTTTACCAGATATCCTCATATCCGACAGAGGACCACAGTTCGCATCTAAAGTATTCCAAGAAATAGGAAAAGCGCTGGGAATAAAACATAGAATGAGCACAGCCTACCATCCCCAGACAGATGGCGAGACAGAACGAGTCAATCAAGAACTAGAAGTCTACCTCCGAATGTTCTGCACAAACGAACCGCACAGATGGAAATCATTACTGCCAATTGCGGAATTCGCTCACAATAACCGACACCATGATACCATCAAAGCATCACCATTTCAACTAATGTACGGAATAGACCCTGTCGCTATTCCCACAGCTGCATTCCCCATGACGACCCCAGCAGCTGAGAACCGACTACGAATGTTACAAAAAGCTAGAGAAGAAGCACTCGCTGCACACGAACTCGCTAGACAAATGGTAGCGCTCAGAACAAAAGATAAGAGTATCAGATTTGAGAAAGGAGACAAAGTCTGGCTCGAAAATCGAAACCTCCGAATACCCTATGAGTCAAGGAAGCTAGCGCCCAAAAGAGAAGGACCCTTCACGATTGAGCAAGTGCTAGGACCTGTCACCTACAAACTGAAACTCCCCAAACAATGGCGCATCCACCCTGTGTTTCATACTACATTGTTAACTCCGTATAAAGAAACAACGGTCCACGGACCGAACTTCATGAAACCACCCCCTGATCTCATCAACGGACAAGAGGAGTTTGAAATAGAAGCAATCATCACACATAGAAAACGAGGAGCCGGCTATCAATACCTAGTCAAATGGAAAGGGTATGGACCGAACGAAAACTCATGGGAACCTGAAACAAATCTGGAGAACGCTGCGAACATCCTTAGAGCGTATAAAAACCGCCGAAACCTGCTATGAAAACCATGGCCCAGTATCGCAACAAACAGATCCTCAGACAGAATGCTAGATACACCAAAAACATCGCTTCCCCCTACTCCCGATTCTCTCCCAGACAATCTATCCCAAAACTTAGACACCTAATCATCCAACTCCCTAATCGAACCCACCCTCACCAAGGACGACGCGCAATAGGAACAGCCTTCATTGAAATACGCAAAATCCTGCTTTATCGAACAAAAGTACCATCACTGCACCCAGTATATAAAACACAGATCAGCCCCAACTCCCAGACACCAACCGACGCCATCAGCAGAGATCGCCATATCAGACAAGCGCAAAGAGCACTGACCTTATGGATCATTGACCGAACAAGAGACCTGGAAGCGGCGGGAGTGACCTGCCTACGCCGGACAGAGGCACTATTCCCAGACAAAATCAATTTCCCATCCAGCGGACCGCCGAACTTTAACTTACCCCCGCACTACCTATTTATCCCACACGGAGGGATACCACCGCCATACCCGAATCCACTACCACCGCCCCACTACCGCGACTTTGAATGGGAACCTGGATACCCAATGATCACAGGCATCATTCATCACACAAACCAGGGGACGATTACGCATCGAATCCCACCTAGACCACTACACGAACCATATTTGACTGAAAACCCTCCCACGCGACCTAATACTCCCAGACCAGAAGCATTGGCCGATCAACTCTTACGAAACACCCTCTCTATTGACGCAGACAGCTCATTCTGGGACGTGGAATACTTCGATGAAGTCAACCTATAAAAGGACGAGATTCCCACTTCCTAGCCTTCCAACCAAACATTACAAACACCAAAGATGTTCTCGCTCGTCGCCATCCTCGTCGCCCTCGTCTCCGCTCTCTTCCCCTCTGTCCTCATCGGAGGACTTACTCTCGCCACCCTCATCACGACCCTCGCCCTCGCCTATTCCTTCCCAGAAAAACTCCCCGAGTTCGACGTCTTCACACCGCCCCTCGAAATCCTCGTCGAAACCGAAACGACGATCCATGCCGACGACGACCTACACATTCACCCACCTGAACTCGTCGAAGAACCACTCGTTGCAGAAGAAGTCATCCCTGCACCTATCCCCAAATCGAACCCCCTCGTCGCCACCGCCTCTCTAGAGGCCTCGTACATCACCGCCAATCTCCGAGACCTCTCCGCCCCGCTTGGAGCCCTCATAGGGCTTACCCTCACCACCGACCCCAATGCCATGACTTACGCCGAGCGAGACCTTGCGCTCCGAGAACTTCGTCAGCTAAAAGTCACCCTCGACTCTGTACGATGGCATGTAGATACAGCGCAAAAGGACGTCGAAAACATCGTCCACTGGTACGAATCAAGAGCAGACCATGCCTGGACAACTCAAGGTTGGCCTTAAGAAGTCGGTGACTTCTCGCATAGGGAGGGGGTAATGTTACAATTTCTTTCTCTTTCGCTTACCTGTTACAATAGCTTTTCTTCACTTCGTCGCTATGCACTGATACTTGTTTCATCCGCCTGGACCGCCCCTCGTTTTACTTCCTTTTATACTTCTTCATTGTTCTCTAGGCAGTATATAAACCCCCGCATGTACCGTAGTACCTCAGTTCCAACTTAATCGAGTATTGTCCTTTACTGAACAACCCTCTCGCTCTCGTCCTCTCTATTGCTCGAGCTATCTTCGTCGCTGCCTAGCACGACGTCGAACAGCATTCTTGTCCAGTGACTGGGATTAGACCAAGACTCTAGTCAGTCGCTGTTGACTCGATAACGAACCAAGGGCATCGATCCTAACAAAGTCCCTCAAGCCGGGATCAATGTGCAGCAGCCGATCTGCGCCCATCTAACCATCTGTGGAGAGTTTCATCCCTTCCCATCTCTTGGGTTATCCGCATGCGGCCTTCCTATTGTTCAAGGCTTCGGCTGATTCCCATGCACGCCGTACCATTGACTCGGTACTCCTCGGCATTCCCATGTCGCCCCTCAGGTGCTGTGCCGCTCATGATTCCTTTCATGGCGTAGGCCCATCATCGGGCCGCATCTCCTGTCAGTTACTCGGTCTATCTCCATAGCCGATGCTGACCTAACCACCTTCCTATTAAGGACCGCAGTTCACGTAGGCCTTCCTCGAGTCCCGTTAGTCTTGTACACAGACGTTTGAGCGAAGTAGAATAGATAAAAAGATGAGAAAAATATCCCCCGACTCCTCGTGACCGTATCTTCGTGAGTGTCATTGATGTCGTTACTGTAAAGTTGAAAATAAGAGGTGTGCTCATAACAACCATAGGAATGGACCATTTCCTAAAAGGAGTCAGAGAGGAGTCATGGAATGACCACAAAGCTAGGGTTCTTGGATGGTGAGCTGGCATCAAAGCTGCCTTACCAGGACCAAGGGCCAGGAGTCCCATCACACCTAACCAGTGGAGACAAAATGGATACTGCTACATGTATCTGTTTAAAGCAGAGTACTATGACAAGTACAACTGGCCAGCATGGCCCATGCTTTATGTCATTATCAACTGGGAACCAGAGCTCAGGGATGACATGGTGGTCTTTGCAATCCAGGATAGTATTCGACCTGGACAGTGTCATATTATTGAAGAGTTGGTGGTACAATGTGACAACATCAAATACACCTGGGACGAGTTGGTAGACCTACACAAGGTCTCCCATTACACATGGACAGTATGCTTTGGAGGACAGTCAAAGTCCAAGTGCAGGGCTAAGCAATGTCAGCTTGCCCAAACACCAATCAGGAGGGTTGACCTCAGAACAATGGTTACTGTAATGGAAGCAGTAAACCAAGCAGCTGGAAGAAGTTACCCAGCAGTAGTGGAACCAAAACTGGTTGTGCAACCAGCATGGTCATATGCAGTGGCAGCACAAGCTGGTAAAGAGAATAAAGCATGAGTTGTCACTCAAGGAGGTGACACAGCACATTGGAATGGAGGAGTTCCCACAGCCACAGATTGGCTCTCAAACGAAGAGTATCCACAAGGGGCTAACCTTGCCCATAAGAAAAGAGAAATTGATCAGTGGAGAAGGATTGTCGAGAGGGAGGCATGGCTGCCTTACCCATACCCGAAAATGTCATGGGCCAACAGCAGATTCAATGCTGACATACCAGGGTACTGTTACCTGGTATTGATTAAAAAAGATTACTGGGACGAATTTATGTGGCTGGCTTACCTGCAGATACAAGAAATCTGCACATGGGATAGGAACTTACAGGAAGAAAATGTGACTACCATTATCTGGAAGTCATACATTCACCTAACCACCCTACACATCGAAAAGTATAATAGCAACTGTAGGGGATGGTTCCATGTTGAATGCCTTAACAGAGAAGGCATGGGTCATTATAAGCTGGGTGCCACACCCTTTAGGCTCACAGTAGATATGATCACACAAACATATCATGCCTTGATGGGATGGTGGGAGCATTGGGCAGACACCAAAACAATTGAACAACTGACAGATACACAGCCAGCAGCATCTATAGCAGCCCAAGAAAATGAAATAAATTGACAAGCAGAGGCTAGACAACAAACCATTACCAACATGGGGCAAGCTCTTGCTGCCATGATTAATGAGTACCAATGGTCTAACTGCACAATGCTGGGTCCCCTCGCAAAGGCAGAAATGCCTGATTATTATGAAGGAGATCCATGAACTGTAGACAGATGGCTATGCCAGATGGAAACATATTTTATGCTGGCTAGAGAGATGGAACAACAATGAAAGATCTCAATCTGCCTATACAGGATAAAGGGCAGAAAAGGAGATAGAGCAGTGGATTGGAGTGGGGTGAAACTCAAAGCGTTCCAAGAAGTGCAGCAGGAGTTTCAAGATAAAATTGACAACAATGGATGGAGTCCAGAATTAGACTGGGGTCAGCTAAATACAGGAGAAGGCACTGATGATGACCAAGCATGGAGGAGACAACCTCTAAATAATCAATTCCCATTCATGGACTGGACAGATTTTAAGAACCAGATGCATGAGTTCTTCATGTTGACTGAGACAAAAGAGAAAGCAATCGAAACACTCTTAAAATTACAACAAGGGATGATGATAGTCGAAGACTACATCATCAAATTTAACTCCCTTACATTGTTGACCAATTGGAATGATCAGGCCCTGATCTCACAATTCAAAAGTAATCTCAACCCAGCCTTGGGAAGAGAATTGATTTGATATGGTGGACTCACAGAGGATGCCACCCTGCATCAGATTCAAACCACAGTGACAGCACTTGCAAGAGCATATTGAAAGGCTAATGAGGCCTATGGGTTCTCTAAATCTCAAAGAGAATACAAAGAGCAAGCACTGGCTACCAATGGTTGTCCCCAGTACCAGTTTAGGGCACCACCTCCATTCACATCAGGACGATGATTAGACCCTAATGCAATGGATGTTGATAAAAATAAGAGGGCGGTGTTTGCTTGCTACAATTGTGGAAAAAGGGGTCATTCAAGTCGAAATTGTCCAGAACCAAGAAAGCCCCCCACCTGTTATAATTGTGGAGAAGAAGGACACATGTCGAGGACATGTACAAAACTGAAAAGAATCACAATGGGAGAGAAAGGCAAACGAGCTGTGAGGAGTATTACAGCTGGAGATATGATGGCAGAGGAGTACAAGGAGCTTGGAGAGCTCCAGGGTTTTGTGGAAAGCCAGTAGGTGAGCGCTCAGCGCTGCTGGCTACTAGACAGGTTTCAGGTACTGGTGTACAAGTATATACGGACTCCCAAATAAATGTGCAGGATTTACTCTATGAATGCAGTGGGAATGTACACCAGATAAGAAACCTGCAAGTGAGCACAAAGAAAGGGGAATGACTGAGGACATGGACACCTCAGTGGATGCTAAGGAGGATTTGGGAACAGCCAAAACAAATAGTGGTGGAGTGCCTACAACAGTGGGTACATACAAAAAGAATAAGCAAGGCAGATGGTCAACTGGTGGATCAGTTGAATGCAATGACAGAAGCTGATGCTATATGGAACCTAGTACACCTATGAGAGAAAGTGGTACAAGGAACTGGCAAACATGAGCTGGACCTAAAAGGAATCATAACTACCATGGATACACTAAAAACAATCCATGTGGATATGTTGTTGGACTCAGGATGTACGGGATCCTGTATCAGTGAAGACTTCATGGAAAAACACCAAATAGTGAAATGATGCTTGGTGAGACCAGTGCCAGTATATAATACCAATGGAACCAAAAACTCCATGGGAAATCTGGAGTTTATGGCACAGGTGAAACTACAGATAGGGGAACATGAGGAAGTAATAGAGTGCGCTGTGATGTGCCTGGGGAAAACAGACCTATTCCTAGGATTTGATTGGCTGAGACATCACAACCCAATGATCAATTGGAAAAAACAATCATTGGAGTTTAACTGATGTCCTGGAATGTGTTGGAAGACTTCATAGGTCCAAGAACCAGAAGACGAGATGGATGTGGTGCAGCACTTGGAAGAAGGGGAGCAGCTACTAGCAGTTCACATTGGTGAACCCAAGTTGCGTATTCAAGCATATGCATCAACAGCTACAAAGATAGCTGCAAAGGAAGCAGAGAAAACAAAGAAAAGAACTCTGGAGGAGGTGGTCCCCAGACACTATTTAGGACACTGAAAGGTCTTTGAAAAAGAGACTTTCAATGAACTACCACCATGATGGCAATGGGATCATGCCATTGAGTTGATCCCTGGGTCCAACCCAGTTGACTGCAAAATATATCCATTGAACAGGGATGAGCAGCAGCAACTGGATGAGTTTCTAAAAGAGAACCTGGAGTCTGGAAGGATCCAGTCAAGTAAATTGCCTATGGCATCTCCTTTCTTCTTTGTCAAGAAAAAGGATGGAAAGCTAAGACTGGTACAGGATTACAGAAGATTAAATGAGATGATTGTCAAGAGTCATTACCCACTCCCACTCATTGGGGAGTTAGTTGATAAACTATCACAGGCCAAGGTCTTCTCCAAGATGGACATTTGTTGGGGATACAACAATGTCAGAATCAAGGAGGGAGACAAATGGAAGGTGGCATTCCGAACCAATAGAGGACTCTTCGAGCCATTGGTCATGTTCTTTGGATTGACAAACTCACCAGCTACCTTCCAAACAATGATGAACAATATCTTCAGGGTTGAGATAGCAGAAGGATGGGTTGTCATCTACATGGATGACATCCTTGTATTCTCAAAAACACAGGCAGAACATACAGTTCGGGTTAACCATATCCTGGCAAAATTAGAGCAACACAAGTTGTCACTCAAACCGGAAAGATGGTTTTTCAATAAAGATGAGATGGACTTTTTGGGAGTTGTCATCAGCAAAGAAGTGGTTTTGTCTGGTCCAGACATGCACTTGTCAGCTCTGAGCAGTTCTTTGAATGCCAAGGTGTCCCCCTCAGCAGCAGTCAAGCTTGGATGACAGGCATCGAGCCCTCGATCACTATTGGATCACCCCTTCGAAAAAGCACAAGATGCAACTTACATCCCTCCAGTTAATCGAAATATAGGCATGCCCATTAAACCAAAGGATTGAGACCCGGCCTATATTACAGCAGCACCTATACAGCTATACAGAACCCTAAGATTGTAGAGGTGGTTTTGGAGAGGTCGCTTCAAGAAACACAGATTACCCTTACTTTTGAGGAGTTACTTTTGTTATCCCCCAATATTTGAGACTGGATTCATGGTCAAATTACCCCAAAATGACAGGCAGCAAGAAATGCAAGTTTTACAGTTGACGAAGAGGAGGCAGCAGAGGGTCTCCTCACTCTGTCGAACAGTTTGAGCCAGGATTTACAACCCACTCAGTTAGCTCCAGGGCGTTACCAAGTTCCAGACTTGGCTCAGGTGTTTTACAGTGCGCAAAAACAAGTCTGCTCCAAGCAGAAAATCGTCTTGCAAAGTCATAAAGATTCTTTGGCTTCATGAGCTATTTCAATGAAAGTCACAGGCAAAGCTAATGTTGAATGCATCTTGGATCCTGGAAGTGAAATTGTTTGCATGTCAGATGCAGTTAGCAACCGGCTTGGTATTCCCGACAACCCCACAATCATGATTAGAATGCAGTCTGCAAATGGTGAGCAAGATCAGACTCTCAGTTTGGCATGAGATGTCTCATTTGAAATTGGAGACTTTGTTTTATTGTTCCAGGTACATGTGGTAAAGTCACCAGCATACGACGTGCTCCTAGTGTTATGAGCATACCTCGTCCCCATCAATTTTCACAGTAACGACACTAATGACAACTATGCAGAGACAGTCTTGAGGAGTCGGACTATATTTTTCTCTTTAGTTTATCTATTTCATTTCACTCAAACGTTTAGATACAGGACTGGACGATGCCTTGGTCGCAGGGACAGACTATACTGAGACGGCGACCCTTATATGGAAGGTGGTTAGGTCAGCATCGGTTATGGACATACCGAGTGCCGACAGGAACAGCGGCCCGATGATGGGCCTACGCCATGGAAGGATACATGAGCGGCACGGCGCCTGAGGGGCGACATGGGAATCGGCTGAGACGCACGACAAAAGGCGTGGCCATACAGAGTATTGGTGTGGGAAGATGTCTCCTAGAAAGGGCAGATGAGCGCAGATCGGCTGCTGCGCATTGATCCCGGCTTGAGGGACTTTAGCTGCGCACTGTCTGCGCACAGACCAGGAGAGAGGTTTATAAGGGTTGTAGTCTTAGGTAGCGAGTCCCTAAGACTCTAGATAGTTTGTCATACCTAGACAGCTACTTGAGCAACAGTTCTTGTCTCTGGCTGAACAAGCCCCACTTTTAAGTTCTCAGGTTGTGTTTAGGCGTGGTCCTAACATAATCTAGAGTCTTATACCACTCTACCCCGTTGGTTAAAGCACCGAGCACGTTTGGCTCGTCGTTGCTCAGCACACCAACGGCCTAGTTTCATTCTGAGAGGGAGTAATCGCGAAGCCCGCATCCTCTCCAGGCGACTACGACACAGTACTGTCAACGGGCGTCGAACGAGACGTCCTCAATTCACCCGTTGGGTCTGTCTACAAAACAGTAGCAAACGAGAATACTAGTGTGCTGGGAGAGCGTAGGCAGGAGACCACAGACGCGCCCCGGGCATAGTATATTGTTACTGCGGAAAAACTCAGGGAACGAGAGAATCAAACCGGTTGTTGTACATATCAAGGCTGATACAAAGTCCACACATACCCTCTGTACTAGCAGACGCGAAATTTGCTGCGCGTCTGATAACTAGGCACAAGGACAGTGAGGCGAACTGCCAGGTGTACACTGCTGAGTAGCTTGAGGACCCACGACAATCAGACAACAACTCCTTTGTTTCCCAAAGGACATCATCGACTGGCGCAGGATTTATTGCCAGAGGAACGGATCAAGTGTCGGTGGAGGCCCGAACTTGATTGAAGATTTTTTACAGAACAAATCCCAACGAGACACCATGCAGTGCTCGTTCAGTTATATTTTACCCTACGCCCAGGCGTCACTATTGGAGATCGGGTGCATCTTCGATGCGGACTGGGTTACAATCCACAACACGGTCCAGACTGGACCAAGAGAATTTATCGGCGATACAGTCATTCGCCGCTACGACAATCATATCCGGCTATATTGGAAATACCGGAAAGAGTCACGAAGACTCGAACGCGCCCAGGCGCAGGCCCTCCTAAGGGAGCGGGAAATCCAACAAGAAGTGGAACAGAAGGAGGCCTGGGAAGCCCTTCTAATGGAAAGAGCCGCCACTCGCGCTGTCTTGCGAGCGGAACGTGCCATGAAAAAGGCAGAAAGGGAATATCAAACCCTCATTGAATTACTGGAGGACCAGTACAAAGGCGATACCTCCAACCCCGTCTGGTTGGCGCTGATGGCGTCAAAATACAACCAATGGCTTCTTTTAATAAACAACGGCGACAAAGCCATCCGACGCTATCGGGTAGCTATTGAACGACTCCAATGCGCGCACCACGTAGAGGAGCTATACCAACACGAGGGCATGACTATGAGTCATGAAGATTGGAACGCGTGGATGCACGCAATAAACGGAAACATACGGGCGACCTGCTACGCTAAATGGAAGCGTGAGCAGGAGGAGGAGGAGCGCCGCAAGGGGATTCGATTCGATCCCCTCTTAATCACCAAGCCACCTGGGGCTATCATTGCCAGGACTCCAGAACGACTGTGTACCGAGCCACTCCCGCATCTTCGATCAATAGGATTGGACCACTTCCTCAAAGACATAGGGGAAGATTCTTGGAACGATCACAAAGCCAGACTCCTGAGATGGCGTGCCAGTATCAAGGCACAACTACCCGGACCAAGGGCCAGGAGTCCGATTGCACCAAACCAGTGGAGGGAGAATGGGTACTGTTACATGTACCTGTTCAAGGAAGAATACTACAACAAGTACAACTGGCCAGCCTGGCCCACCCTCTACGACATCATCAGTTGGGAACCGGAGCTTCGTGATGACTCAGTAGTTTTCGCCATCCAGGATAGTATCCGACCTGGGCGGTGTCACATTGTTGAGGAATCGGCTGTACGACGAGATGATATCGAATACACCTGGGACGAACTGGTAGATTTACACAAAACATCTCACTACACATGGACCGTACGATTTGGCGGACAATCCAAATCCAAGCGAAGGGCGGCACAGCGAAAGCTTGCCCAAACACCGATAAAACGAGTCAACCTCAGGACTACAGTCACGGTTGAGCAAGCCTACGCAGAGGCGGCTGGACGAGCATACCCAGCAATAGTGGAACCCAAGCCTCTTGAGCAACCAGCGCGGTCATACGCAGCGGCAGCTAAGGGGCCTAAAGAAAACAAAGCACGAGTCGTCACTCAGGGAGGTGACGCAGCACATTGGAATGGTGGTGTAACCACTACAGCGGACTGGCTCTCAAAAGAAGAGTATCCACAAGGAGCAAACGATGCTCACAAACGCCGGGAAATTGATCAATGGCGAAGGATCGTGGAAAGAGAGGCATGGTTGCCTTATCCCTATCCTAAGATGTCCTGGGCCAACAGTGGATTCAACCCGGACATACCAGGCTACTGCTACCTGGTTTTAATCCAAAAACAATACTGGGACGAATTCATGTGGCCGGCCTATCCACAAATTCAGGAAATCTGTTCATGGGACCATAACCTACGAGAAACTGAGGTCATGACCATCATCCGAAAAGCGTATGAAAAAGAAACCACCCTGCACATCGAAAAGTACAACAGTAATTGCAGGGGATGGTTCCACGTGGAATGTCTCAACAGGGAAGGAATGGGCCATTACAAACTAGGCGCCACTCCTTTCCGCCTCACCGTGGAAATGATCACACATGCCTACCAAGCTATATTGGGTTGGAGGGAATACTGGCAGGACACTCAAACAATCAAACCCCTATCCGCTTCACAGCCAGCAGCAGCGGTAGCGGCTAGAGAAGATGAGATCCACCGGCAGACAGAGGAAAGACAACGAGCTATTACCAGTGCCGGTCAAGCTCTCGCCGCCATGATCAACGAGTACCAACGGTCCAACCAAAGGGAACCTGGACCTCTCACCAAAGCAGAAATGCCTGCTTTTTACGAAGGGGATCCACGAACAGTGGATGGATGGTTACGACAGATGAACACGTACTTTATGCTCGCAAGGGAAATAGACCCTAAAAGAAAAGTACCCATCTGTTTATATAGAATTCGAGGAGGAAAAGGAAATAGAGCAGCGGACTGGAGCGGAGTGAAACTCAAAGCCTTTCAAGAGGCACAACAGGAGTTTCAGGACAAAATTGATAACAATGGATGGAGTAGGGAACTCGACTGGGCCCAACTCAATGCAGGGGAATCAACCGAAGATGATCGAGCATGGGTTAGACGACCACTACAAAATCAGTTCCCCTTCACAGACTGGGCAGATTTCCAACAGCAGATGCACGATTTCTTCATGTCCACCGAGACCAAGGAAAAGGCAATCGAGGCGCTATTAAAATTACAGCAAGGAACAATGATTGTAGAAGACTACATCATCAAGTTCAATTCCCTCACCTCATTGACAGACTGGAACGATCAAGCTTTAATCTCCCAGTTTACAAATCATCTCAATCCCGCCCTTGGTCAAGAGCTCATCCGGTACGGAGGATTACCGGACAGCGCCACGTTACATCAAATTCAGACAAGAGTCACGGCGCTCGCAAGAGCCTACCGGAAAGCCAACGAGGCTTACGGATTTCAGAAAAAACAGACAGAGTACAAGGAGCAAACCCCAGCACACAATGGACGTCCTCAGTGGCAGTACCGGGCACCGCAACCAGCAGCCTCTGGAAGTAGGTCTGATCCAGACGCCATGGACGTCGACGGAAAAGATGAAAAACTATGCTCCTACTGTCGGAAAAAAGGACACCTAGTAAAAGAATGCTGGGCAAAGAAACGACATGCGGAGCTTACATGTCCGAAATGCAAAGAGAAAGGTCATGTGGCATGGACCTGTAGGAAGCCACAAAAAATGACAGGAGATAAGGGAAAGCAGATGGTTAGATATGTCGACAATAAGGAAACGACCTCAGTCGGACATATAGAGGAAGTTCTGGATTTTGCAGAAAGCCAGTAGGCACGCGCTCAGCGCTGCTGGCTGCTACCCAGGTTATCGATAGTGATGTATTAGTAGACTCCCAAATTAACATGCATGATTTACTTTACGAATGCAGTGGGAATATACATCACTTAAGAAACCTGCAGGTGAGCGCAAAGAAAGGACAACGATTGCAACCATGGACACCGTCATGGATGTTAAGGAGGATTTGGGAACAACCCAAAAAGATAGCGGTGGAATGTCTACAGCAATGGGTAGACGACAGAAGAGTACAGGAGGTGGATGGACACTTAGTGGATGATTTAAACGCCATGACAGAAATCGACGCTATGTGGAACTTGGAACATTTACGAAAGAAAGTAGTACAGGGTACAGGATACCACGAAATAGACATAACCAGAGTAGTAACAACAATGGACGAGTCCAAGAGCGTCCGTGTAAAAATGTTGTTGGACTCTGGCGCAACAGGAACCTGTATCAGTACGGACTTCGTAGAGAAACACCAGATACCTAAAAGACGGCTGGTCAGACCCATATCGGTCTATAATGCGGACGGAACAAAGAATTCGAGAGGCGCCTTAGAATATATGGCCAAAATAAAATTACACATCGGTGAACACGAAGAAGTCATCGAGTGCGCAGTAACGCATCTCTCAAAGACAAGTATCTTCCTAGGATTTGATTGGTTACGGAAACACAACCCAACCGTCAACTGGAAAAAACAGACACTAGAATTCAACCGTTGTCCGGGCACTTGCTGGAAGGGATCATCCGTTCAGGAACCAGAAGACGAGATGGATATCGAAGAGGACCTCGAAGCGGAGGATAGACTATTGGCAGTTCACATAGGTGAACCAGAACTCAATGTCAGGGCCTATGCTTCAACGGCCACAAAAATAGCAGCAGAGGAGGCGGAAAAAACAAAAAAACGAACTCTGGAGGAAGCAGTCCCCAGACATTATTTAGGACATCGGAAAGTCTTTGAGAAAGAGACTTTCGATGAACTACCACCACGGCGGCGATGGGATCACGCCATAGAATTGATTCCCGGGTCAAACCCAGTTGACTGCAAGATATATCCGCTCAATCGAGACGAACAGCAGCAACTGGATGAATTTCTGAAGGAGAACCTGGATTCAGGGCGAATCCAGTCGAGCAAATCGCCCATGGCATCACTGTTCTTCTTTGTAAAGAAGAAAGATGGAAAACTACGGCCTGTACAGGATTACAGGCGACTCAACGAAATGACGGTCAAAAACCGTTACCCACTACCGCTAATAGGAGAGTTAGTGGATAAACTGTCACAAGCAAAGGTCTTCTCAAAGATGGATATACGTTGGGGATACAACAACGTACGCATCAAAGAAGGAGATGAGTGGAAGGCGGCTTTCCGAACTAATAGAGGACTCTTCGAGCCTTTGGTCATGTTCTTTGGGCTCACGAACTCGCCCGCCACCTTTCAAACAATGATGAACGACATTTTCAGAGTTGAGATAGCAGAAGGATGGGTCGTCATTTATATGGACGACATTCTTGTGTTTTCAAAAAATCAGGAGGAACATACGGTTCAGGTCAACCGTATCTTAGCGAAACTGGAAGAGCATAAGCTCTCATTAAAACCAGAAAAATGTTTCTTCGACAAAAAGGAAATGGATTTCCTTGGAGTTGTCATCAGTGAAAACTCGGTCCGAATGGAATCTGCCAAAGTCAAGGCAGTAACCGAATGGCCGACGCCTACGTGCAAAAAAGAAGTCCAACAGTTTTTGGGCTTCGTAAACTTTTACCGGAGATTCGTAAAAGATTTCGCCAAAGCAGCCAAACCCTTAACTCGTCTTACGGGAAAAGACGAGTGGAAGTGGACAGAAATACAGGATGAAGCGTTTGACACGCTAAAGAAAACAATAGCAGAGGAAGTGGTATTGCGAATCCCCAATGAAGACGGACAATTCCGAGTAGAGGTAGACGCCTCTGACTTTGCCATCGGGGGAATTCTATCGCAACAAATAGAAAACGATACATGGAAGCCGGTAGCTTTCATATCAAAATCCTTAAACGACGCCGAACGGAACTACGAGATCTATGACAAAGAGATGCTCGCAGTCATTTCTGACAGATCATCAAAACTTGACGTACTTTAGGAAAGCACAAAACTTAAACCACCGGCAGGCTAGATGGGTGACGGACTTACAGGAGTACAATTTCGTCATAAAACATAGAAGTGGGAAGTCCAACACCAAAGCAGAGTTATTATCAAGGCGAGCAGGACACACTCGCGGAGAAAATGATAATGAAGGGGTGGTTCTACTCAAAGAACACCTTTTTGTACGAGTCTTCGACGATGATCGTGCAATTGACGACATCATGAAGGACATTAAAGACGTACCCAAGCGGCAGTGGGAGACACAAGTTGTCGACGGCCTTGCAAAGGCCAATGGAGAATATAAAACAGAAAAGGGACTCGTCACCTGGAAGGGACGAGTATACGTACCAGCAGTTGTGGCTTTGCGAGAAGACATTATCGCAATCCATCATTCATGGGGGCATTCTGGAGTCGCTAAAACTCTGGAATCATTAACGAGGAATTTCTGGTGGCCGAACATGCGCAAAGACATTGAAAAATACATTCCGGGATGTGAAACTTGCCAAAAGGCAAAACCGAATAGACAGGCACGCGCAGCGCCACTCCGACCAAACGAGGTTCCAACGGAACCATGGGAAGTCATATCGGTCGACTTCATGGGACCCCTCCCTATGTCAAAAGGACACGACACAATCATGGTAGTTGTGGACAGATTCACCAAGAAGTCGTACTTCCTACCCACAACAAAAGAAATCACATCACAAGGAACAGCAGAGCTGTTCAGAGACCACGTATTCCGGGAGCATGGTCTCCCAAGAAAAGTAATAAGCGACAGAGGTCCCCAGTTCGCTTCAAAGTTCATGACAGATCTATATGGGATGTTGGGTATTCAGGCCAACCGATCGACGGCCTATCACCCCCAAACAGACGGTCAAACCGAGAGAGTAAACCAGGAAGTCAAGGAATTCCTGACTATGTTTGTCAACAATCGCCAGGATAATTGGAGCGATTGGTTGTCAGTGGCGCAGTTCTGCCACAATGACAGAGTACACTCAGCCACGGGCTTCACGCCCTTCTTTATGAACTATGGACGACACCCTAACAAGGGTCTGAGCCCCACCTACGCACCCAAGGCAGTGGCGGTGGAACAACTGGCGAAAGAATTGGAAGACGTGCACGAAAAGGCAAAGGGAGCCTTGGAAAAAGCCGCTCAAATCATGAAAGAGCGGTATGATAGTCATCGCCAAGCGGCACGAGAGTACAAACCTGGCGACAAGGTGTACCTCAGTACAGAAAACCTCCCAGTCATCCGAGCAACTAAGAAGCTCGATGGGAAATTTGTCGGTCCACTCGAAGTCCTCGCCAAAATCGGCTAGTCGTCTTATAAATTAAAAATACCAGCAGCATGGAAAGTATACAATGTTTTCAACGAAGTCTTGTTGAAACCGTACAGGGAACCGGAATTCCCTAAACAGAAAGCAAAAGCAGCAGCGCGAAAAGATGCGCAGATGGTAGAGGAGTCCCAGGAGGACGAATACGAAGTAGAAGAAGTCATGGACAGCCGCGTCAGTGGACGCCAGGGAGGGAGGTTGGAATACCTCATTAAATGGAAAAATTACCCAGTGGAAGAGTCCACTTGGGAATCGGCCGGAAATGTGGCCAACGCAATGGCCTTAGTTAAAAAATTCCACAAAGAAAATCCGAAGGCACCAAAGTACATTCGAAATCTAAAGAATGGAAAGGTGTACATCCAATACACAGAAACGGTTCCCCCGCAACCCCCTAGTGCACCAAGGCACAGACAAAGCAAGGGAACCCATTGGAAGGACAAACGATTGTTTGGATGGGATGATGGCCGGTTCGGCCCAAAATATTTGGAAAACATGGAGCGCAGATGGCGCAATTGGAAAGGAGATAGGCGGGCAATAATGAAATTGCCAGACGACACCGATGGGACGTTCTCTAGAGATCTAGAGCGCGGCGGGCGGTCACCCGTGCTTAATTTCCCAAAGAGGGGAGAAGAAGAAGAATTGGAGGAGGAGCGCCGAGCGCATGAACGAGATACCGAGTGTCTCAGAAAGAAAATTTTAAAAAGAATTACACCAGTAGCTGCCAAGGAGAGCAGCGAGTCGGACGATGACCGACAGCAAAGGATCAAGGGTGTTGCACGCCCTACACAAAAAATATGGAAAACCACTGTCGAAGAGGTGGAAGATGTTGATTCAGAACGGTCGGGCTTGACGCCTGAAGAGCAAGCAGAGCGACTTACCTGCTTTTATGAACGGATGAAGAGCGATCCACACTACGTGGACTCGGCAGGATCAGCCTCTCGGGACGCGAGGCCTTAAGGGGGGGGTGATGTTATGAGCATACCTCGTCCCCATCAATTTTCACAGTAACGACACTAATGACAACTATGCAGAGACAGTCTTGAGGAGTCGGACTATATTTTTCTCTTTAGTTTATCTATTTCATTTCACTCAAACGTTTAGATACAGGACTGGACGATGCCTTGGTCGCAGGGACAGACTATACTGAGACGGCGACCCTTATATGGAAGGTGGTTAGGTCAGCATCGGTTATGGACATACCGAGTGCCGACAGGAACAGCGGCCCGATGATGGGCCTACGCCATGGAAGGATACATGAGCGGCACGGCGCCTGAGGGGTGACATGGGAATCGGCTGAGACGCACGACAAAAGGCGTGGCCATACAGAGTATTGGTGTGGGAAGATGTCTCCTAGAAAGGGCAGATGAGCGCAGATCAGCTGCTGCGCATTGATCCCGGCTTGAGGGTGTTACAACTTCTTTCTTTCTTACGCTTACTTGCTACAATAGCCTTTCTTCACTTCGTCGCTACGCTTTGATACTTGTTTCATCTACCTGGATTGCCCCTCGTTTCACTTCCTTTTATACTTCCTTATTGTTCTCTAGCCAGTATATAAACCCTGCGCATGTACCGTAGTACCTCAGTTCCAACTTAATCGAGTATTGTCCTTTACTGAACAACCCTCTCGCTCTCGTCTTCTCTATCGCTCGAGCTACCTTCGTCGCTGCCTAGCACGACGTCGAACAGCATTCTTGTCCAGTGACTGGGATTAGACCAAGGCTCTAGTCGTCATTGTTGACTCGATAACGAACCAAGGGCATCGATCCTAACACAAGTTGGAACTCACTGAACCGCTTAGTGCATCGTCACTAGCTAGACAATATAGATCCGAAACGACCCGAAAAACCAGACTCTCTAACCAGAGGCCACCGAACGATTCCTTTCTCTTTAGAGGAACATATTATCTAGAAGGACAAGAGCTCTTTTTCTCGACATTAAATAAACGTTGGGAATTTCGAGGAGTAGGAAAGAATAGAAACACCCCAGTATCTGACGAGTACTTCGAAGGGGATTACATCGAAGGAAACGAACACTCTTTACCCGGAAAGCTTTGGGTTGAGTGGAGAAACGAACAAAAAGAACCAGAAGAAGAACCAGAATTATATTTCGAAAGACCCAAAGAAACCCTTTGGTGGGAAGAGTACTGCGACGCAGAATTCGAGTTCGACGGCACTGATCCATACTACTCTCTTTCCGAAACATCCATAGTAGGGTGGAACACCTTTTTGGAACAAAAACAAATTGAATACGAACTAGAAAACCCGAGACCTGAAACAGACGCCGAAACCGACACAAAACAAATGGCAACTAACACTGAAACCACCTGAGGCCCCTAGAGGAGACATCAAACCAGTCTCAGCACGAATTTTTACAGGAGATCGGACCGAAGCTAAATCATTCATCAACTGGTTTAGCGATTTCTTTGCAATAAACGCCCACAACTATGAAGGGAAACATGAAAAGAAAATCAGATACGTCCTCCAATGCCTAGGAAAGGAACTAGACGACTGGAAAGAAATAATCCGCGACCAACTAGACGAAAAAGACGGACTGACTTGGGAAAACTATGACACTTTCGTCAAACGGTTCCTTGACGACTGGGGAGAAGTCAACACCGCAGTCAGGGCACTGAATGAGCTCACTAAATTACGAGTTGGAGGAGAGATCACTGTCCCGATCTACGTCCGAAAATTTAGAATGCTCATAGGATCCTCCGGACTAACCGGAATTACCGCCCAACTCCAGGCATTCGTCCGAGGCCTACCAACCACCATTGCTGCCAAGATCCTTGAAGGACAAGGCGACTTTAAAACCATCACAGACGCCTACAGAAAAGCGGAGCAACTCAATGCAGCATGGGAAATGATGAAGGCATTAGGAAAAACTGATACAGGGCGCCGATTCAATAAAACAGGGGGACCTAAAACAATCCATGCCATACAAACCGGACGCCTTACTGATGGGCAACGAGAAGAATATATGCGTTCTGGGAAATGCTTCAGATGCGGAACCATCGGTCATTTATCCCGAAACTGCCCAAAGAAAGATACTACCAGGAACCCGCCCCCTTCAGGACGATTCACCAGAACAATCACTGAGGATAACGATGCTAAGAAAATTCGCACTATGATTGCGGCGCTCAGCACAGAGGAACGAGAAACTCTCCTCACCGACCTGGAAACTGAGGGTTTTTAAAGCGGAGGAACCAGAAAGCGGTTGGAACCTCCAAGAACGATTATGGACAGTTAGCACTCGACTCTGTAATAGTAAGATCGAATAATAATCAACGACTCTCAATAACTGTCCAATCACCCGAATTACCCGCTGAGATATCTGCCCTCGTTGACTGCGGAGCAGAAGGAAACTTCATCGACGAAACTATAACAAGAAACATGAACAAGAAACCACTAATTCAACCAATACGAGTTAAGAACGCCGACGGAACAGTAAACTTAAATGGGATGATCACACATAAAGTCAAGATTCCCTACCACATCGGAAATCTACAAATCGAAACAAACTTCCTAATCACTAAACTGGGAGATCAAAAACTTATACTCGGACTCCCCTGGTTAGAAAAACACAACCCAACGATAAACTGGAAGGAACGGACCCTTGAGCTCGATCAACACAAACCGACAAAGCAGATAGAAAGAAACCTGGATCAGGAAATCGACGAATACTGGATCAGGGTTAAAACTTCGGCATCACAAGCGCTAGAACATACACTACGCAAAGAGACCATAACGACGCTACCAGACGAGTACCAAGAATGGAAATCTACCTTCGAAAAGGCGCCTTCAGAACGATTCCCAGTCAGACGCACTTGGGATCATGCAATCGATCTCAAAACCGGATTTACCCCAAAAGTCAGCAAAATCTACCCACTATCGATAAAAGAACAATCATCCCTCGACGAATGGATCACAGAACAGCTAGCTAAAGGATACATTAGACCATCCAAATCCCCACAAGCCTCGCCATTCTTCTTCGTCGCAAAAAAGGAAAGCGGAGCGCTCCGGCCATGTCAAGACTACCGATACCTGAACGAATGGACAATAAAGAATGCATACCCATTACCATTGATCTCTGATCTAATGACCAAACTATCCGGCGCTCAATATTTCACAAAACTAGACCTCCGATGGGGATACAACAACGTTCGGATAAAAGAAGGAGATGAATGGAAAGCAGCCTTCATAACGAACAAAGGACTATACGAACCAACAGTCATGTTCTTTGGCCTATGCAATTCCCCATCTACGTTCCAGACAATGATGAACGAATACTTCCAAGACATGATCAACGAAGGATGGTTAATCATTTACATGGACGACATTCTTATATGTGGAACAACACCCAAAGACTTAGAAACCCGGACAAAACGCGTCCTAGAACGACTAAAAGAAAACGACTTATTCCTCAAACTCGAAAAATGCAAGTTCTGCACGAAGGAAATTGAATTCCTCGGAATGATCATTAGACCTGGGGAGATAACAATGGACCCGATCAAACTGGCAGGAATAGCAGATTGGCCGACACCAGCAACAGTCAAGCAAGTACGATCCTTCCTAGGATTTGGAAATTTCTACCGACGATTCATTGGGAACTTCGCAACCCTCGCTCGACCACTTATTGATCTCACAAAAAAAGATGAAGCAGTTCCTCTGGACACCAGAACGACAGGTGGCGTTTAACACCCTAAAGAAACGCTTTACAACAGCCCCTGTACTCCGAATGCCAGATGTCACCCGACCATTCATCCTACAAACCGATGCCTCAAATAAAGCAACAGGAGCGGTACTGAAACAAGCTGATGAAGCAGGACTCCTGCACCCTTGCGGCTTCATCTCACACGCCCTAACCACGACAGAGCAAAACTATCAGATTTACGACAGGGAACTACTGGCAATCGTCAAAGGACTTGCAGCATGGCGACACCTTCTTCACGGATCACCTCATACCACCATCGTTCATTGTGATCACAAGAATCTATCCTTTTATCGAACCCCACAACGCCTTACCCCCAGACAAGCCAGATGGTCCTCCTTCTTAAGCGAATTCGATCTCCGAATAGAGCACGTCCCTGGAACTAAGATGTTTGAAGCAGATGCCCTATCTCGACGACCAGACCACATTGGAACGGACGACATCCCAGAAGAAACCACGGTGTTACCACCTGAACGATTCATCAGGCTTATAGCAGACGACCTAGCAGAGAAGTTGCGCAAAGGCATGATCAAAGACGACTTTGGACAAATACTAGTCGAAGTAATCCAAAATCATCGAGCACCACCAATAAAATCGAAGCTGCAAGACTGGACATATGTCGACCACATCGTACATTACCAAGGAAAAACCTATGTACCCGATCAAGATGGATTGCGCACTCAACTCATTAAACTAACGCATGAATCACCTACATCAGGGCACCCCGGACGATTTAAAACTCTAGAATTACTCAAACGAAACTACTGGTGGCCCGGAATGAACAAGCATACCAGAGAATGGATCGAAGGATGCGCGCTCTGCCAGCAAATGAAAGTAAACACTCACCCCAACACCCCTGCCCTACAACCGATCAAATCTAATGCCACCCGACCCTTCCAACAAGTCACAATTGACTTCATCACAGACTTACCAATCGCCGACGGCTTCGACTCGATCATGGTCACGGTGGACCATGGACTTACAAAGGGGGTAACCTTTTCCCCTTGTCACAAAACGATCGATGCACTAGGAACCGCAGACCTATACATAAACGAAAACTTCAAACGATTCGGTCTACCGGATATCCTCATATCTGACAGAGGACCGCAGTTCGCATCTAAAGTATTCCGAGAAATAGGAAAAGCGCTGGGAATAAACCATAGAATGAGCACAGCCTACCACCCCCAGACAGATGGCGAGACAGAACGAGTCAATCAAGAACTAGAAGTCTACCTCCGAATGTTCTGCACAAACGAACCGCACAGATGGAAATCGCTACTGCCAATTGCGGAATTCGCTCACAATAACCGACACCATGATACCATCAAAGCATCACCGTTTCAGCTGATGTACGGAATAGACCCCGTCGCTATTCCCACAGCTGCACCCCCCATGACGACCCCAGCAGCTGAGAACCGACTACGAATGTTACAAAAGGCTAGAGAAGAAGCACTCGCTGCACACGAACTCGCTAGACAAATGGTAGCGCTCAGAACAAAAGACAAAAGTATCAGATTCGAGAAAGGAGACAAAGTCTGGCTCGAAAATCGAAACCTCCGAATACCCTATGAGTCAAGGAAGCTAGCGCCCAAAAGAGAAGGACCCTTCACGATTGAACAAGTGCTAGGACCTGTCACCTACAAACTGAAACTCCCCAAACAATGGCGCATCCACCCCGTGTTTCATACTACGTTGTTAACTCCATATAAAGAAACAACGGTGCACGGACCGAACTTCATGAAACCACCTCCTGATCTCATCAACGGACAAGAGGAGTTTGAAATAGAAGCGATCATCACACACAGAAAACGAGGAACCGGCTATCAATACCTAGTCAAATGGAAAGGGTATGGACCGAACGAAAACTCATGGGAACCCGAAACAAATCTGAAAAACGCTGCGGACATCCTTAGAGCATATAAAAACCGCCGAAACCTGCTATGAGGACCATGGTCCAGTATCGCAACAAACAGATCCTCAGACAGAACGCTAGACACACCAAAAACATCGCCTCCCCCTACTCCCGATTCTCTCCCAGACAATCTATCCCAAAACTTAAACATCTAATCATCCAACTCCCTAATCGAACCCATCCTCAACAGGGACGACGCGCAATAGGAACAGCCTTCATTGAAATACGCAAAATCCTGCTCTATCGAACAAAAGTACCGTCACTACACCCAGTATATAAGACACAGATCAGCCCCAACTCCCAGATGTCAACCGACGCCCTCAGCAGAGACCACCATGTCAGGCAAGCGCGAAGAGCACTGACCTTATGGATCATTGACCGAGCAAGAGACCTGGAAGCGGCGGGAGTGACCTGCCTACACCGGACAGAGGCACTATTCCCAGATAAAATCAATTTCCCATCCAGTGGACCGCCTGAACTTTAACCTACCCCCACACTACCTATACATCCCACACGGAGGGAATACCACCTCCATATCCGAATCCACCACCACCGCCCCACTACCGCGAACTTTCGAATGGGAACCTGGATACCCAATGATCACGGGCATCATTCATCACACAGATCACGGAACGATTACGCACCGAATTCCCACCTAGACCACTGCACGAACCATATTTGGCCGAAAGACCTCCCACACGGACCTAATACTCCCAGACCAGAAGCATTGGCCGATCAACTCTTACGAAACATCCTCTCTATTGACGCAGACGATTCACTTTGGGACGTAGAATACCTTGACGAAGTCAACCTATAAAGAATGAGACTCCCACTTCCTAGCCTTCCAACCAACATCGCAGAAATGTTCTCGCTCATTGCCATCCTCATCGCCCTCGTCTCTACCCTCTTCCCCTCGATCCTCATTGGAGGACTAGTTCTCGCCACCCTCCTCGCTACCCTTGCCCTCGCCTATTCTCTTCCCGAAAAACTCCCAGCATTCGAAGTTTTCACACCGCCCCTCGAAATCTTCATCGAAACCGAAACGATAACCTACACTGACGACGACCTACACATTCACCCGCCCGAACTCGTCGAGGAACCACCTATCGAAGAAGAAATTATCCCCGCACCTATTCCTAGATCAAACCCCCTCGTCGCCGCTGCCTCCCTCGAAGCCTCGTACATTACAGCCAACCTCCGAGACCTCTCCGCCCCACTTGGAGCCCTTGTAGGACTCACCCTCACCACCGACCCCAACGCCATGACTTACGCCGAGCGAGATCTCGCGCTTCGATGAACTTCGTCAATTGAAAGTCACCCTCGACTCCGTACGATGGCATGTAGATACGGCACAAAAGGACGTCGAAAACATCGTCCACTGGTACGAGTCTAGAGCAGACCATGCCTGGACAACTCAAGGTTGGCCTTAAGAAGTCGGTGACTTCTCGCATAGGGAGGGGGTAATGTTACAACTTCTTTCTTTCTTACGCTTACCTGTTACAATAGCCTTTCTTCACTTCGTCGCTACGTACTTGATACTTGTTTCATCTACCTGGACCTTGCCCTCGTTTCACTTCCTTTTATACTTCTTCATTGTTCTCTAGGCAGTATATAAACCCCTGCGCATGTACCGTAGTACCTCAGTTCCAACTTAATCGAGTATTGTCCTTTACTGAACAACCCTCTCGCTCTCGTCTTCTCTATCGCTCGAGCTACCTTCGTCGCTGCCTAGCACGACGTCGAACAGCATTCTTGTCCAGTGACTGGGATTAGACCAAGACTCTAGTCGTCATTGTTGACTCGATAACGAACCAAGGGCATCGATCCTAACACTATGCTATTGAGAAACAAACACTGATGGATAATGTTTCAAGCTTGGCACTAGCACTTTCTTAGACTTGGAGGCCAAAGATTATGATGATAGTGAGTACTCCGAAGATGACCATGGTACCTGATCTTGTTTTCCAAACATATCAATGCTTGATTTATGGAGCAGCTTCCAACAATTTTATTGATGATTCAATGGTTCACAGGTCATCTGATGTATCATCCACTACAATAACATCGACGTCTGTGATTGAGGCACCATGTATCTAATCATGTCTTCAAGCGGTCATTGCTTGCTATGAAGCACATCAAATCGCTCATGAAGAGGACAGGGATCAAGCAAGGGATTTGGATGGGCAAATCGACGATGAAACTGTTGAGGGAATTATAGAGACCACGTCGCACCTACACAATGATGCAGATATCAGCATGTGGCGTGTTCGGGTTCATGTATGTGAACTCATTCTCTTTGCAAATGTTGGTGAACACCTCTCTTAAGGAAGGGCATGAATTAGAGAGTTTTGACCTCTTCTGTGATCGCCTTCATGTCCATCCCTGATATGCTGCATCTGTCGTTTATCTGGCAAAATCACATTCTTGGTTATTGGTTGAATCAAACTGGCATGAAGACATAGAGAAACTATGCATTAACTTGTCCACCATTTATCATCCATTGGACATTTGGTTTGTACTGGTTGAAGAGAGGCTCGAATGGATTAACTGGCGGCCAAGACCACAGCATATAAAAGCCCCCTGTTGGGTTCGACTTTGTAAGGCTTTGGTACTGGAGCAGAAGAATGTGGCACTGCACATACACCACTATGCTGGAGACCTTGCATTTGTGCATGACACACAAATCTGGCCTATGGTTGAAGTCTGTCTAGTTCCTCGGATGCCCTATCTCTTTGCCATGGCATTGAGGACTAACCCGAAAGAGAAAGTAGTAATCAAAACCTTATGCCTACCTCGTCTAGTACACCCAGATCTGATCGGTCACCAGGAGCCCAACTTAGATGCACTTCACACTTTCAATAAGGATTTGTATTGGTTTCCAGATCACTGCTATCTGCTCCGAATGTCAGCTCCTGGGGTGTACCAGTTTGTCGACAGGCAACATAAAAATATGTTCCGGCTACCTTTCATGATTGCCTTGGTACCAATTGGTGTGCTGGAGATTGATGACCCATGGCTGAGCTTGAAGGAGCTCAATACATTTTGTGAAGGGATGGTGATTGGTGCCCAGCAACTTGATTTCCCATCACCTTAGCCCAAGTTTCTCCAATGGACATATGAATACTATGTGGGGGCATTGTTGGAAATCAACCATAAAGTTGAGGTGATTGTCCAATCGGGTATCATTCGAGGTGTTGTGATGGATGTCAGTTTTAATGAAGTGGTCGTGAGCAAGGAGGGGATGCAGGAGGAGATTACAGTAGACATACGAGATGTCAGAAGGTTCTATGAAGTGGGAGATGAGGTAAAGGTGTGTGCGGCATCATCACCAGAAAGCAAGAAGGAGGGGTGGGTGCTATGTGTTGAGAATGATTGAGTTACTGTATTGGGTTGGACGAAGGAAGAGGAGGTATGGAATTATAGCAGACTCTTCCAGGCTTTAATCTTAATTGTGAGACAGTTTGTCATGAAGTCTTGGCAACTGTGTCCTTGCGGTGGCTGTGAATGGTCAAGCACTCGTGTCCTGCATATAAATGATACAGTGGGTGTTATATGCCCTATATTGTCATTCTATGGAAAAAATGGTAGGGTGGTTCAAGTAGGTGTGGTGAGCATAGGGGTAATTGAGCACCAATCGAATGAAAGGGTATGCTATATGTCATGTTCTTTGGGATCTTTTCTTGAATAGGCATTACAGTTTGAAGTACTGCCTTGGTTTTTAGAAGCAGACAAAACTTTGCCTGGGGCTACACTGGCTCCTGTGCTACTGGAGAAAAAGGAGGAATCAAGGCTTTGGAGCTCATATGATCATTACAGAGAGCTTGTCAATATGGAGGTAGTCATATGTGGTTGACATCACGACAAAGGTCTGTTTGGCAGGGTTGGGAACACTTAGGTGGGCAAGTTCTATGTGTAGAATTACAGTCAGGATCTCGAACAGTTGATATCCATGTCAATTTTTTGTTATCAAGGTGAGTCGTTCCTTCAGCATGTGCTGGTACAGGCTCAGTGCATTACAGGGAATCAACCAGTTGAGACATATGGATGTATCATGTAGGGTTGCATCGGGCAGACACTTGTATTTATCAACCTTGAATCATAACACCACTGCCCCAGCAGCGCCCAGCAACTCCTATGCCATTAGAGCCTGAAGTTGAAGATGAAGTAAATATATTGTATGATGGGCGAAGTGAGTTCATTTCTTTGTAAGTCATCCATGGCTAATACATCTGACATTCTTGCAATAGCTTACCCTGCTTCTTGGATGTTGAAAGATGGGTTAATTACGAAGAGAATGTGGGCCTGCATCCACAATAGCAAGCCCAACCCATTCATTCTGGACAGTGGATTCTGCAAGGGGTTCTTGGAAGGGGAAAAGGTCCTGATCCTGTCAGGAGACTCTCCTGATGCAATTATGGTTAACCATGATCAATGGGATTTGAATATACCAAGCAAATATCTCTTCCCAGAACATCTGTCTTTGTGAGGCCAGTTTGTGGTTCCACTGAGTGATGTACATGTAGGTGATGTATTCAAGACATGCAAGCCAGAGGCAGGATTCTTTCCATTAGTTTGCCAGGGCCATAAAGGGGCATCACAGTTTGTCATTGATGGTACCTATTTAGTGCTATGTGATCCAAGGTAGGGCTAAAGATTTAAATGTAATTGCATAGTGACAAACAAAATGGCAATGTTGTTGAAGGGAATGAGATCACTGATGATGTCAATTCATGGAAGTCCATAGCTATTCTTTTCCGAAAGCATGCTGGGAGCCTACAACAGACAGTTACAATTCTCGAGCTGATCAATGCAGAAGTGTCCAGTGTAGGCTGGGATATGACACAGATGCTACATATATAAGTAAGTGACTGTACATTTCTCTAGTTCCTTCTAAAAAAATATATGACAGTATATGTTTTCAAACCCTCAAGAAAGGCATCAGATAGACACATGGCCGAAGAATATCCAAGTGGATGGCCTAATGTCGTCACACCATATTTCTCTGATTCCTTCTAAAAAAAACATATGATGGTATACATTTTCAAACCCTCAAGAAAGGCATCAGATACACATGGCCAAAGAATATCCAAGTGGATGGCCTAATGCTGTCACACCATACAGCTAGAAACTGATGGGGGTTGATCAGCATTGTTAATGCATGTTGATGTTGAAGTATGTGGATGCAGCTGGAGATTGTGCTGTTGGAAAGACACTTTATTTCCAGCAATTTCATGATGAATTGAGCATAGAAGCTGATGCTATATATATCAAGCAGCAGTCTGCTGGACTACGATCACCAAGAGACATCAGCTATATATATGTAAGTGGCTGTACATCTTTCCAACACCTACTAAAAATAACTCGCCGCCATCTGCTCGCCACCCACCCTCTCTGTAGAGAGCCCTCTGCTCTCTTTGTGCCACCCACCACCCCACCAATCCTGATAGATAGTAGTGATCCCTCAAGAAATTCAATGGATAAAATGAAAATATCTCCAAAACTAGCAGATCCAATATGTCACTACTGAATATCTAATAAACCCAAAAAATCAAATGGTCTTCCAGTGGGTAACACAGCTGATTGACATCAAGGATCTCATTGACCCATTTCCCCCTGACCCATTTCCCTTGCTTGGTGCTGCCATTCTTGAATATGTGTAACATATAGTGGGTGTGTCCCTTAGCAAAGCCTTGGACCATCCAGTGGGGCTCATTGCACGAGTGTGAGGTGTGTAGACCACCCCTAGAGGATTGATTATGGGGTCCTCATGACGAAATTCGACTTACATGACGACCCACGCCACCATACAATCAGGGAACTCTGCCTCAATTTTGTCTGCAAGCTTAGAGATGGCCTTTCATATGCCAGTGGTTACATTCACTTCCTCAGTCCTCTTCAATGGGGACTTCCAAAGACTGAACAGCGGTATGTCTTCCATTTCAGGACTTTGAATCATACTGAAGGTGCATGTCAAGTTGAATGGGGCTGATGGTGCCCTAAGCTGCGGCATTGACTAAGCCAGGTGTGTGTCTTCTCACTAATACAATGTCAATAGTACATCAAATTACTGAAGATACGATGCACCAGGTTTGTAACAATGCTCTGGGACGTGCCTCTTCCAAGTCACAGTGTAAGGCCTGTGGAAGGTGAGTGGCTGTGCATGGTTGAGATGCAGCTCATAAGTGACAAATGAGCTGGCTGGCAGAGCGCGCATGAATTGAAAACTGTATGGCATACAGGGAATTCTGTGTATCATTGACATTTTGGGAAATATCTGTTGATCAATTATTGATCATGTCATCAGTATGTGTCTATTTTTAGGATGCGGATTCCAGACCAGATGGCCTACAGAGACACAATAACAAAATGGGCTGCCAGAAACACACACTGGCTCAATCTAAGCCCTCTCGCTCTCTCTCACTTGCCAGCTCTCTCTCTTAGTCACCCTCTCCATTTCCCATTCGCTCGCTGCATCGCTGTGTCCTTTAGTTGCTCACCCAGCTAGAGCTGATGACTTTCCTGTTTGGACTGTCTTCAAGGCCTACTGCACCAATGCATTTCAAATCTTCACCAACGTGTTCTCGTTCACGCACATCAACAGCCATTACTGCATCAAAATTTTCATGGGAGTTGTTATGCACTCCCTCGCATCTGGTACAGGAGACTCAACATGAGTCTCCTTACCACCACTTGCCAGCTCTCACTGCGGCTGACCTGAATGTAAGACCTATCCCCTACAACTTCATCTACTTCTGATACTCTCTCCAACCACAACCTCCTCCAAGGCTGCCATTCCCTTTTGCCCTGCCTGCATTTTGCCCTTGTCCCACCCACTTGCCCTGGTCCTTGCCATCATCAACTGCGCCCTCCCTCGCCCTCATCCTGGCCCACTTGCTCTTGCCCTCACACCTACCCCCTTGTCAAGAGGTTGTGTTGATGGGTTCAAAGGAATTGTTTTTTGACAGTTGGTTGGAGACCAGTGAATGGGGGATGAGAGTCATCCCTTTCTCATCCATGGCAGTGTGGTTTCTCAAGATGACCATTTCACATGCATTTCTTGAAACTCCCATGGTTGAGGGGGAGTGTTGGAGCGAGACAATGGAGCTGGAGGGCTCAACGCAAGAGTGTGACATGACACTGGGTGTGTCAGAGATGTATGTGCAGCAGGAGGCCAGGTAGGAGGGCGATGAGGGAGATGGCATGAGATAGGGCATGAACAAGAGTGAATGTGAGTGTAGATATGATGCCAGGTACAGTGAACCTTCCATGGATCACAATGAACCTGCGTGTTCATTGCGTGATCCATTGGTTGTTCATTGTGATCACTGGCTGTATATTTCAAGTATTATATGTTCATGCTCCATGAACAGTTGTGAACAGTCAGCATGAATAGAATGATTGATCTAATCAATATCTAGTTGGTGCGATGAATCACAGTGAATCATGGTGATCCACCATGATCCACCATGATCCACCATGATCCACCATGATCCACCATGATCCATGGTCATTCACTGTCATCCACTGTCATCCACTGTGAACCTGCATGAATAAGGATGAAATAGGGTGAAACAACTTGTTTTTGTGGATTTTGTCCAATACAGACAGTCATACAAAAGTACCCAAAAGGAAAAACACATTTTCCTGATGATCAAGACTGCCTCCAACTAGTCCCTCAGTTTTGGGAGGGTCAGCCTGTGGAATGATGTGTTTGTGAGAAACTATCAGCAAAACCCAGGATTTTGCTTTCTGCACTTTGCACTTTCAGGTTGGCCACTTTCCATTGCTTTTACTTTCATCTTGACTGCTTTCTGTTGTTTTCACTTTCATATTGGTTCTTTTGGTCACTTTGAGTTTCAGAAAACTATTTTAGGTACTTTCAGAAAGACACTATTAACCATCCACATACCTGTATCAGGACACAGAGAGTCCCCAATTGCTGAGAACCAGCTGATGACAGCACATGGAAATGTTATTCCATTGTGCTTGAGTTTGAGGAAGGCAAGGACTTGCACAACCTACAACCCTCAAAAACTAGGGATCCTGAAGTTCAGTTCCAAACCTTGGTTCAAACTGAACTGAACCTGAACTGATGTTGGTTCTGGTTCTGGTTTAGTGTTTAAAAGTTAAGTTACATGACTGCAAACCTAACCTAACCTGACTGAAAAAAAACTGGTCATGGTCAAATTTTCAGGCAAGGTTTTTCCATTTTCACAAAAATTTCAGTCACAGTTATATCAATTCAGGATTTTGACAAAACTGATACATAACCAGTCTGGTTATTGGAGCAGAGACAAGGGGCTATGGGCATGTATTGCAGATGTAAGCAGCCCAGGACTTGCATTGCCTTCAGTAGGCCCATGGAACATGTTTCTAACCATAAAACCCTCAACCCACAATGAACTTGAGCTCCACATCCCCACCATGGCTGGTTCTAAAACACATGGAGCTCCTTGCAAACATACTTCCACTGCAAAAGCATCAGCAGTGTTAGGGTCAAGCTGGGGCATGGTAGTGGCACATAAGCAAGGTGATGTATGGCAGTGAAGGTCAGTGGCTCCTAAGAGTGATAGACAGGCAAGGCAGACTCTGGGTACACTAGGGCAGGCAGAGGCATGATTGGGTGCTGAGAATGGAGGGATCAATGAAAGCAGAAGACTATGCAGTTAACTTTCAAAGCATAGCAGCTTTAATGGGCTATAATGAAATAGCCCTTGTCAATCAGTTCTGAGCAGGGTTACATCCACCACTAGGTCAATGACTAGTCAAGTTACAGGTTCTCAATAATGGATGAGTTGCAGACAGATCACAAGAAGGAGATCTACAGTGCTGGTATGACAGGGCAATATTAATTGAAAAATACTACTGCTTCTACATCCACAGGAAGATGAGCTACTGTTACATGTTACAATTGTGGAAAGCAGGGACACACAGTGAATATATGCAGAGCACCAACAAGGACCCAAATGCAATGGATGTTGATCAACAGAAATGAGTGGTGGAGTGCTACAATTGCAGAAAGAAGGGCCATTTTGCAAGAGATTGCTGAGCCCCCAAGAAGGACAAAGGAAAACAGGTAGTACAAAGCCAGTCTTCAGTTAAGTAATTCACAGAAGAAATGACAGAAGAGGAAAGGAAGGAAATGGTGGGGGCATTGGGTTTTCAAAATGACTCATGAAAGAGCATTCCCCTTCATGAGTCCAGGACAATGTACAGTATAGTGATTCATGTGTAAAAGTACCAGAATTATTATATGAGTGTGGAACTGTACAAAACTTTGAGGGATGCACCCATATGCATGACAAAACCAAAGTTTAGGACTTGGTCCACTCCATGGATAATAAGGAGAATCTGGGATCAACAAATGGAAATAGCTGTAAGAGATCTTCAATCATGGGTAAAAAAGGATCAAATTGAGGAAGTAAATGAACAGCTAGTAATGGACCTAAACAAAATGATGGAAATGGATGTGTTATGGTATTTAAATCATCTGAAACACAAACCTCAATTTGTACAAACAACAGGAAAGAATCAGATGAATGTTGATGTGATAACTGCAACTGTAGACTGAGTTGAACAGTTCAAAATCAAAGCCCTGGTTGATTCAGGATGTACAGGGTCATGTGTAAATAAAAAATGGGTAGAATGGAATCACTTGAACACAAGGAAACTACCATGACCCATACCAGTATTTGATGCAAATGGAACTCACAACATAGCAGGACAACTGGAAGAAATGATTGAACTAAAAGTACAAATTGGCAATCATTATGAGTCTTTGGAATTTGGAATTTCAGCATTAGGAAAAGCAGATATGTTCTTAGGACATGATTAGCTGAAATACCACAATCCTGAAATAGACTGGAGAAATCAAACAATAAAGTTCTCTTGTTGCCTGGGGACATGTTGGAGAGGATCAGGAAGTCAAGAACTGGAGGAGGAAATGGATAGAGTCCATTGGGAAGAAGGAGAGCAACTACTAGCAGTATACATTGGTCTGGAAGAAATGAAAACAAGAGCATATCAATCAAAGGCCACTGAGATTGCATCAGCAAATGTTAAAAAATGAAACATTGAAGACATAGTTCTGGAACACTATTTAGGACACAGAAAAGTCTTTGAGAAAACTACATTTGACAAGCTACCACCAAGAAGACCATGGGATCACATGATTGAACTGATTCCAGGATCTAAGCCATTAGATTGAAAATATACCCACTAAATTGAGATGAACAAAAGGCATTGGAGGATTTCTTGAAAGAAAATCTAGAAACAGGACAAATAAAGCCAAGTAAATCACCAATGGCTTCACCATTCTTCTTTGTTAAGAAAAAAGATGGCTCATTACAACCAGTGCAAGATTATTGAAAGTTAAATGAAATGACAATCAAGAATCAATATCCTCTTCCCTTAATCTCAGAATTAATAGACAAGCTCAGCTATGCTAACATATTCTCCAAAATAAACATTCAATGGGGGTATAATAACATTTGCATCAAGGAAGGGGATGAAAGGAAAGCAGCATTCCAAATGAACAGGGGATTATTTGAACCATTGGTTATGTTCTTCAGATTAACAAATTCACCTGCTACATTCCAAACCATGGTGAATGATTTGTTCTGGGAGGAACTCACTGAGGGATGGGTAGTAATCTACATGGATGACATACTAGTATTCTTGGATAACAAGAAACATGTAGAACATGTTAATCAGATATTGACAAAGTTAGAACAAAACAAATTGTCATTGAAACCAGAAAAATGCTACTTCAATAAGGAAGAAATTGAATTTTTAGGAGTAATCATTACCAAGGATTTGGTAAAAATGGATCTGGCCAAAAGTAAAAGCAATTAAGGAATGGCCAGAAACAAAATGTAAATGCAAAGTACAGCAGTTTCTAGGATTTGTGAACTTTTATTGACAATTTGTAAGAGGCTTCACCAAAGAAGCCAAACCATTAACTGAGTTAATGGGGAAGAAGGAATGGGAATGGGGAAAACCACAGAGTGAAGCAATGAGTAAATTAAAGGAAAGAATAGCAGAAGAAGTGGTACTGGCTATACTGAATGAAGAAGGACAATTTTGGATCAAAATGGATGCATCAGACTTTGCTATGGGATCTATATTATCACAGCAACAAGATGGAGATGGAGTTTGGAGACCTGTAGCATTGATCTCAAAAGCTCTGAACACAGCCAAACAGAACTATGAAATATATGATAAAGAAATGTTAGCAATCATGCACTCTTTATATGAATGGTCACAATACCTACAGTGAGGGACAAAACTGTTGCAATGTTTTGAACTTTTGAACTAATTTGTTAATAACTCAGGCAGAATTGATTAAAATGTTTTGAAACTCATAAAAAGGGTAGATATATATGTAATAAATCCATAAATAGAAGCACATTACATAATACCATGCCATGCCTTATATAGAGCCACTTTAGTAAGCCTGATACATTGCAACACTTTTGTCCCTGATGTATTGGAGTGCTGTAACAGTCACCTGACTTTGTTGATTCTGCCAAATAAGGCCAAATAAAGTCATCTGATGGTTCATTGAGAATGTATAAAGGTCCCACAACACTCCTCACTCTTCATTCCACATCCTTCCACCATGAGATCTCTTTGCCCTAGTCTTTGCAACCACATCCTCTCCTTGCTTGACAAGGGTCACTCAGCACACAAAGTATCATCTTCCACTGGTGTTCACACTAGTACTATCTCCAGACTACACTCCAAACATTGTTCCACCCTCTCCAAGTCAGCTGGAGGTTGTCCACCAAAGCTTTCCCCCTCCAATATATGACATGCTGTATGCTTAATCACCACTGGAAAGGCAGAAACTGCTGTTTGTTATGAGCTCCCACTCATGAACAAAAACCTCAAAAGCCTCGCAGAGGTGGAGTGCTACTTCAGAGATGAAACACAGGCTATATTGCAAGCCCTACTACTACAAGCATGGTTCTACTAGAGAGAGCTAACTCCTAGTGAGAGAGAAACCATCTTGAGTCTTAAGGACTCAAGACTACGACTGTCTGTCCTTTATACACCTCCAGGGAATCCCCCCTGGTACCTCCTGTAGACCAACAACACTCTCTTTGTGTTCCAGCGCCCATCCCTATTGTCCGGCGCATGTTCCAAGTGAGTGCATATGAGTGCGATCCTCCTGTGATGACTTTATCCTTTATTGGCTGCCTGTAGCCAAGCCTGGATCTTTGTGGACCTCCCTAGACTGTCCCGACCTTGTGGTTCATCAGCGCACATATATCCATGTATAGGATTATATGCTGCTGGACCGGTTTTATTACTCCTGCCTTCTTCTGGCCATTGAGTCTGCTGTCGGCATCCGTGTCCGATATCCTTAAGCTGGCATGTGTCTTTCCAGCATATGCCATGAGCGCTAAGTATGAGCGCTGCCTTGTGTTCGTTGTCATGCGGCATTTCCACTATTGGTCTAATGACCTTCCTCTCTGTACTGTTGTCTCGGGTTTGTCTGAGCTGTGCTTGTGTCTGGACTGTGTCTGGACCTTTCATAGACCTATTGCCCAAGCTGCCATTGCTGCGTGCTCTTCATATGGCTTAAACGATCCTTGGTCTTGGTCCCACGATGTCTCTATCCATGTATGTTCTAGTGGCTGTGCTTCTTGACTAATCCCTTCCCTCGAGTCCTCGTATAGCAGGTGCTGAGCTGATCCCTCATAGGGGCTTCTGTGGCTGTGTCCATAATGACTTTGGACTTTGATGTCTGTGCACTCTCAGCCCTGTCCGGCCCTGTGGCTGTACCCATGCCATATCCTCGTAGTGACTCGTGACACTAATGTAACGCGCCCGTAACGATAGGGGTGTCACCCTCCTTCTTAGTATACTGATGGCTCCTTGACTGGCCATCGTCTTGTAGTCTTTTGAATGCTCCCATGCCTTGATGCACGCGAAGTGTTCCTCTGGTCTCCTATGACAGTCCCTGACTGTTTCCTGCCTTCTCATGGTGGTCCCTGACCACTAGATCAAAAAATAAAAAAGTGCGATGCTAGGATCCATTCCTAACATCACCCTTTCCTCAAAGGTTCTCGTCCCGAGAACCAAGAAGCGTTGTCCTGTCTGCTTTCTTTCTTCAACTTCATTATTTTAAGTTGTGAACGCACGACTCTCCTGATCGATCCTCCTTTATGTTGGTCATCCCCCAACGTTGCTTTCTTTTAAGTGGTCCCCACAGGTGCCCCCCTGTACTTTGTCCACCTCAACAGCATCTTTGAGTTTTTTGATTCTCCAGCCCTCTACTGGTTGTCCATAACTTCGATCCTTCTTAGTCTCTTCTGGCTCTGACTCTTGACCTATTCATTGGTCCTCTGGTTACTGGCCTCCCTTCTAGACTTCTTTGGATGTTCACGCTTAGAACTCCCATCTGTTATGACTTTTAATCCTGCACCAGGTAACTGTTATGGTTCCTTCCCCCCTGATGCATCTATGCTTTTGTAACCCAGCACCTTACTGGGGTATCTGCACTGCCATCCCTGCTGATCCAGTGCTTTCCTTGATGCTTTTGGTGACCCAGCACCTTACTGGGATCAATGTTTTCATAAAAAATTAAATGGCCCAAAATTTTTGAATTTCTCTTCTTTTTCTTATACATATGTATGTCACTCGCTCTCCCAGGGTTGGGCATTCGTTCCCTTTCTCTGGGGTTCTCTCTGCCCAGGGGGTATGACCTCTTGGGCATTCGTTTGCCCTTTGTAAGGTCACTCCTTTCTCCCCTTTGTCCTTCACCCCAGTAGCGACAGAGCCCCAGGAACACTCCTTAGTGTGGTCCTGGATTAAGGCAACAGAGCATAAAAAAAATTTCCCATTTTTGTCGATTTTGGTGGCTTTGCTGCCACACTTGTCTTTTCATCGGTCTTGAACTGCCAACTACTTTTCCTAATCGATTGTAAACACTCCTCCGGTGTTCTGAAGTCATTGCATCCTTCTTTAATCCAAGCTCGATGGTGGATCCTGAAGGCATCTATCAATTGTCCTCTGATAATTCCTCTTCCTAAGATCTGTGTACTTGTAGACCTTGAGAAATTTCGGCACGTTTTATCCAAGCAGTCTGCTACTGCTTCCAAAGTTTTCACATCTCTTCTAACTGAGAGAGTGTCACTGCTCGTGACTCCGTCATTCTTCGGATGTCGCTTTTGATAACCCAGTGCTTTACTGGGTTTCCAACTTGTTACAGCAGCTGGTACTCCTGCCAATCCATTCCCAGAGTCCCATGTCCTGGCGACTCATCCATGGTTGATTAGACTCTTGATTCCTGGTTATTGTTTTTTTGGCAACCCTTCATTTCAATACATCCTTCCCCCCTGGTTCACTCTTCATATATTCTTGACTCGGGGATTTCCCTGCCAATGTTCAAGATCCATATCTGTTCCGCCAACTTGTTAAAGCAGCTGGTTCTCCTGCTATCCCATTTTGACCCACAATGTGGCATCCAAGATCCTTCATCTGTTTCCCTTACATCTAGGTACTTGCCCTTGGGCAAGCCTATGTAGATTTGTCAGGCTATCCCCATGCTCATTTGTTTGAGCAGTTGGCTTCTGCTATGACTTGCCAACTTGTTAAAGTGGCTGGTTCCCCTGCTGATCTATCCCTGAGTCTCAGACCCTGACTGATCTGATGACTCATCCTTGGTCAATCAAACTCTCGAGCCTAATTTTGATGCGGCTCCTAGACAACCCTTTCCTCAAGCAGTCTGTCCCTATTTGTCAAGATCTTCAGTCCCATTAATTGCTTTGATCCGACATTGACTATATTGAATAGGCACTATATGATGTAGTGCCCTATCCTTCCTTGCTAAATCTTCATTTGTATAGCTCCAGTAAACCGCTAAATGTTTTGTATAGCTCCAGCAATGAACCATCCTGGTTCCACTCATATGGTCTCACCTAATTATTGGCGCATCAACCTATCTTCGACTTTATCCTAAGTCAGTTTCTGTTCCATTGGCTTTTAATGAAGCTGGCCTCCATTCCCTAATGCAAGTGAACTCAACCCTTTCATAGGGGAGCTCCAGCTTTGTTTTACTCCTTCGAATTTTGATGACCCAGAATCCAAACTGGGTATCACTTGTAGACGATGGCAACACAGAAGCAGGCTTGTGTGTATCTGACCATCCACCAGAGATAAAGAAGTTTTGCTGTCCTCATTAAGCGGGATTGCTTTTGCTGTAGTGATCTTTATGGCATCTGCTTTTCCGTGTGCATCCAAGAAGTCCCTCTGTTGCGCTGTGAGCAACTACAAGCAAGGCATGCTTGGTGCTGTAAGACAATAGAAAGTTGTGACGCATTGAAGTATTATTTTATCGTTGTTCCCCTTCGACAGTTGGCCTTTCAGCCAAAGGAAAGTTTTGAAGACAGTGAGGCCCTGAGCAAGTGCCCCTGCCACCCTATAAATCCAAGTTGAGAGCTTTCTTTCTGGTCATGCCCCCAACAACAATGTCAAACTC